>JAJJMB010006856.1:1432906-1708704 GCA_023531105.1 Papaver atlanticum | reverse complement strand
CACCCAAAACGCATTTTCTGACGAACCCCTTCTGCAATTCAGACCTGCAACTCTTGATTTGATGTTTGCTTTTGCTATTGAAGATAACCCTAACTCTATTTCTCCCAATCATAGCTTCTAGGGTTACTATTTGGGTGAAGAAGCTAAGATGGAGATAGATAGAGACTAAGAGTTGATTGATGGCTATTGAGAAGGTGGCTGATAGGGCGGCTGAGCTGAGAGGCGATCGGGGATGATTGATGGGGGGATGGAGAAGTGAAGTTTCTTTAGAGGTTGGAGAGAAGATGAAACTGACGTGAAGGAGTGTTTGGCTTTTGTTCGTACAAGGGGAAGAGATAGGAAGCTAGGGTGTTAGGCAGGAGCATCAAACGTTGATGTACCGTGTGAATCTACTGTTGGATGTTGTGCAGCTTTATCAAATCTGATGGCTCAAGAAGAAAACGGGTTTGGGTTTTAGATCTTGGGTTTTATCTCTTTGAAGATCTTCTTCAAAGCTAATATCTCAAGCCCACACCTAGTTTTGAGTCTTGCAAACAACATTCTTCACTTGCGGATGAGGTGCAAACAACATTCTTCACTGCCTTCTAGCGAGAGCTTTGTTGTCTCTCTTCCGTTGTAATCAATTTTCTTCTTCTTTTGGCCTCTCGATTCATCCAAGCTTCATTTAGTACCTAAAAACACAAAATTAATTAGTACAAGTATTTATTCTTGAAAATAATGAAAATACAGAATTTGGGATAATATATGATTTTAAAGCGCAAAAGATGAGTTAACTGCCAATAAAAAGGTGTACAAATATGCAATATTTGGCACTTATCAAATACCCCCAAACCTGAATTTTACTTGTCCTCAAGTGAAACAAAAATTAAGAAATCCTAACTATACCACTGTCGCTGGTCTCTCGAATGTATTTAGCGGATGCAATAAGCCTTTAAACCCCTAGGTGTCCCTAGTGGACTAGTTGGTCTCGATAGGGTTTACCAGAGGTGTACCCACAAAACCTTCTCCAACTTCAGAGCGTATTAGAGTCCCAAGCATCCAAGGAGCTATGAGGACATAGATTTTCTGCATGCTAGTAATAAGAAGTTAGAAATACAAAAGAACGCATTCAATGATTGAAATGAGAGTTTAGAACATGTAACCATGTTTGGATATAAACATAGTGTGTTTTCACTGAAAAGACGAGGGTACCCAAATATACCTCATTCTAAAACTTTTCCACCTATAAGTCCTTTACTGAAAGTGATTGTCTATGGACTAAGTCGAGACAATACAACGAATCGGTTCACACTTCGTGTGATCGTCTATGGATACTAGATCGAGACAATACAACAACGAAGTATGATTACTTGATAATAGGTTCGGACTTAACCAAACACTATAGGATTGCTATCAAGTAATTTCGGAATTAATGTTTGTGTATTTTACTTCTAATTATAATAAAAACAATTATAATTGCGGAAATAGAAAAGTAAAAGACACAGCAAGATTTTGTTAACGAGGAAACCGCAAATGCAGAAAAACCCCGGGACCTTGTCCAGAATTGAATACTCTCAGAATTAAGCCGCTATAAAAAATCTAAACCAACTTCGTATAGTTAAGACCAAGTAACTAAACCTATAGTTCACCTAGTTCCCTCAGTATCCCTGCACCTCCAACTTGTAATAAGTCACGCACTTGGAACAATTCCTTTGGTTCGTATTCCAAACAGTAAAGGAACAACAAATCTGTTCGGTAACAACTCTTTTCAAACAACGTGATATGAGTTTGAAAAAATGCTTTTCCGTTTACTCAATAAACTCCTTTGTCGGGTTCTTAGATCAATCTCTTCAACAACTACCAAAGTAATTGTTTAGACTATGTAATCAATACTATGAATCACAAAGAAATGTATTGATGCCGATCTACACAACTAATCAATCAAGGTTATCACAAAGATAAACCGATTATAGTTGGATCCCCAGCCGATCAAGTTTTGTGCACACCAAAGATTATGAACTCAAATAAGAAATCTTCTTTGTCTTCAAATCTTCTTAGATCTTCAATAAACACCTGCACACACAAAAATTGAATCTCTTGTGATCAATCACACACAGAACGGAGTATGTTAACAATGGATTATCACAAGAAGTCTTTAGATCTACAAACAGTTCTAAAGATCCCCGTCGATACTTCGATCTAGTTTGAGTGAATCTTATATCAGAAGAGAAGATTCTCAAGCATAAACAAACTAGGTGCAATCAAAGTTCAACAACCTTTAGTCAATCAAATCAATCGAAAACAAATAATAAACTGCAATTATCTAGTTTCCCACCAACGGTACTCGTAGAGCTTCTCAATCCCAAATAAGTCTTTAAAACGAGCGGTCGTAAAAGATTTCGCCTAATTAGTGTACTTTCCTCTCCGAATAGACGGCTCCACCAGTAACAACACAACTAGGTAGTTTTGCTGGCTCTGAGGATTAGTTTGCTTGAAATGCAAACTTCAATATTTATAGACCAAGGAAGTTTGGACACCAAGGAATTTTCAAAACCAAATATTCTCAAAGATATGCAATAAACGCCAAATCGGTTTTCATAATTCCTGGAAATGCTCTGTCCAAATATTGACCGAAATCTCAGTAGAACATCTCCAATTAGTAAATGCACATTACTAATTTTTATTTTCTAAAGATATGCATTTAATTGCTGGAAATTAAAAGCATCTAAAAACTAAAAACCTTAATTAAAAGATTCTAAATTTATTTCGATCCGGGATTCTCCTTTAGCTATTGATAAGCACGTAAATGCTACATTTTATACCCATATTTATATTAGCTAGGACTCGATATTTGGCTAATGACACTATTTTAGTGCTTTTATAGAAAGTACAAGCGAATTCTAATCATCCGGAGAATAAAGGCCTAAATTGCAGCTTAAATGGCATTTGGGACAACAATGAGCAAAGTCGTTCAAAGCATCAAGAGAAGCCAGCTTAATTGTCATGCCAACAGCTCATGTCCCGCACTGTCTCGTCATTTCATGGCCACGGACATTGATTCAATTAAACAAAGAGGAGTTTTTATGTCTTAATAATGTGATTCCACTAGTGGGTAACGACAAGTGATGCTGCTGTGAACTTTTGTTCACAGACCAAAATGGAAATAAAGAGTGAGACGTGGCACCACATATTATTCCACACTTTTCTATGAGTAGTAATGAAGTCATCAGAGCCTGGCTTATTTTCTTCTTTGTAAGAAAAACGAAATTCTCGTTTATTATTCGAGCAGCAGAGGTATTTGTGGGTTAGCAGTTAGAGATGAGAAATGAACAAGAAGAAAGTTTCGAGAATCAGAAGAGTAATTGTTCCGACAAAGCTAGGTTTGATGTTGATTTATGTCTTAGCCGCTGCAAATGCTAGTCGGACAACAGCAACAATGGGAGTTTGGCATGAACTGGATTTTGGGGATTTCTGGATTGAGAACAGATTCCATGGGTTTCTTGGCAGTTAATGCGCAACAGATCTGAGGGTCAGTGGAGTATGGTGCTGTAGTATAATGGGTTGCATCCATTGGTGATGTGGGCGGAAAAAGTATGCATTGTGACCTGCTGGTGCTAACGATGGTGCATGGAGAGCTTGGACGTGACTGAGATGGAGATGTGGAGGACTGATTAAGGCAATGGAGCGACTGCAATGGGATACATCGATGGAAGATGGCTGAAGTTAGTTGCAATTGGTGTTCACTGTGGTTAGATGTGGACTGAAGTTCAGAGAACCATTGAGTTGGTTTATTGATCGACTGGAAGGAGGATAAAGCTGAGATGAGAGCAAGCTACTGGTAGAGACGGACAGTAAAGAATGTTTAGTCGTAGATATATGCCTCGATGGTCTGGGAGAATGTAAGCTAGTGTTGTGCGGTCGGTGCTAAGAAGTCGAAGTCTGAAATTAGGCAAGTTGGAGAATTGGTAGTGGTGTATGGTTGACGGTGATTATGGAAGTGAACTATGGCTGCTGCCATTAACCAGATGTTGATGATTGAATGAAGATGAACTGAACGAGGAGAAGATGATTTACGTCGGATAACCAGCTGGAGTTTCTGCTGCTGCTGCCATCAACTGGGTTTGAAATGGAAGATGAATTGGAAGTGAACTGAGTTTCTCGCTGGTGTTTACATTGGAAGCTCATGAGAAAATGGAGCTACGGAAGGTGCTGATTGTTTAGATGATTGAATTAGTTGCTGCCAGTAATGGTTTCTCAGTTGCGAAAGAAGATTGGTATTGGCTAAGATGTTTGCTATCGGAGTTGGTTGGAACTAAGATGCTCAAGAGATTTAGTTGGCTGCTCTTAATACTTGTGATACTGGTGATGCTGGGGTTGAGATGGGATGTAACGCAGAAAATGGAGGTTTCAGCAGTGCAAGACTGCACTATGAACTCGGAGATGGACTTGAAAAGAAAACCTGCGAAGTCTGTAGTAACTGGTGGTGTGGCTGAGACGTAGATGGACAGTATTGATGAACTTCATTTTTTATGGCCGGAGATGGACATAAACTGGTTAGACTTGCTGGACTTTGAACGGGTCCGGATTTATAAACTGGCCAGGGTATTTAGACTGGGCCTTGGCGGAGAGTTGCTAGGTATGATTTTCTCGCAGCAACACCTAAGAGATATAAACGAAGAGAGATCGAAAATGAAAAAAGGGAGGAGGTTGCGGCTACAAGCCAACCAGGAAACGGAGAGCTGCGGCTACAGGCCATAAGGACGAAGACTAGGGTTTGAGATTATTTTTCCCATTTCATTTTCGATTAGCTAGGGATTTATTTTGATTGATTTATGGTTTTTAAGAAAACCATGTCTAGCTAATTCATGTTAGGGTGAAAGGATGAACTTGTAGGATTTATTTGTTTTCATGAACAAGGGTTTTCTACCAATTGAACTTAATTTTAATAATTTTGTCTCTCTATCGATGTTTATTTTCTAACTAGATTTTTCATGTGCTATGCCATGTATAGTTCATTGTTGGACTAGTAGAAAAACTCATTGAACCTTAGCGATAATCGATCTATGAATATCTCTTGACTATTTATGTCATGTGTACTTAGTGCTTTGGAATTCTACTTTAAGGTGAGAGCAAACTACCATTTTGATAATTCTTGTCGATGATTCTTAATGAAATATCTTCCATGTATTAGTAGCTAGGTTTGCTATTTTGCATGAGTAAATTCGAGACCTATATGATTGAACACAAATAACTTACCTACAAAGGATTCCCGAAACCTCAACACCTTCTCATCTTTGGTTACGTTTTATTATTTTGTTTCAATTCTAAAAATCCAAAAATATTATTTGTTGTTATTATTTAGAGATATTGGTTACAGTATTTTCACCGCTCCCTGTGGGTTCGACCCGTACTTGCCTCTGTCTACTGGTTGGACACCGTGCGATTGCGGTTATCACATATAGGGTTTCTAAGAATCCTATCAGCTATTAAGGAATATCTTTGAACAATAAAAGGTAAGAGTTACTGCACATGTTCAAAGTATGTCGACATCTTTACTTTGTAAATCTTTTTTCATATTTACAATCTTGGAACCGATTTGCCACACTTCCAAATAAGTTTAGAATTGGTTCATCTGACTTCCAAGAACTATGTGATTGATTATCCTATCAAATCACCAATCATGGGTTTCACGGTTCTACCAAAACAAGTTTCGGTTCTACCTCCATGTGGGTACTAAGATTAGTCACGCTAGTTACCAAAAGTTGGTTGACTAGGTACTAGGATCGGTTACCACATATTTATGGTATAAACTTGTATTCGGTTGCACAAGTCATGGGACCGGTTCCCCAATTACCAAAAACTTGTTGCACATCTTACAAGGATCGATTCCCTCTTGTGATTGGTTACACCTCTTACTAGGATCGGTTCCCCAATGTCTAGAGTTGGTCATACCAATTACAACATATCGATCATACCATCTCAAGTAATTACTTAAGATCGGTTTCACTAATAAAAGTCATACCAATACAAAAGTCAGGCATTGTGAATAGTTTTACAAAGATACATAAACAAGTTATGAGCGGTTATACTAAACACACATATTGGTAATCCAAAGATTTGCAATGAATAACAATATCAATAAGCCTAGCGATTTCCCTTTCGATTCAAAAAACAAGTTTATGAATGTACTTCCTTTAAACGAATGTAAAACATTGTTTCCTATGACGAAATCTTCACCCATACCCATACATAATCACAATCGCATTCATACGATTATGTCGATGTCTTATATACGAAGTTCAATAGATAGACGTTATACTTCGTATTGTAATTCCTTAATATTATGTCTAACTAGAGTATAATCATTCACAGCTTCGCAGTCATGTTTTCAATATGCACGACTTGAAAGATGCGTTAGGAATGAAATAGTTCAAGTCAAATATTACTAACCTCAAGTGGAAGGATGATGTCGTCATTGTAGTTCTTTACTTCTTCACATTCTTCAAATCTTCACGTAATACTTGTAAGTCTGATATCCTAGTAACTTTCTAGCTAACCTATACGAAGTTGACCCTAGTAAATAATCAAGCGACTCTTTAAATGAGTTTTTATTCACTAAACTATGACAACCAAACTTGACATACCAATGCTTGGTGGGTTCAACCGAGCTATGCTCTAACACTCACATTTGTGTAAAAGTCCAAAACCGGGAACCCAAAGTATGCGTACCCATGTGCGTACTGGCGGTTGTTGGAAATCCGGGCAAGTATGCGTACCCGTACGCATACTGGCGGAAGTTTCACGTCCGTGAATTTCTGCTGAAGTTTGAAGTGAAAAACAAACTCAATCCGGTTACTTAAGTACGCATACCCGTTTGCATACTTAAGTAGGTTACTTTCTAAAATCGGTTTGTTCATGAACTAAAACATTTATATAATAAGGAATGCAATCTTTGCAAACCGTGGCTATAATGTTCATGAATTGATTCGAGTGAATCAAAATCGATTTTGCTTCGATTGTATCTTGTATACTTCTATGGGATCTAAGCAATTGAACAACTCTCTAACTAGTTCATTTGAGTCATTTGAACTAGTTATGGTAAAGATGAATTAGGTTGATATGAAAGTGCTCATATGGTTAACCATTGGTTAACTATTGTTGAACCGACTAAGTGTACACGTTTAGGTACGGTTACTCAAACCTAAATGAAGTTACATTTCATTTGTGTATAACAAGCTAAATTAGATCTAACGGTTGAAAGATATTAGCTTGAATCTAATCAAATTTTCATCTAACGGTGAATATTGAATGCTTTGTTACCAAGGTAACTTAGATTGCAAACCCTGATTTGAAATCTATATAAAGGAGAACTCTAGCAACTGAGAAATCTAATCCCCACACCTCCTGTGTGATACTAGTTGTATAAGCTAGAGTCGATTCTCCTTTAACCTTAGGTTTTTCACGAAACCCTGTAGGTAAACGACTTAAAGACTTCATTGGGATTGTGAAGCCAGACCCAACTATTTTCTCTGTATTTGCGTGTTCTGGTCTTACTTTTACTATCGTGATTGAGTATTATCCTTGTTAAGATTTGCTTTAGATTTATCTCCGATAGGTAAGATTGAAAAGTAGTCACAAACACCTTCGTCTCATCGTTTGTGATTCCACAATATCTTGTTTCGTTAATCGATTAAGATTATTGTGAGGTGATTGATAATTCTAGGCTATTTTTCGGGAATATAAGTCTGGGTTATCAATTGGTTCCTATTCACCTTGATTTATCAAAAGACGGAACAAAAACTCATAGGTATATCTGTGGGAGACAGATTTATCTATTCAATAAACTTTTCTGTGTGATGCAGATTTGTTTATCAAGTCTTCGACTTTGGGTCGTAGCAACTCTTAGTTGTGGGTGAGATCAGCTAAGGGAATCAAGTGCGTAGTATCCTGCTGGGATCAGAGACGTAAGGAGCACGACTGTACCTTGAATCAGTGTGAGATTGATTAGGGTTCAACTACATTCCAGACCGAAGTTCACTTTGTAGTAGGCTAGTGTCTGTAGCGGCTTAATACAGTGTGGTATTTAAATCTGGATTAGGTCTCAGCGTTTTTCTGTATTTGCGGTTTCCTCGTTAACAAAACCTCTGGTGTCTGTGTTATTTCTTTTCCGCATTATATTTTGTTATATAATTGAAATATCACAGGTTGTGCGTTGAATCGATCGATTGGTAAATCCAACCTTTGGTTGTTAATTGAAATTGATTGATCCTTGAACATTGGTCTTTGGTACCGTTCAAGTTATCTCTCTTATATTCAATCAGGCTCGCAAATTATTATTTGTTTGATTGCGGATTGAATTGAGAGATTGAGATATAACTCCTTGATATACTTTTCTTAAGATTGAGTCTAACTGTCTAGTTGATTCTCTTGTAAGTATATTGGAGTTAGTCCATACAGATTGTTAAGCGAAATATTGGGTGAGGTTGTTAGACCCCCGCTTTTTCACTTAGGCTTAGTCTTAAAACTTAATAGCTGACATATTTGAAACTCATACGTTCCCACATTTGGAATAAAAATATTTGGTGGGAAAACAAAGTCAATCTGGGTATCATAGCCTGGATAAACCACATTAACCAGAGGATGGGTTTCTAATAACTAAACTTCTTCTTGGACATTATTAGGTTCGGGAGAGCTAATATGACGATAATCTGGTACAATGGTTGAGGCACATATATCAAGTCCCACGTGAGGGATATTTGTAAGAGATAAAGGTAAGGCACATGGAGACTGATAATCACCCCCAAACTTAGAGTTTTGGGTGTCTCTAGATAGACTAGCTACAATTTCCCTAATTTCTAGATCGTCAGAATCCTGAAAATAGTTAATTGCTTCTTCTAGGTTATACTCAGGTGATGCATCCTCACACATATTTAAAAGCTCTATGAGTTCATCTTCTTCGTCTAAGACTATTGTTTCTAAATCCTTAGACTCTAAAATATTATTCTTCAGAATAAACTCGTTCCTCTAACCCATTATCGGCTTCGTAAAAAGAAAATACGACATCGTCTAAAACGGGGGTATCTCTAGTTAAATCCTCGTCCTTTTGAATAGGTAAATAATTATTAAAATTATTTGGATTTGAACTAGAAATAACGTTATCATTATAAAGCTCAATTGGAGTAACAAATTCCTGATTACTATGCCTACATGTTTCAGATTCTTCATCAGCACTATCCTCATCATAATCATCATAATAACATGAAAATGGTCGAACCTCATCTAAACAAGTAGTGTTACCAATTCTAACCTTGTCATCTTGATTATGTGAATACCTATCTTCGTTTTCAAGGGTATTATTGGAAACACTATATTGGAAATTAAGATTACTTCGAGCAGTTCCTTTTTGGGCCTCTAACAAAAGCTTTTGAGTCGACTCACATGACTTCCTTATGGTATCGTGTATAGAAGGTTCACTTATGGGTGCATTTTGTTTATTCATTTCTAACACAAACCTATTTGTATTCTCAGTTAATTGTTTGAGAGACTCTTCTAGAGGAAGAATAGGATTAGAAGGATCATAATAAGGACTAGTTTTCAACATTTTCATTATATTGTCTAAAGACGAGGAACTAGTACTATAATACTCCTTATTTTCTTGCTCGTATGACCGGTGTGCGTGTGGATAGTAATTGGGCTCACTATGGTATGAGCCATAACCTTGAAAAGGTTGATGTTCCCAACCACTATTCACACTATGGTCAAAGTCGTAACGTCCATTTTGAAACTCGGTCGGATATTCATTGTATTGGCTATTGTAATACCAGCTCAACATTATATTGTGTAAGGTGCAAATGCAAGGTTGACTAAAACGGATAAGCTCAGGTTACCAAAGAAAAATATACCTACAGTCAAAAACTGTTCAAAGGTACAAGGCTGAGGTTTGTGGACTTTCAGCTGGTAACTCCCATAAGGCCCAAGGCACGGGTTCATCTTACTAATGCACGAGTTTTCCTAAACTCGGTAGTCACGATGCAATTGGTGTGTGCACGTGTTTGTGTGTGTTTCCACAAAATAAAACCCACTGATAGGGGATTCGTGGGTTGATAGAGTCTTACCTCCCGTACTAGATGGGCGATGAACCGTTGAAGTCGACTCAGGCCACCGACTCCTATGTTAGTGTACGAACCCGAGGGGCCGAGACAGTATCGTAACTGTCGTCCTTCCCTGCAGCAGTTTATATTTAATTTTAACCATTCTTTAGGGTTTAAAAATGATCATGTCCAAAATAATATCCCAAAAATAAAGTCCAAAAAGTCAACAAAAAAAAATTACAAAAATAATAATAAACCCTAAATACGGTTTCTAAAAATAAAAAAAAATAAAATCTAAAAAAATAAAATCCAATAAAAATAAAATAACTATATACAAAAATATTATTCTTCACTCCTTTTGGACTCCTCTTTTCTTTCCTTCCTTGGCGATGCTTTCCTTTTATAGCACTTTTTCTTTCCTTGTAGCTTCGCTCCAAATCTGAAAAATAATCGAAAAATACCGAAGGCGTAAAAGAGAACAAAAAAAAATTATAATAAATAAATATAAATAAAAGTAAATCTAAAACCTAAATACAAGTCCTCGGCAACGGCGCCAAAAATTGATGTTGTTTTTACAGTGGTAAATAAAGTTCGTTCAAAGACTTATAGAGATTCGATTTTAGATTTAAACTAGCAAATAAAGAAAAGGTTGTCACAATATCGAGAGGTATTGAGACTCAGGATTCCACCAATTCTCATATTCACATGGTTCAACTAATAATTCTAGACATTTATAGCTCCAAAGATAACAATTATTGACTTTGTTCTTTGCCAAAAGTAGATTTTATAAAGTATTAGATGTAAATCACAAGCATAGTGCATCAAAAATTCTTAGACTAAGCATACACCATCAAACGAAATCACAAATAATCAAGAAAAATCATAAATCATTTTATAATAGTGCAAATAGTCATAAAAGAATTAAGAGATATTTTGTAAAATGGTCATATGTTTATAGCCAAATTAGGGTCTGGGTCGTAGAACATGTCGTTGATGCATTAGGGTCGTAGACTAAAGTTGACCGTCCGAATTTTTACCAAAATGCCCTTACAAAATATTTATAAGACATTATATCCCAACCCAAGTTAAATAACTAACCAAGCTACCATCATACATTTCATCGAACAACTCAATGGCAATAGAGCAATTCACCGTGATTCGAAGAGAAAAACCAGCAAGAGAATAAGCCTAATACGGAAATGCTAACCATTTTGCCGCAAGTTTAAGATGTATTCTCAATCTCACAAAATAACCTTCTGCAATAGCCACTGATAGTAATAATCCCCAATCTTATCCTCCAACTGTAATTCAAGCCGAAGCCATTAAACCCATTTTTCAATCTTCATTCATTCCTAAAAACATTCTTCAAATAGCACCAAGATGCAACTCTAGTTAGGCGCCAAGATTCCTAAAGGTTGTTTATTAGTTGGTCCACTAGAAACTGGGAAAACACTTTCGGCTAGAGCTGTTGCTGGTGAAGCAGTGGTGTTCCATTTATTTCGTGTGCTGCTTCGGAATTTGTTGAGTTCTTCATTGGTGTTGGAGCATCTAGATTTAGAGATTTGTTTGATAAAGCAAAGGAGAGAGCACCTGGTATTGTGTTTATTGATGAAATTGACATGGTAGACAAAGAGGTGCTGGAATGGGTGGTGGAAATGATGAGAAAGACCAAACAATAAATCAACTTCTGAAGGAAATGGATGGATTTTCGAGGAATACTGGAGTTATGCAAATTTTCTTGCTGGTGTAAAATCAGCTCCAATCTGGCTCCATGGACTTATCGAAGTATAAAAACAGATATGATTGAAGGGAGAAGATGGAAAAGGATGGGAGCAAAATTTATTGAAAATACTTATATTATCAACGTTAATCAACTAACGGTCAGGGGGTTTGGTAAAATAAAAAAGTCAGCTAACACTTTTCTAACGGTCTTCGATTAGTCTATGACCCTAATGCATCAATGGCATGTTTTACGACCCAGACCCTAATTTGGCTATAAACATATGACTCTTTTACAAAATATCTCAAGAATTAAATATAATTACCACATGCGTAAAGAATGGCTTTCTCCGTCGTCCCAGTGTTGGGGTTTAGCTCTTCATATCAAAAACACGTTCAAAGTAATAACTCATAGCTCAATAGGTGTTTTTATTAAAGGAATAATATAAAACAGGAGTTTGTAACGCTGTAATGGTGTTACAGACGTCACTGTTACAAAGAAAATAGTTGGAATAGGTTTCCTCAGTCGCAATAAGCCTTTTGCCAGAACCACTGGAGAACGATAGTTCGCTTCTGATGTTGATTCTAAGACTGTCTTTGAGACTGTTTCTCTGCGTCACTGTTCTTCGTCTTCTTCTTCTTCCTATGCACCAGCAGAATACTTTTCTGCAGTTTCTTTTGTTCAGCTCTGTAGCCTCACAATTCTTCTTGTTGGTGCCCCCAACTCCCGATTATCCTCTCTGGGACTCCAACCACGATATATATACACAACAGGGTCGAAATATCTCACCAAATCTTCCTTTCTTTCATCACAATTCTCGGGATTTTTATTTTCCTTTATCTTCTCCTACACATTTCCAGATTTATCCAACTTATTTCCAAACACGATAGATACGATCCGGTGAGATTTATCTTCCCCTACTTCTCACGTTATTGCCAAATATAGAGTCAAACAAACCCGAGAAAACTCTACCTCCCTGTTTCATCGTGAATATTTTTTTTGAAACCAAACCTCCTATAGTCCCTGTCTAATCCAAACAGGCCCAAATAGAACTGAATCCATGAAGAAATTCGAGAACAACTTTACAGGAAATAGCAAAGACCCGAGAAAAGTCTTCACCTCTGTTTTATCCAAATCGATGTTCTGGCCCAAGTTTTTCGAATTAATCAAACATACCATCCTGTTTATCTCTGATAAGTCCATCCCAACAAGTTTCATCGATTGAATCTCTCCCAAAAGCCTCCAAAAATCCAACCCTAATTCTGCAGTGAAATAATGGTTTTTCCCGCCTTTTTCAGATTTGAATTTGGGAAGAAAGTGACTTCCCCCTTATCCGTGGATGGTCTCCCTTTAGCAACCAGGGTGCAAATAGTAAATTCTTGGGTGTAAATAGTAATTTTCCTGGGGTGACTTTATCAACTCCTCCGGGTGCCTTTAGCGTATATCTGGCGTGCCTTTAGTAATTTTCTCCGGAGGTTCAAATGTCACTTTTCGAGCAAATTTCTCCGCAAAAGTTTATTTCTCCAAAAACACCTACAAAAACATATAATAATCAAATATGCACGAAATCAAGCACTAACAATACACATAATTGAGATCAAATCAGACACAAAATTGTGTCTATCAGTGTTCAAAGCTGGACTAGGTCCCGGGGTTTTTCTGAATTTGCGGTTTCCTCGTTAACAAAATTTCTGGTGTCTGTGTTATTTCTTTTCCGCATTATATTTTGTTATATAATAGAAATATCACAGGCTGTGCGTTAAGTTCAATCAGTTCTTAAATCCGACCTTTGGGTTGTTGATTGAATTGATTGACACTTGGATATTGGTTTGTGATACCGTCCAAGTTATTTCTCTTATTCAATCGGGCTCGCAAATTCCTATTTGTTTGATTGCAGATTGAATTGAGAAATTGAGATATAACACTTTGATATACTTTTCTCTAGATTGAGTCTGACTGTCTAGTTGATTCTCTTGAAAGTATATTGGAGTTTGTCTATTCAGATTGCCGCACGAAATATTGTGTGTGGTTGTTAGACCCCCGCTTTTTCAGTGTCGTTACGGCACAAATTATTTCTAGTAATCTACGAAGGATTAAAATAAATGTTATTTTGAGTTTGGTCCTATTGAAGTGACTATCTTTACTGCAAGGTCCTAAATAGTTGACCCATGAAGGCTAGATTGACAGATGAACAATTATGCTAAGTTATAAATTTTATTACATTATCCTAAATATGTATTTCAGTAACTAAGTTAGACTACACATGGCAGTTCTACATTTCATCTCAACTAACACTCAGGATCAGCTACTATTTTCCATGTTGTCATTAATATCACCGGTCCTCAACCACCATCTACGTGGATATTAACATCAACTTTATATGTTCTGCACATAACTAGACTCAAGGAATGCATTAACTATTCAATTTGACAGTGAAGCGGGCTTGGAGAATCAATGAAATAAATTCGTTTTTTTTTTTGCAACAGCAAAAATGTGGTATACCTCATCAACAACAAAAATGGGAGATTGATTCTCCCATATTACTTTTTGATGATTGTCATTGACCACGTCGATCGCCAGTCTTGCATCTAACCGGAAACAAACAAACTGTAATCCTAGCTCCTCTGCCCATTCAATGGAATGTAGTAGACCACAACATTCAACTTCTTCCATATTAATTGAGAGTCCATTTTCACAAAAGCACTTTTCGTGGACCTACTATCCTGCAAAATCACGACATATTAGTCCATAACCTGAATAACTGGAAAAGAAATGTTATTTTAAAAGAGGCATCACAACTAATTGACTAATATGGACTAGCTGGTGGAATCCAACTAATCCGGGGTTAGTCTCTCAAAGAAGTTTGAGCACCAGATCTTTGTTTCTGCATCATGCTTTTACCAGTTGCAACATTCAAATTTTACAAAATTCGAATCACTTCTATTGGGTTTGGTTTGAGGTCTTAAAAGATGCATCTGCTTCTTTCTTTCCAAGTCTCCCATGTTATGTTAGCTATTTTGAATACCCAGTATTCATCCAACTTTCAAAAGTTATTTGTTGACCATCATTTGATCCGAGTTTGCACATAAATGTCTGAAACTTGCATACTTCTTCTAGCACAGGAAACTAAAGTCCAAACGACTTTAGAAACCAGAATTAAGTAGAAGCTCACGAACTGTTTTGCAAACATGTTTAGCTTTGCTACAACTCTTAAACACTTCTAAGACAACTTTGTTCACAAAATCTCTTAAGCTTGTGAATAATGGTTTATGTCTCGAGTGTTATTGAACACCAGTTACGCTTAAAGGTGAAAAGATGAGGGTACCCAAATACACCACAATCTGTCGAATATCAACATATAAGTCCTTTACCAAGTGTGATCGTCTGTGAACAAAGTCGAGACAATACAACAACTATGGCATACACTTTGTGTGATCGTCTATGGTGTGAAATTTAGACAATACAACAACAAAGTGTTCACTTGATAATAGGTACGGTCTTAAACCGAAATACTATAGGATCAATATCAAGTGACCATGAATTAACGTACAAGTGTATTTACTTTAAATTATAATAAACAAATTATAACTGCGGAAAATAAAGTAAATGACACATCAAGATTTTTTAACGAGGAAACCGCAAATGCAGAAAAACCCCGGGACCTGATCCAGTTTTGAATACTCTCATAATTAAGCCGCTATACAAAATCTAATGCCATCTTAGTATAGTTGAGACCAAGTAGACTACCCCTAGCTACTTAGTTTCCTCGGTATCCCTGCGTCTTCGACTTCTAGAGTCACGCATGTGAATCACCACTCCTTTGGATCGTATTCCAAACATTAAAGGAATAAAACTGTTTGGTAACCACTCTATTCAATCTTTGGTGAAAGATATCTTGAGTTGTCAACAAAAGCTCTTCCGTTTAAATTAATAAACTCCTTTGTTGGGTAAGATCAATCCGAAACAACAACTTAGATTCAGATTCACAACTATCAGATTCAGATATTGAAAAATACCACCAAATGATAGTTGCCGATCAATATAATTTTCTGATTAGATAAATCTAATCTAAGTCGGATACCAGCAAGATGTGTGCAAAAATTCACAGGATACGAAACTAATAAGAAAATCTTCTTCGCCTTCAAATCTTCAATTGCCTTCTCAATAACCTGCACAACACAAACTTGAATCCTCTTGTGATCAATCACACACAGAACGGAGTTTATTAATAATGGATTACCACAAGATGTCTTTAGATCCACAAATGGTTGTAAAGATCTCGTCGATACTGTGATCTAGTTTGAGTGACCCTTATATCATAAGAGAAGGCTCTCAAGAATAATCAAACTAGGTGCAATCAAAGTCTCAACAACCGTTAGTCAATCAAATCAATAATCGAAACCAAAATAACAATGCAGTTATCTAGTTTCCCACCAACGGTACTTGTAGAGCTTCTTGATCCCATGTAAAAATTTAAACGAGCGGTCGTAAGAGATTTCGCATAATTAGGGTACTTTCCTCTCCGAATAGACGGCTCCACCAGAAACAACACGAATGAAGTTTGCATGGCTCTTAGGATAGTGTGCAAGAAATGCAAACTCAAGTATTTATAGACCAAAGTTGTTTGGACAACAAGGAAATTCCAAAAACGAAAAAATTCTTAAGATATTCATTAAAGTACCTAATTTCGGTTTTCATATTTCCAATAAATGTTAACCAATATTTCTGAATTATCTCTTAGAAAATTTCTATTATTAGTGTAAAACATTAACTAATAATATTTTCCATATGATATGCTTTAATTGCCGGTATTATGAAAATCATTATTAAATGCTTTTCAATATTTCGGTATGGGATCACCTTGAGCATCAAGGAATATCTTTGAACAATAAATGATAAGAGTTATGTTCATGTCCAAATAATGTCGACATTTAGAAGTTTTTCTTAGAAAACCCTAATTCTTAATTCACACACATCATGAAGAAATGTGTGAACTTTGGAAACTCGGTTTTGCTATTGGAACTGGTTACAACATGACTCACAATATTAGTTGTGACCGGTTATACCATGCTCCCCAAGATAGCTTGTGACCGGTTATACCATGCTTCCCAATGTAGCTTGTGATCGGTTACACCTTACTTCCCAAAGTAGCTTTTGATCGGTTACACCTCCCAATTCAGCTTGTGACCGATTACACCATACTTCCCAATATAGCTTGTGATCGGTTACACCTTGCTTTCGGAATCAGCTTGTGACCGATTATACCTTATTTTTCGAACCAGCTTGTGACCGATTATACCTTGTTTTTCGAACCAGCTTGTGACCGGTTACACCTTGCTATACATTATAGGCTATGACCGGTTATACCTCAATTCTCAACATAAGTCAAGATAGGTTCTACCTTGTCATCTTGTATTGGTCATCCAAAAAATATTTAATAAAGAACCGGACCAACACATTCATGATTTCCCTTTCGATTATGAAACAAGTTCATAAATCTACTTCCTTAGACTAATGTCATACTACATAGTTTTCTAGGGTGAAATCACACACATATCCTTACACATAATCAAGTAACTAAATACGCAGATTATGTTGACGTCGTATTTACGAAGTTCAAAAGATAAGCGTTATACTTCGTAATATAATACCTTGATACTTTGATCATGATGCAATGACCAAGTCTAATCGCTTGGTTTATGAATTTCTCTTTCCATCTTGTTAGCTTCATTCATGTTGTCGACTAAACAAGATAAGGAAGTAGTTTTTCTTTCATTAAAAAATAGTGGTATACCCAAGTACATTTCCTTCAAACTCATTTTTTTCATCTTCAATCTTCTTATAATTGCAAGTAACCTACAATATTTATGATGTATATGTTTAAAAAAGAACACAAATTATATATGGAAGTTGATTTGTTGTTCTGAAATGTCAACGAAATATTTGATATCTAGAAGATTGTTGACATTATGAATATCAGCTTTGGCGAAGAGCAGGAAGTCGTCTGCGAAAAAAGATGTGCTACACATAGAGTAATAATTTTTTGCTATCTTAATACCTTGAATCTTACTATTATGTTCAGCTTGCGCAAGTGCTTTGATGAATACTTCCATTGTAAGCAGGAATATGTAAGGTGGAATTGGATCACATTGACGAATACCTCTTCTTGGTTTAAAAGAATGACATGATGAATCATTTATAAGTATTTGAATCTCAAAAGTGATGAACACTCTTGGATAAAGCTAACCAGTTGTTGTTGTATTCAAGTTTATTCACGATGTTATCTAGAAAAGACCACTCTACACGAGCTAAAATCACGAGCTAAAGTGATGTTATCACTTATACGTCTGCCTGATACATACATTGTCTGCATGGGAGATATGAGTTTATGAAGGACTATTTAATCGTTGGTACCCGACAAATATCCAATATACAGGAATGACACCCAACATTTAAAATATTAAGAGTTGGTACCTAGACGGTTGACCGTTAAAGTCTCAGTTTGACCCGTTTTATTTTCTCTAATTAAAATCAAAAAATTATTCAAATTTACAAATTTGTTCATAGTGAACACTAAACCCATATAGTCTAGAAAAAAATATCCCAATATGAAGAAGAAAAAGAAAATAACAAATCTCAAAAAACCATTGACTTCAACCTCCATTAATTCTACCCTAATAGTTTCTTTTAAAAATATGACAACACTTCCGTCATAAACAGTAAAACCACTACAAATAGAATAAACACCACCAAACTACACCATCGTCACTAACTGTACCACCGCGAAAAGCTGAAAATGAAAGACGTAAATCGATTGCCGCACCACCAAGCTACACCTTTTTCATCAACTACCTATAATAATCAGAGATGTCGCGCCACTGTTACGCTTTCTAATTGGGGTCTTGCAGCAGTTCGTTCTCAATTATAAACACTTACTTTAAAGTTAGGATTTCAAAATTCATACGTTTAATCTCATATTTGGATGAACTAATCTTTGAATCGAATTTTGGTGTGGAGTAAGGAACCAGTATGAACACCAACAAAATCAATTTGAATCGATAGTCATAATCACATCGATTTAATGCTACAAGATCAACTAGGACTAATTCACTGTGGAGATTTGTACCGTTGAAGATTACTTGATTAAACGTGCAATAGCTAATTTGATTCGTCCACCATCACATTTCTACCTATTTTTCTTCTTAACAACGAATATAGTTGTAAAATTGTAAACCTTTTTTGTAATAAATTAGTTGTAAATTTTGACAGTCAATCCAGATCAAGGTTTGAAAAACAGGTCACACCTCAGGTCACGGCCACTGGACGTGACCGTTATAACGCGTTTTATACGGTGTGAGCACGTTTCGGGAAAAAAACGCGTTATTTAGGGGGAAAACGCGTTTTTTATATGTTATTCTAAAATAACGGGCGTTATAACGGTTAAATTGGAAAATAAAAAAGAATTATGGGTTGAAATTCCTATCTAACGGTTATAACGTGCTTGAAAACAGTTATAACGTGTCTAATAACTTTATTATAACGTTTTCTATATATTATTATTTTATTCTTCTATTTTTAAAATATTAATTATAATTTTTTAATCTTTAATTTAAAATATAAAAAATTGTAAGATTATATTCTTTTTTCTTAAAAAACGGTTATAACTGAAGTGAAAATGGGAAAAATGGTCTAAAAAACTCGCGTTAAAATGTTATTTAGAAGGCAAAAACGTAAAATTCAATTTTAGAAAAACAGTTATAACATGCGTGAAAACGATTATAGCGGGTCTAAATAACGCCGCTATTTTCTATTTGTCGGTAATACATAGACAGGGGTATCGGTGACCCTCACAGACACGCTACATAGGCGTGACCATTTTAACGGCCTTTTTTTCGGAAAAAACAGCCGTTTTTCAAACCTTGATCCAGATACCAACCCTTGATATTTGAAAGGTAGGATACTATTGCTAGGCGTTGGACGTTTGCCCGGCACCAACTAGAGTCAAGTTAGGGTTAGGGCTAGGGCTAGAGTCGAGTTAGGGAAAACCACTTCCACATGTTTGCACGTTTGGATCTTTTTTACAAGAACGGATCGGTGACGGAAGTGAATTCCAGTGGACACATGGCAGTGTGATATTGGTTTTCCACGATCGACACGGATTGATTAATTGATTAATCTAGAAAACTATCGCTCAGCGCCAAAGTTGAAAACTGAATGTTACAAAAAAAAAATCTTTTCAAATTCCCGCCGATTCCAAACCCATCATCTAACCCATTCATTTTTATTTTCAGTTATCAACGGTTTAAAATATCGATCCGCATTAAAGGTAAACAACCGATCAAATCTCTTGCCCTATTTCTATAAATACGGTTCCTCTATTCCTTTCTCCTCACCAATCTCAATTCATTCCCACCGACTCTCTCAGTAATTTCTAGGGTTTTTATTTTCAGTCAATCTTTCTTAATCATCATCAATGGCTCCCAAAGCAGAGAAGAAGCCAGCAGAGAAAAAGCTAGCTGAGAAGAAACCAGCCGAAGAGAAAGCAGAAAAGGCACCAGCAGAGAAGAAACCCAGAGCCGAGAAGAAGTTACCAAGCAAAGATGCTACTACAGCCGACAAGAAGAAGAAGAAATCAAAGAAAAGTGTTGAGACTTATAAGATTTACATCTTCAAAGTTTTGAAACAAGTTCATCCTGACATCGGTATTTCCAGTAAGGCTATGGGAATTATGAACAGTTTTATCAATGATATCTTTGAGAAACTCGCTCAAGAGGCTTCTCGATTAGCAAGGTACAACAAGAAACCTACAATTACCTCTCGTGAGATTCAAACTGCTGTTCGTCTTGTTCTACCTGGTGAACTCGCTAAGCATGCCGTCTCTGAAGGAACTAAAGCTGTCACAAAGTTTACCAGCACTTAGATCTCAAAAAATTAGGGTTTATAGGGTTAATTTTGGAAATAATCGATGTTTAGAAAAGTTTAGTTAGGGTTTTAATGGTTGCATTAATGTAAAGAAAGACTAGATCTACTTTCTGCTACTACTTTTGTTTAATTTCTCTGAACTTTTAATATGAATGAATGAAGGAATCTTTACATTTTCATATCTTATTCTTCGTCTCAATATTTGTGCAATTTTAATTAATCGGTGCATTTTAGCAGTTTAATCAACCGCCTGCGTGTTTTAGTAAAATTGTTTAGAAATAGATCTGTGTGCGCTTGTGGTTGAAATCTGTGATTATCATGGTGGTCCCACGGGTTTATACTCGATGCTAATATGCGCCTTCATAGTATACTGAACAATAAACTACTTATCTTAATCTCTGGGATAGGAATGATACCAGTCACTGATTTTTTTCTTCCTTGAAACCATTTCTAGGGTTTTTTTCTTAGATGGCTTTGACTCTGCATTTTAATTCAGTATCGAATCCTTTTAGATCTCGTTGTTCAGAAAATGGTAATGTTAATTTGACTAAAGCGAAAAATTTATTTCGAATTTCTTCTGATTTAACAACCCCCAAAGCTAGGTTTGTTGTTAAAAGATCAGAAACCTTAGCCGTAAAACAACTCGAGCGTCCATTGAGTAAGTTTTTTGGGTTAAGAATTGAAAATAGAACAGTGTTTTTCAGTTCTGTTGGTTTTTAATTTTGGTTTTATTTTTTTGTGCGCTGTTGAGCAGTGGAGTATATGAGTTTGCCTGCAAGTCAATACTCTGTGCTGGATGCTGAGAGGATTGAACGTGTTGATGAGAACACATTTAGGTGTTATGTTTATAGATTTAAGTTCTTTGCATTCGAAGTTTGCCCTGTTTTGCTTGTCAGAGTTGAGGAACAACTTAATGGGTGTTGCATCAGACTCTTGTCTTGCAAGGTATTATGATACTCTATTCGTCTCTCCAACTCTCTTAAATTGAAATGTCTAGATTAATTTCTTGCTGCATAGATTTATGGTATTGGTTTGTAATGTTTTCTGTGGGATGAAACTGTAGCTAGAAGGTTCACCGATTGTGGTTGCGCAAAATGAGAAGTTCTCTGGTATGCGTTTTCATGTCTCTGAAAATTTGCAATTTAGAAAGATTTGAAAACATTTTTGAAAATTCAAGTCCAAATCTAAATTTACAATGCAATGCCTTTTCAGGAGTGGTTTGACACTGATTTGGTATGGGAAATGCAGCTTCAATGGTGAATCAAATATCGTGTGGGAATGGTCAGGGCGACTCATCTTCGCAGCAGCTCAGTTCAGATGCCGAGATAGAGGTAGTTTTAAATTGGTTTTACCACTATCTTTTTGAGCTTTAAAACGTGTTTTTGTGTACTGAAGTTTCCATATATATATTGACATTGTTGTATATGGGATCCAGGTAACCATCGACATCCCTTTTGCTTTTCGAGCAATTCCGGTGGAGGCAATTGAATCGTCAGGAGCGCAAGTCCTGGACCAAATATTACGACTCATGCTTCCACGATTTATGGCTCAGGTATATGTTTAATGAACTGAAAGATTGTTGCTTGAAATCTGTTTCAATTTCTTACAAACGTCATAAAGATAATTTAGTGGGATGATGGAAAACCTGAAGAAGGTAATCACTTAGTAGTTCTCACCATAATTCTTGCTAAAAATTGCATAGGCAGAGTAGTTTTCAGCTAACGGAGTTTCAGGCCAGTCACAATATTAGTCGTACAAAGGACATGACTTCATCGACGGCCATTTATGTTTCTATATAGTTAAACAGATCAGAAATTTCAGCGGCACTATATGGTGCTGGTATTGTCGGGTAAATGGTTCAAGTTGATGATAATTGAGTGGATTTCACTGTTATCCATCTGTAATTTGAATTTCATACTGATTGGATGTGTGTTTGGTCTCGTAGTGCAGAAAGATGTGATGTTTCAAACTTACTGTGTTCAGAGCGTACTTCGAGATTAACTGACCAAACTTCACATACACATGAACCTATATCTTTATTGTCAGCACTCATATCAGAAACGAATGATTCTTCTTCATATGAAAAGGGAAATGGTCGTAGGAGAACTCGTTGGAGAACTTATAAAAATGATAAGATAAACAGTACTTGTCTTATTTACACAACTTCACATTAGATTTTATCAAGAACATTCTGGATAAAGCTCTTTGTGCGGGATACTGACAAGATGCCATATGACAAGTCCTAGCAAAATACTTAGTGGTGAAATTGCTAACCGTAGTATCAAGGCAGTGTGTCACATGATAGTGATCACTTTGGGCACCAACATGAAGATAAATCTTTGGATGTGAAGAGTACTTCTGTATGTTTTGACTATTTATGGTACTAGTTCAAATCAATATGCCACAGTTTCTCAAATCGATATGTTTTCGCATAGTATATGCTTTATATATTCTAATAAAACCCTGCGAAGCAACCCCTTGTCGATGTGGTTAGATTTCCATCTTCATTTTTCCTGATATGGGTATATCATATGCATATGGTCATGTTGAGTTTGTGATCTAGTCATGGAACACCGAACACGAATCATCTTATCCTCATATGCACAGCCAGGCACATCAATCACAAAATCGAACTTTCGATGAGGAAAGTTTACATAGCAAACAGCCTGTCAAATTTTTTGTTGGTCATGTGATTCACTCTGAAAGCAGTTTTTTCTTTCTTTCCTGTTTTACTACTTCGTACAGCTAGCAAAGGATTATCAGGCGTGGGCTTCTGGTGACACTTCCAGGCAGCCACTTGGAAGTGGCAAGATTTGATGATCCTATTTTACAATTGGATTTAAATTGCAATTCACGTCTCCACATGATTGTATTTATTTATTATTGGTGAATCTTGAGGATCTGTTTCTCTTTTCATTGTTGTACCTTTTTGATTAACAGTTGTGCTAGACACACAACAATTTTTCACTTCGTTTTCCACCGAAATGGATAGAACGGATACTACCTTGCGTGCATTGCATCGGGATATGGATGGGGCAGAAGTGGGCCCCATCGATTGTCTCTACCGGTGTAAACTTCGGTGAAAAATCGAAGTGAACCTAGACTTTTCGTTTGATTAATGCATTTTGGAAGCTCTTGCAACAAATGTTCTTATAGGCTAGTGTTTAATAAAGTGGCACTTTTTTTCTTCAAAGAGAAGGTTTCCCAAGGATTGGGATTGATTAGGGTCAACAGAAATGAAGATTTTTGTCTGCAGTGGGATTATGTTTCAAGGGTACCCCATTTGGGTTGAACACTTGAAAAGCAGAAATTTCTAAAAATTGAGTTGGAAACTTGGAACGTTAGCTTCATAAAAACAAGATCCATCAGATTGTCAATGGAACTTGCTCTTCTAGACTGGAACGCTGGTGTGGCATGTGGGGTTTTGCAAAATATGCACTTTTTGTTTTTTTGAAAGAAAGGTTGGTGGTACTGGAAATCGATGCTCGCACTCATCGTCGTTAGCCTTCTTCTTTTTTTAGTTATCAGATTTCTTCAAACCCTTAGAACTAATGGTTACTAAGACGTGGTTTACCTAGAGAGATGCAACAGGGTTTTTGAAGATAAATCTAAAACAACAAAGAGTTTGGCTATAGAAATTCAGGGGTATATTTCTTTCTAGTCCAAAAGAATTAGTAAATCTGACAAAACCAAGAAATTGCATAAGAAGACACCAAACCCCGTTTGGCAGGCACCACAAAAAGACACCTTCAAAATTAATGTGGATGCTTCCTGGATCTCTGACATTTTACCATCCAGTTATGTATAATCCCGAGGAATGATGCAGGAGTTTCAGAAGGAGGAAGAGCAGGACCATCAGCAAGTTCAGACCCTCAAGAAGCGGAGGCTATAGGAATGCTACAAACAACTATTGGGGCAAAGGAGAAGGGAATCAAAAATTTCAGCATCGAAGGAGACTCTGGAAGCCTTTTCAATTATCTTCATGAAAAGAATCCAGACATTTCTTGGCGTCCTAAAGCCCAGCTCAATGAGGCGGACCTTTTCAATTATCTTCATGGAAAGAATCCAAACATTTCTTGGCGTACTTCCCAATGAGGCAGAGAGGATAGCAAATTTATGCAACAACTTTTTGGGTTTTCTTTTTGTTCCAAGATTAGAAATATGGTAGTAGATACTTTAGCTAAATTTGTAAGGAACTTAAATTCAGCTTTATTTTGGGAAACTATCCCGCCATCCTGTATTCAACATCATCTATGATTATCAGTAGATAAATCTAATATCAAGAAATCTCCTCAAGGATCTATATTAGATGGTTATACTTCTAAAGTAATGCAGGCTCATTTTGAGTCTTTTCAAAAAATAAAATAAAATAAAAAATAATTTTTTGTTTGTTTGTTTCGATCAAATTATTTAAGCTGAATAAGCTGCAGGTAATTTGGTACCTCTGTAACGGCGATGCTCATGTGAGCCCATCGCGATGAGCTAAAACGGAGATGCTTTTCCCTAGCACCCGGCATTATTTGAGCGGTTCGATTTCATCACGTGTTTATCATCGACGTGAGGAACACGCTGAGTATCGTTATTGATAGACACCATAATGCATCAAGTAGTTCAAGAAATGATATCGCCACGTGTGATCTCAGAACGTACTGAAAACGTAGTTTCTATTTCCTGACCAACACCTAATGATTCCCTTTTTTTTGTTCACAAAAAAGTGCGTCCTCGCTGTCAAAAAAAATTAAAATACCAACCTTTCTTCTCTTCTCTTTCCTTCTTCTTCTTCTTCTTTCTCCTCGTATCATTCATTCTGAGATTCTTTATCGATGATGGCGTCTTCAAGTTCCGGAAACTCAATTCCGGCACCTGGTAATTTTTTTTTGTCTAGCTCAAACCCTAATTTTTATATTATGAACTCTCGTTTTGTTAATTTTGTTAGTAATTGAATTTTAATCTCTGTTTCAGAAGCGGTTCAAGTTCTTGTTACTTCTCTTGCTGATGAATCTACTATGGTTAGAAGTTCTTCTATGCTGACTCTCAAAGATATCGCGTCTCTGTAATCATCTCGCACTCTCTTTCTTTGTCCCTCTCTTTGGAAATTGTCCATTTGTAATTGTTTGGATCTCAATTGATCAATTTTCAACTGCAGGAATCCATTGTTAGTACTTGATTGTTGCTCCATTGTTTCTCGAGGAGGCAGACGAGTAAGTTTTCTGCTTTACTCCTCATTTTTGCTTTGCTATGCATTCCGAAAATTTTCTTCTAAATTGAGAGTACTTGTTGGGAAATGTTGTAGAGTTTTGGAAACATGGCTGGACTCTTTCAAGTGATGGCATTTGCAGTAAGTTCATTGGATAAGAAAGATGTTGATGCTCATTATATGGCTAAACTCGCTAAAATTGCTACCACGGAGATAATATCTTCAAAGGTATACATCTCTTGCTTCAGGCACGTTATTATTTCAGGTTTATTTTCTCTAAAGATACTTCTAGTATAAAATTGATTAACATTCTGCAATTTGAGATAGTTGTCCCAGTAAGCTCCATAAGTTGCATGTCAACAAATGATTTCGGAAGTAACAACATATGGATGCCAACTCTAAGTTCATAATTATGTGATTCATTTTTGAATAATTAGGAACTACTTGCTGATTGGCAAAGGGCTGCAGGGGGTCTACTAGTTTCAATAGGCTCCCATTTGCCGGATCTGGTAAGCTTCTGAAGCGTATTGCGATTATCAGTAATTTCAACCTTTATCATGTTTGCATTCCTCTCTATTCCTACTCTTGTTTCCAGATAGTCTTTCTGCTTTTATTGTAGTTTATTACTTTGTTTTCTAACTTCTTGAGAATCCCGAGGGGAACAGCTAAGAATTTTTGAGTTCAAAAGCACTGAGCTTGAGTACAATATTTGTCTTAAGTGCAGTAAGTTTGTTAATATCTGTGGCAAACATAACATATCTGTGTGGTTGTCTTTGTGATTTTCAAGGTTATATTAATATCCAAGGGGATGAGGGAGTATTTCTCTATAGTACTATGAAGGTTTAATCGCAATTGCAAAATAACATATCTTTCTTACTTAACATTGTCAGCAAAAGCTTCTTCTAAGTCGCATCACCCACCCATTTTATATTTTTTTCTTTGCCTGCGGTTCTTGATAATTTTCCCAAATGTAATTCTTTTAGATGATGGAGGAAATATTTCTGCACCTATCAGGACCCAGTGCAGCTTTACCAGCCATGGTTCAAGTCTTAGCTGACTTTGCTTCCGCACAAGGTTGGACATAATGATGTTCTTCAGTTATGTTAGGATGTCTTGGGAATATCTGCTTAAACAGAAGTGCCTGCTAAAATTGTTTTTGTGTGCTTGAAGCTCTGCAGTTTAGTCCGCGCCTGAAAGATGTTCTTTCCAGGGTTTTGCCGATTCTTGGAAGTGTGAAGGATGCTCATCGGCCAATTTTTGCAAATGGTAGATCTTATTTCCTGATTATTTGCCAGTCATATTTCTTGCTATGCTGTCAGCAGAATGCCATTGCCATGTCAGTATTTTCCAAATCTAGTAAATGCTGCCAATAAAAGAACGTCTTATACTTTCGTTCTGCATAATAGTCTCCTCCCACGATTCTGCATCAGTTAGCCATGTGTTGTTATGCTTCCATTTTCTCTTTTTTCTTAAGCGTAAATATGTCTTCCTCTTGTTCTCTATGCAGCATTCAAATTCTGGTGTCAGGCTGTATCGCATTATGGTGTGGACTTTCCATCTCATCGACTTCTCGATAGTGACGTCATGTGAGTTTTCAGTTATGTTTTGTTTTGCATTTCTCAGCAATGCAACTGTTGTCCTTAGCTTTGAAATAACCTTGTATCTTTAAATCCAGGTCATTCCTGAATTCTGCTTTTGAGCTTCTATTGAGAGTTTGGGCAAGTTCTCGAGATTTGAAGGTTGGGCATAACTTCATTTCTTCCTCTTTTTTGTTTCCTGATCCATTCTCATGTACTTGTATGCATCAAATATGGCACCTCTATGCATATCTCTGCATTTAATGTATGGTCCTAACGATGAATATATCTACTAGAGTGGTGAAATTAAGAGCTATTTTAATGCATGGTCCTAACGATGAATATATCTACTAGAGTGGTGAAATTAAGAGCTATTTACTTGTTAGAGAAGAAAGCTCTCTTCTATTTTTTAAGTAGAGTTAGCATTGGTCCTTGGCTATCCGATATATGCAAGCAGTTGGTGTGTGTGATATGTTCTTGAAGCTGGTGTTTTCATTCATATTCTTCTAATAGTCTCGAAAAAGCCTCACCCGAATACTCAGTTACTAAGGATGTTAGTTTTTTATGTGTCATATGATCTGCACCTTCTCATGAAAATTATGTTGATGTATGCTAATGCTTTCTCTCTCTGTGCTGTGTAATAGGTGCGTGTCACTTCTGTGGAGGCGTTAGGGCAGATGGTTGGCCTTATTCCTAGAACTCAATTAAAGGCAGCTTTACCAAGACTTATCCCTACTGTATTGGATCTGTAAGATCACTGTTAATTAGTGGGCCCTGCTTCTGGAAATTCATTGATTTTTAGCGGACACAAATGTTGCATTGGTTAATTATCGTATCAACAAAGATCATCCTTGATATCTGTATCTTGTTTTCTTTATGCAGGTATAAGAAAGATCAAGATATTGCTTTATTAGCAACTTGTACTCTACATAATCTTCTGAATGCTGCTTTACTGTCTGAGATTGATCCTCCGTTGCTTGATTTTGAGGTAGTGTCCCCCTCTTTTTTTGTTTCTTCATCTGCTGTTATGCACCATGATTCCTAATTTCTTTTCCTCCCACCTTTTAGTGGTAAAAAGGTTAATAACTCCAATAGACTGTCAATTTTGCTCCTTGGAGCCTTCTGCTACAATTGGATTTTATGGTGTTTTTTTTCTTTTTTTCTTTTTTCTCTTTTTAACCAATAGATTACTTTGTGTGATGAGTTAAAAAGTGGTGTTTGTGGTGCTTGCTTTGGTATCTTAACAGGAACTTGCTATAATTTTGTCCACGCTTCTGCCAGTGGTATCCATTCATAATGACAACAATGAGCATTCAAATATCCCAGTTGAGCGGAAGGTATAAATGTGACTATTTTTGTTTTGTTTTGTTTTTTATGCAATTTCTTGTCTTAATATATCATATTGTTCTAAATTGTGGGTCCCAATCATTTTATCTCTTCATGGTTCAACATATTCCTTTTCCCCCCCTAAACTTATCCTTCTCCCTGTCTTTTGAAGATAATTCCTATCCAAGTTCATCCTGTATTACTAATATTTTATCATCCTTAAGTTTCACTTGGAGACTGTGACTGACATCTGCACAGCAGGTTGTCATCTATTCAGTGTTTTTCTTCTTCTTTTGTTCTCTGTTAAATACTGTTTATTTTTTGTGACAGACCTATAATGAAGTTCAGCATTGCTTCCTAGCAGTTGGCACTGTATATCCCGAGGAAATTTTCATGTTTCTTTTGAATGTAAGTAGGAACCAGATTGACCTGAAGTTTTGTTACTTATATACTTTTATGGTTTTGACTTTCGAGGAAGTTGAAAAATTGCCTCCTCTCTTCATATGCTAAGTCCATTCGTTATTGGTATTAGAGATGCAGGTCAAAGGAAGAAGTTCTTATCTTTGGCGCCCTTACTGTGATTAAGCACCTTTTGCCCAGGTATCTTTTTCTTTTTTGTTTTCCTTGCACCTTATTTCCAGTTGTCTTATTGAACCTAACTTTTTTTTGGTTTGTTTCTTCTTTGGAGGTTGTTAGAGCCTTGGTTTTCTAAAAGGCCTTTACTTGTCGACTCCGTAAGGCAGCTTCTAGATGAACAGAATTTAGGTGTTTGCAAGGCAGTTGCCGAGGTCAGCCATTTTTTGTTTTGTTTTTTCATGTAATATTAGCAAAATCTACTGGTGCATATATTCCGTAGGCCACATATTTTGTCTTGTACAGGCTAAATAATGTTTTTTGTTGATCTGATGTATTAGTTTTTATGTTCTCCGGAATAATATTTTGCTTCCAGTCATATAACTAGCGACAGAACATTAGTAACAAAGTGAGAGTTGTGTGTTGATATTGTAACGCTACATTAGTTTATCATCTCAACTTGGTTATTTTCCTTTTGTTATCTATAGTTATCCATTGTTAGATACTTTCTCTTGATGCATGATAAGATATGCTATGGTAATCATTAAAATTCATGTGTGATAGTTTCCTGTGTCAGTTGATTGTGGTTATGGCTTCCCACTGTTACTTGGTTGGTCCTGCTGGAGAATTATTCGTTGAGTATCTTGTACGCCACTGTTCCATATGTGACGAGGAAATAAAGGACGAAAATGCAAGGGAATCTCTTCGGGCAAGTCATACCTTTGCGATCTGTGTTATATCATGTTATGATTGTCTTGCATTTACTTTTGCCAGTTCTTTCAGTCTGTTGATTGATACTTATCTAGTGCTTGGCCAATGTTCTCCTCAGGTGAGGTTTGGGGGCATTTGTTCAAGTCCAAAGGAGCTGCGGGCAATTTGTGGAAAGGGTCTTCTCTTAATAACTATTACCATTCCTGAAATGGAGGTATAGTTTATTTGGATGCATATTTTTAATCTTAAATAGAATGACGTTTCTGAACAGCAATCTTACCTGCATCCTAATTTTCTGAATGATACTTGCTCAAAATTTCTAGCATGTACTTTGGCCTTTTCTCTTGAAGATGATTGTTCCACAGAAGTATACCGGTGCAGCTGCAACGGTAAGCTGCTTCTTTTTCTTCTCTTCTTTTTATTTGGGAGTGGAGATTACTATATGAACTTATGGGTGCTTGTCAAGAAGTGTTATATGTATGCGTATTTGATTTGATGTATCAAAGGAGTAGGTCCCTTCTGTTCTGATTACTTTGATGAGCAAGTTTGCTAACATTGTGCTATTTTGCAGGTTTGTAGATGCATCGCCGAATTATTCCGGCATAGATCATCTTATACCGTTTCTGTGATTACCGACTGTGGATCTCGTGCTGATATCCCCAAGCCTGTGGTTGGAGCCATTTCTCTGATCAGTACTCAATCTTCCTCTTTAGTATTATTTTATTAATCCATTGTAATTCGGTGCTTTGAACATCTTCCCAGGAGCTTTTTGCACGGCTGATGGTGCTTTTGCACGATCCTCTGGCTAGGGAGCAACTGGCAACTCAAACTTTGACGGTTAATACCTTCTTATCACTTTTGATCTTCTCCCTTTGGCATCATCTTGGCATGTTAACATGATCCACGCGGCTTTATTACAGAGATGCATCACGGTCCGGATGAATTCTATTTTTGTAGTTTTATTCCTGCATTTGACTGAAGAATATTTTTAGCAACTCACCTCGGGTTTATGTTGTGACTTCTCTGTCTAAAAAGCTGAAATAATATTCCTATAGCAAAACGTGTATCGTCTTACATTGTAGAGAATTGGTTGAGGTATTATTGTATGATGAGCAAGTAACAAATAATCTGACCAAAGTTTGTTGCCAGGGTAATTGTCTCTTCGGTTGGGTATTTCACTAGTTAGTGGCATCTCGTTCCATGTGGTTCACTTACATTGCAGTTATTGACTTATTTCACTGGTCAGGAAATATTTGCTCACTGGACTTGTTTTTGTTTGGTCTTTGCAGGTATTGTGTTACTTGGCGCCCCTCTTTCCCAAGAACATCTGCTTGTTTTGGCAAGATGAGGTTTGTAGCTTTAACCTGTTGTCTTATGTACGAAACCTTAAATTGGATAGCAATATTGTCTGCAAACTAAATTCCTTGTATAATGGATAATGATCTATCAATAATTCAAGAAGTATTTAATTGGATACTCTGTTTACCCAGCTTTCTTTTGTTAAATTGTTATGGGAGTTCTTGAAATGGCATACATCTAAGAATCTAGAGTATTTACCTTATGTCTTTTTCATAGCGAACTAATTTCATCAAGAAGTGTCTTGTCAAGAGTATTATCTAGTAGTGACATTTTTCTTAAACAACCCCAAAATTTATTTATTCCGTTGCTGATTTAGTGGATTTTGCATCATGCTACTGCAAGGCTCATCTGTAGGAAATCTTATTCAGTTTTTGTTTTGGTAAGCTCTAGATTCCGAAAATGAAGGCTTATATCAGTGACACTGAAGATCTAAAGCAGGACCGTTCATATCAAGATGCTTGGGATGACATGATTGTAAATGTAAGGGTTACTTTCTGTAAAATTATTTAATATTTCAAAAGGCTTATGCCTGTTTGAACTTTGTCTGCGGCGTAGGGTGTCTGAGTGTAGTTCATAGTTCAGTAAGTTCTTCACTTCTTCCTACGAAAATCTTCACACCTCGGAAATTTCGTCTCCAGCATGCATCAGGGTTACTCTCATAGTCATAACTAACCAGTATACCTGATTGAAAAACTATCAGGTATTTAAACAGGTGATGAGAACTGGCCAAAACCTCTATGTGGGATGATATGTTGCTTCCTTTTGACTTTAACATGGTTCCCTGAAACATAGCCCATCTAACAGAAAATTTACTTGAAGGTGGGGCTGAAATTGAACCCCTGTGGTACCATACATTATAATCTATACTAGGTTGCTGAATATTTGAGCTTGCAACTGGGATATCTTTTCCTTGCAGTTATCCCTTTTTATGTTGTTTCTATTAGCTAGTCCTGGGAAACTTGGAAAAAATGTGTCCAGTGCAAGTTTGTTAATGTCTTAATAAACCTTCATCCTCATCTGTTCTTTGGTTGACAGTTTCTCGCAGAATCTTTGGATGTGATTGAGGATGCTGAGTGGGTGATTTCCTTGGGAGATACTTTTGCTGAACAATATGAACTTTATGAATCTGATGACGAGCACTCAGCTCTACTTCATAGGTATATGCTCTATGCCAGTGCAATTGTCCTTTCAATTGCTCTCCTGAAGTTGAATCTTTGGGTGAATTATCAAGCATGTTGTTTTATTCAAATGTTGAACTTGGGATCTTCAAGTACCTATCTGCATTTAGTTTTATGTTTTCACCTTTTCTGATGTAGATGTCTTGGGGTGCTGCTTAAGAAAGTTGATGACAGGGCTTATGTTCGTGACAAGATCAATTGGATGTATAAACAAGCTAATATTGCGGTTCCAACTAATAGGCTTGGTCTAGCAAAAGGCATGGGGTTGGTATGTAGGTGATGGAGTTGTTTTCTCTTCATTTGCAAGAATTCCCATCATTATGATTCAGTATTTGTCTATTTACAGGTTGCCGCGTCACACTTGGACACCGTTTTGGAAAAGCTGAAGGATATTCTTGACAATGTTGGACAGAATTTTTTTCAGAGGTTTATGAAATTTGAACACTTAACATCAGTTTGATATACAAGTTCTTTCAGCATGCAAATCAATTTTTATCCACTTCATAAGTTCATCCCTCCTTTCTGGATCTTGCAAGTCAGTCAGTCTAGTACTCAAGGTGCTGACACTTGGAGGTTCAATTTTCTTTCTGGCAGATTTCTTGCATTCTTTTCTGATAGAGTTAAAGCAGAAGATTCCGATGATATACATGCTGCTTTAGCTTTGATGTATGGATATGCGGCCAGATATGCCCCATCGACAATTATTGAAGCCAGAATAGATGCCCTTGTGGTATGATGTTTCTCTGCGGCTTTTTGCCAAGTTTATTTATAGAAGAAACTCTATTGCTTGTCGCGGTTCCCTCATATGATGCTTTTTGTCGTTGCCTAGTTGTGTCTGCATATGGGGTACTCATGCTAGTCACTTACTTTATCACTTTTTGGATACAGGGGACTAACATGCTTTCAAGGCTTCTTCACGTGCACCATCCTACAGCAAAACAAGCTGTTATCACTGCAATTGATTTACTTGGTTAGTAAGCCCTTACTTCGTTTTGATTGTCAGCGTTTTCACATGTGTGCAGAAGTACAGTATATTGATTGTCTTTTTCTTTTATTTTAGAGAAGTGCATGCTAATCTGCATAGAGTGTATGAGTTTTTGGATTACAACTATACCGATTCTTTTTGTTTCGGGGGACTGAAATAACAGAACTTGTTGATTCTAACCGGATCTTTTAATCTATTTTCACGTGATTAATGGATGTGGTTGATTCACGTAGTATAGTGGATGTGTAGGACCCTAAACTTCCAGTAGCCATATCCTTCATTTTTAAGGTGCCCGGTGTGATGCAAGAATTACTTGGTGAACTGGTGAACATTTCTGACTCAAGAAGTAGTCATGATTTTAGTGAGGAATGTTGATAGCACTTGATGTAAAAGCTTGAGCTGTTAGAAGGGGAGGCTTAGAAATTATTTTGATAGAGGTTGCTCGGTCCCAATTCCTAAAGAGAACTGCTTGCCACATTGCTACGTAACGATGACCTCTTGGGACCTCTTGAGTCTTACTTTTATATTGTAGGCTACTACCATGTATCACTTGGTGTCCTGGTTATATCATGAAAGGTGTAATTGCCTAAAAATTAACATGCGCCGAGGCATTATTTTTCAAGAAGCTTATTGATTTCGTAAATAATTAAGGTGTGCAATCCAAAAGTTTCATATGCTAAAAAACAACTATGCGGCTTACATGGCCTCTAGTGTGGAACTTCTCATTGAATGTTGGAAGATAGGTAGAGGGTTCACCCCTTGCAGCAAAAATGTAAATGATAAGTGTTATATCTGTGTTACTTTGACTTTTGCAATACAGGTCAAGCTGTCATCAGTGCTGCTGAAAGTGGTGCATCCTTCCCATTAAAAAGAAGAGACCTCATGCTTGATTATATATTGACTTTGATGGGTCGTGATGATAATGATGGACTTGGCAGTTCTAATCTTGAACTTCTTCGCACACAGGTGACTCTGCTCTGACAAATATATCTTGAATTAGCAGATAGTAGACATTATGCCAGTTACAATAGGTTTCAGGTTATAGATATTTTTCTTTGTGATAGTTAGCGTGTATTTGTGCTAAGAAGAAGTGAAGAACGAAGTTTCGGTATCTGAGAGACTAAGCTTACTTTTCTACTATGGGTTTTGGTCAACACATACCGCTTTAATGAAAAATGAAAATTAGTATCACAGTATCTCTGCCTTGCCCGCGTTCCTAATGTTAAGCCAGTTTCAGTTAGTAACTTATTTTAAGATTGTGGGTTATAGGCTGCAATATATTGGTAAATAAGTGTAGCATTAGCAGCTTGTTTTTGAAATCCACGATAAAAACAGATTAACAGAAATGATACACATGATCTGATGTGTATGATGTCATAGTTAATTTGAGTGGTATACCTAATGGATTAATTGGCTGAACAGATTAAGTATCTCTATATCCGTTCACAGAGATTATATTTGGCATAAGAGATTTTTTTTGTTTTTGTTTTTGTTTTTGGGCTTATACTCTTGGATGTTTCTGCAGACCCTTGCTTTAAGTGCCTGTACTACATTGGTTTCTGTGGAACCAAAGCTAACAGTGGATACAAGAAATCATGTTATGAAGGTACTCAGTGGTATCATGATTGTAAATGGTCTAGAAATTCTATTTTCAAGTTATTTAACTCATAAGGTATAGTCAGATACATTTGATCGTTTGTCATTGGCAGGCAACACTAGGTTTTTTCGCTTTGCCGAATGACCCAGCAGACATTGTTGACCCGCTTATAAACAATCTTATTACTCTGTTGTGCGCAATTCTCCTAACGAGGTAATATTGGGAAAAACTCCCTCTGTTCCATTTTAAATGATGGTTTAGGGATTTTTTCTAGTTCCAGAATACTTGAGGTTTTTCATATTTTTCCATAAAACTTCCAACAATACCCTTGTATTTTATCTTGGAACTGTAAGTTTTTATTTTAAATGTAGTGATAGAAATTAATGTTTGAAGACTGCGTGAAATACTCTAGACCCTCATCTAAGATGGAATAAAGGGAGTATTACTTATTCAGATGTGTTAGTTTTCCTGATACATTGTCATTGCTTCATTTGGCACCTGAGTTAATTTGTTATCTTATTGCGCGCGATTGCGTACTTATATCAGTTTGACATAGATGGCTCACACAATTCTAAAATATACTTAATGGGGGGAGTTCCCATCACAGTAGCTTGCTTCGCCTTTGCATTGCACTACTGCTAGAGCCTGGCACACCCGTACTGTTTTGTTTTAAAGAACTTAGTAAGGATTAAACCGGATCTTCTGAACTTCAAGTTGTGTGGTGAAGAAACCAACATGCTGTTGGACTTGGAAAATCCTTGAAAACAAGACACGGAAACTAGAGAAACGGTAAGTGAGTTTAGAAAATTGGTTGGGGTTGCAAAACAAATAAGCGAACTACGAGTAGCGAAATGATAGAGGTGCGCAGTGATAGGAGTTCCAGATATAAGTTTGTTTCTAATTCACATTTAGATGAATTAGCGCAACAGATATGTTTACTTTCAGTTTGTTTTATGCATCACTTAACTGGATTCCTGCTCAAACAGTGGGGAAGATGGTAGAAGTCGAGCTGAGCAGTTACTACATATTCTGCGACAACTTGATAAATTTGTTTCCTCCCCTGTGGAGCATCAAAGAAGAAGAGGTTGTTTAGCAGTGCATGAGATGCTTCTCAAGTTCCGAACACTTTATTCTAGTGGAAATTACATGCATAGTAATCAGATGGATCGGATGCTGCAAAAAAACTTTTCAAATTTGCCACGTAATCTTATTTCTCCTACCTCCTCATTAAGTTAGTAAGCTTTCTGCAGTCTGTTCATAAGTTAATGTTCATTTTTTTTTCCCACTACCAGCTGTATTTGTGTTGCCAAGTCGGACCTCCTTGTGTATTGGGGAAAGGGTTATCGTTTATCTTCCGCGTTGTGCAGATTCCAGTTCTGAAGTTAGAAAAGTTTCAGCACAGGTTCGCAATTAAATGCTAGATGGCATGTCAAATTGTTCTAGAAAGTTCATTTCACTTATTAAGAGTTGTGGAAAGTAGAAGTTGATTATGGATTTTCTTCTGTTGTATAGATTCTCGATCTTTTCTTCACAGTGGCTCTATCTCTCCCAAGACCAGCAGGATCAAATGTTCGAGAAATTGAAATTTCTTATAGTGCTTTATCTTCCCTCGAAGATGTCATTGCCATTTTGAGAAGTGTGAGAATACCCTCAAACCTTTCCTCCGGTTTTTTCTATGCTTTTTCACCTGAATATGATATTTAAATATGGAGGATAGCTAATTTGACATGTGTAAGGTCTCAATACATTTTATTCATGCAGGATGCGTCTATCGATCAATCAGAGGTTTTTAACAGGGTTGTTTCGTCTGTATGTATTTTATTATCAAGGGATGAGGTAAGCCTATTTTAACATTTCACAGTTTAATTTCTGTGCTCCTTCAAAGTCATAATGACTCTGAGTTTTGAGCAGCTTGTGGCTACGTTGCTTGGTTGCACTACTTCTGTATGCGATAAGATCAAGCAGTCAGCAGAAGGCGCTATTCAAGCAGTAATTGAATTTGTAATGAAGAGGGGACATGAGCTGAATGAATCGGATGTCTCGAGGTTTGATCTATGATTACAGAATGAAAGGTTACATAAATTGCATTGCTTCCATAACTCCATTTATGCATCTCACGCCATTCATCTTATGTCCACAGGATAACCCAATCTTTGTTATCTGCGACAATGCTTGTTGCTGAGAAGCATTTACGCCAGGAAATTCTTGGTGCTGTATCCTTTTCAGGTCAAGTGTTACCTGCAATTGGGTTTTTACTACTTAAGTCGGTGGTGTAGTACTTTCATTTGAATTGGGGTTTAGGATGTCTGAAATAGTATATTGGTGCATGTTCCATATGCTATTAGCCATAAATGTGAGTGTTGCAACAGGTCCTATGGGAAGATTTTGAAGTTCAGTTTTGGCTTTGTAGTACTGTAGATGACCCATTATCCTTTACACCTGTATCATGCGTTTCCTTCACGATACAAAGATATCTTGTCTTGCGGAACACACGAGTTCAAAGATTGTTTTCAGTGAAGTACTGGCTGCTGCAGGAAAGGACATACTCACAAAGGATATATCTAGATTACGTGGAGGTTGGCCAATGCAAGATGTGTTCTATGTAAGTCTCCCCATTGAATTTTTTTGATGTTTATTCAACTGACATCACCCTAGTTTTTCTGCATGCTTGTAAGTCATTTTTTTTTTCTAATATTATTTTTAACAATGTTTATTTATCCCTGTGTTTGCAGGCATTTTCGCAGCATGCAGTTCTGTCATTTTCATTCCTTGAACATGTGGTATTAGTCCTTAACCAGATACCGTATGTCAAAGGTGATTCTGATGGAGCGGACAGTAGTTCTCACTCCTTCGACAGTCCTGTAGAGGAAAATGTTCTACAAGCAGCTGTTCTTGCTCTTACTGCACTATTCAAGTATCAAATCATTCATTTTAATTGCAGATTATCTAATTAAAGACTTTGCATGTTACATATATTGCAGTATGGCCCATGACAATCTCTCTCTTGTTAATGCAAATTTCAGAGGTGGTGGTAAGGTTGGGAAGAAAGCCGTTGAGCAAAGTTATGCTGTTGTCCTTTCTGCACTCACACTTCAATTAGGAGGTTGCCATGGTCTTGCTGGATCTGGTCACCCGGAACCTCTACGGTACATTATAAGCTGTGTAGTTTCCATTCCAGATAATTACTATGGTTATCATCTGACTAATTAAACTCTATTTCTTTTGTTTTTCAGAACTTTGTTAACTGCTTTCCAAGCATTCTGTGAATGTGTTGGAGACCTTGAAATGGGAAAGGTACAATACTGCGTGGGCATACCCACGAGTGTTGCTCATCTGTACAAATTTCAAATTGAAGCATGTCATATGCTCTGACGTTGTAAATGTGGATCTCTTCTGTAGATTTTGGCTAGAGACGGAGAACAAAATAAAGATGAGAAGTGGATCAGTCTTATTGGAGAGCTGGCAGGTTGCATCTCCATAAAGAGACCTAAAGAGGTAATTTGGTAGAGTCAGGTGCTGTCTTTGGTGAAAAGGCAGTTCTTCTAAAAATTTATTGTATATGTGTCCCGTCTTTCATTTTAAACGCCTGCTTGCACTGGTTAAAAGAAAACTGACATGCACATAAATGTTTTAGTTCTCATCATCGCATGAAAATTGTCATTTGTATGCCTAACTTACCTTGAATAGGCGGAATTTATCCCAGCTAAGACTGTAACTCTGTAAATTATGGCTCACTTTAATTTTTTTCTGTGTATGACAGGTCCCAACTATATGTGTACTTCTAAGCAAGGCTTTGAATGGACGCCATAAATTTCAAAGAGAAGCTGCTGCTGCAGCACTGTCAGAGTTTGTTCGCTTTAGGTATGCTGGGGCTATCTGAACTTATTATGACTGCTATGGCTTCCTTCATTTTTGGTTGCAATTTTTCATTAATTGATCTAATGTGATGCAGTGATGGGGTTAGTTCCCTGCTGGAACAGATGGTTGAAGCGTTGTGCCAACATGTGTCGGATGAGTCACCTTCTGTTAGACGTCTTTGTCTAAGAGGACTAGTACAGGTTTTGGTTATCAACCTCTCCCTCGCATACGTGTTTTTCAAATTTGTAATAGCATTGATCCCTTTAAAAAAAATATTCGGCTTGTTTTTGGTGCTAAATGCCTAAGTACTAATGTCTTGTCAGAGTGATTATCTGATATGTGAATATATTTGTTTAGTGGGACTGTTTTCTCATTGGCAAGCAGATGCAACAACTTATTCATACTATCATGATGCCTTAGTATGTATAGTTAGACAACAAAATCTGTGAGAGCTGAGTAAGTGACCTTGTAGAAGTTGTATTTCATTCAGTAGCTCAAGATGTTATCTTGGATGATCTAGCACAAAACGGTGATGGTAATCCTTTTGAGTCTCGGGGGTTGGATCTTTCCATTAAAGTGAACATAGCCAGTGAAACGTCTCACTTCGCGAGCGAATCAAACAGGAGATGCTGGAATTTCAGAATCCCGCTTCAAACTTAGAAACAGAACAAAGCCTCCCCCCTACTGACCTCAGGCGTTGAAATCGGGGTAGAGGGCCTCTGCATCGACCCAAGTTGCATTTGGGGCTACTAATACCCTCCTTTTTGAGGATTTCTCTTTCTTGCTCACGTTTCACGTCTCTATTCACCTGTTTGGCGTAAAATTTAGTTGTCTAGGACTATATCATTGTAAACGAATGTTGTTGTGGAATTTTGGTCTTCCCTTAGTTAAACCTTATTTAGATTTAGGCTGAATTCATCATCATTGCTGCGATACTTGCGCCTTCATCAATAAATTTTGGTGTTCCCTTATAGATTTAGCCTTATTAGGATTTAAGCTGAATTCAGATCATTTTCGTGTTACTTGTCTCCTTTGTGAGCTAAGTCTTGATTTTTTTTTGTTCCTATGAACTGGCAGATACCTTCTATTCATATGCTTCAACATGTTGCTCAAGTTCTTGGGGTGGTAGTAGCTCTACTTGAGGATCCAGATGAATCTGTTCAACTGACGGCAGTGTTATGCTTGCTCAGAGTGAGATTCCTTTCAATTTTGCTATACGTTAGTCTTAGGTTTTATCATGTCTTGCTCTTGTACATCTTCATTTAATACCGCTTTTATCCTTCTGAGACAGGTACTTGAATCATCACCTGAAGAGGCTGTGAACCTGGTTTTACTCAATCTATCTGTGCGGCTTCGGAATCTACAGGTAAGTGATTTTACCGTAAAGTTTCCTGAACCTGAAGCCGATGCTATTACTTAGTGTTGATTCTAACTATAGTTCAAAAAGTGATGCCACATTATTTATGTTATCTGTGAAGATAAGAATACTGGTAACTGATGAACCTGTTTGCATACAGGTGTCAATGGATCCAAAAATGCGAGCTAGTGCCTTTAAGTCTTTTGGAATGTTATGCAACTTTGAACTTGGTGCGCAACGTGAGGCTTTTCTTGAGCAGGTGTGTGATGTTCATCGTAATTACCTACTTAAACTGTTTAAATTGTTTGTGAAAATGAATATGAACTGGAAAAATCTTTTAATGTGCATGGTAGGCTCGTCTTCTCTATCTCAGATAGAGGACTATGCAGCCATGCAGAAGTTAGTTTTTAATGCACAGAAACAACTGGAGTTTAATTGAATGATTTATCAAGAGAATGTTGCCTTCTTTTTGCTAGCGTGCACTTGCTTTCCATGATGCTCCTTTTTGATATTATCTTTCAGTAGGCCATTTAATGTTTTAGGGCATAATGATTTTCAGGTGCATGTGGCACTCCCACGCTTGATTCTCCATGTCCATGATGAGGATTTGGCTGTTCGACAAGCTTGTCGGGTACTCTTTTTTCTTTTCTTTTAATTAATTAATTAATTTTGTTTTGTATTTTGCATAGATCTTCTTGGATAATCATTTCGATCTTTTAATTAATTAATTTTGTTGCCGATCCAAAAAAAATTTAATTAATTTTGTTTTGTATTTTGCTTTTTTCTGTACATGAACTCTATCTTAAAATTCCAGTTCCTTGTTGTAACAGAAAACCCTCCAACAAATTGCGCCCTTGATAGACATGGACGACATGGCTGCCCTCTTCAATATGCATTGTTTCAACTCCGACCATCGGTATGCTATACAGAAGTGCAAATTCAGGGACCCATATTACTTGTGCGATCACTGATCAGTCTGTATTTAGATTCTGGGATAATATTACATCTGACTCCAATTTTATGTTCATCAGAAGCGACTATGAGGACTTTTTAAGAGATCTTACAAGACAACTGTGTCAGAATTTTTCCACCAGAGCTGGTACTTACATGGCGCCTGTAATCCAGGTATGCTTTCTGATCATAGACTCATGGAGCATGGGACGAGACTTAGGCGTTATCTTGCTATATAATCTATATTGATCTAGGTGCTGTGGTATCACGATTTCTTAACATGCCAACTGCCAACTTCACTAAGGCTGATTCTGAATCATTGATTTTTGTTATGTTTGGTTGTGTAGAGCTTTTAAAACTCAATTTTGTAGCGTTTAAGCATGACAGATAAACTGTTCTCAACCATAAAATGGAACTTATTGAAATTTACACGAGTGGCACGAATAAGCTCAAACATTCAACTAAAACATAAGTAATTAAGCAAAAACAAGTTGGAATATGAGTGGTTAATGTGGTCATGATATGCAGGCTATTGACGCTCCTTGGCCAAAGATCCAGGCGAACGCCATCTATTTCTCTAGTAGCATGTTGTCTCATTCAGATGATCAACGCATCTTGGTTCCTTACTATGCACAAGTAGGTGGTCCATAGTACTTTTATCATGTGACGAAAGAATAGCCCCTCAGTAGGATATTAAAATGACCAATAATCGGATTCTTCTGGCTGTAGGTTTTTGGTATGCTCATAGGCAAATTGAGTCGATCACCGGATGCAGTTGTCCGAGCAACCTGCTCTTCCTCTCTAGGGTTGTTGCTGAAATCCACGAACTCACTCTCGTGGAGAGTATCAAGGCTCGAGTCAGTACGTAAGAGTCATGAAGTCGTGTAAGTTTTGTATACAACAAATTCAGGAAGAGGGAGGAAGTAAAGAAATAGACTGTAAAATATGGTGAGAATCAAGTGGTGAGCGTTCTCCCTTTTGTAACTTTGGTGACCCACCGCATCGAGCCTAATAATCTTCCTCATATTTGTAAATTGGTTTGTATAGTTGCTTGTGATGTAAATTTATGTAGTCATGTTAACACAATCAAGTGTGTGATTTCTTTGGTGTAAAGTGCTATCGGAACCTGAAACAATAATGTAAGGTAGAGCTATTCCAGTTTGTTCAATAAATTATATTCGCTTTTGCAAAATAAATAAATCAGATGATGCTAATTTGTTTGATTTGCTGATGCATAGCAGATCAATTTTATTTATTCATAAAGCAGATCAGATTTTTGCTCCAGGGTCCTCCCGACTTTGGACTGGTAGTCTGCTTGTGCAGTTAACTGACTTCAGTGGTGGCAAGTCTTGTTCGATGTCACATATAGCCAGTGGTAGACCTCCTTTAATGTAAACGGAGCAGTGTTCAGTGGGGCCTAATCCTTGTCGAGACAAGAAGATATCTTTTTGTTTACAAGAGGACCTCACAGTTTGCATAATGTTCTCAGATAAATCTTCACATGTTCTGTTCAGGAGGCGGGGCTTTAATGGTTCTACTTTCCCTTTCACAGTCGAACATAGTAGAAGATATTTTTAATTATTTGGTTGTTGAAGGTTGACCGTTGAATAGATTTCGCCATCACAGTTTCTTTTGTTGAACGAATTATGCCATCACAGTTCTTACCCAGAGAGCCCTATTTATTTCTTGTAAGATCAGAAAATATGGCTATATTCCTCTATACTGCTAGCCTAGGAATTTAAAGCTCAATCCTTGTTCCAGCTCACTCATTTACTTGCAATGGCTTTACAAGAGCATAATCAACTCCACTTTGTTTTATTTCCTCTAATGGCACAAGGTCACCTGATCCCCACTATAGACATGGCTAGACTCTTTGCTGAGCGTGGTATTACCGTCACCATAATCACTACTCCTTTAAACACCTTCAGGTTCAAAACAATCATAGATCGTGCTGTTGATTCTGGCCTTCCAATCAGACTTCTGCACCTGAGGTTCCCTTCTGTAGAAGCAGGATTACCGGAAGGGTGTGAGAATGTGGACTCTCTTCCTTCACGTGAAATGATGAGTAATTTCTTTAAAGCGACGTCTATGTTACAGGAACCACTAGAACAATTGCTTGGAGAGCTGAAACCTGTTCCAAGCTGCATAATTTCGGCCATGGCTTTCCCATGGACTGCAGAGACTGCTCGTAAACTGCAAATACCGAGACTTGTTTTCCATGGTACCTGTTGTTTTTCTCTATTGTGCTGCCATAACATACTAGAATACAAGGTTGCTGATAGCATCACAAGCGAGTCCGAGTCGTTTGTAGTACCGGGCTTGCCTGATCGAATTGAGATAACCAAAGCAATGCTCCCAGGAAACCTTCCTCAAAGCTCAGGTGACCTGAAGAATATCCGTGACCAAATTAACGCGGCTGAGCTGACTGCGCATGGTGTAGTGGTAAATAGTTTTAACGAATTGGAGCCTGAGTATGTGGAAGAGTATCTGAAAGCGAAGTTCGGAAAAGTTTGGTGTATTGGTCCAGTGTCTCTGTGTAACAAAGAGACGTTAGACAAGGCCGAGAGAGGTAATAAAGCCTCAGTTGATGAAAGCCAATGTCTGAGATGGCTTGATTTGAAAGAGCCCGGATCGGTTCTTTATGTTTGTCTGGGAAGTCTATGTCGATTAACAACTTCAGAAATGATCGAGCTTGGGTTGGGTCTAGAAGCATCAAAGCATCCCTTTATATGGGTGATCAGAGGTGGAGATAAATACCCAGATTTGGAAAAATGGTTACTTGAAGAGAAATTCGAGGAAAGAAACAAAGATAGAGGTATGGTAATTAAGGGCTGGGCACCGCAAGTACTAATTTTGTCGCACAAAACAATAGGAGGATTCTTAACGCACTGTGGTTGGAATTCAGTACTCGAGGGAGTTTGTGCAGGTGTTCCGATGATAACATGGCCCATGGGTGCAGAACAGTTCTTTAATGAGAAATTGGTTGTTCAAGTTTTGGGAATTGGAGTGAAGATAAGAGGAGATGATATTCATGCTAGTGCTGCTACGAAACCAATGGAAGAACACAAGAAGTTTGAAAGTGTTGAAAATAAGAGAGAAGAGGTGGAGAAGGCTGTGAATAGAGTAATGGATGGAGGTAAAGAAGGTGAAGAAAGAAGAAGAAAAGTAAGAGAACTTGGGGAGAGAGCAAAGAAGGCCATGGAAGACGGGGGATCATCTCAACTCAATATGACACTATTCATTCAAGATAAACAGCAGCAAGGACCAAAACAAGGATGATTTTTTTTTTTTTTTATAAGAAGACTTTTATTTATTTATATAGGGAAGTTTATATTACATATGATGGGTTCTAATCTGAGATTAGCCCTTTCTAGGAAATTAGTTCTTTCACAGATGTTCATATTCTCCGTATAGAAGTATCTAATTCTCCTAGATCGCACTTCCTTAGCAAGTCTATCTTCAAAGTCCACAAATTTTCTAGTTTTAAACATAAAGGAAACCGAATTACAACTATTAAAAGAAAATTTGCATCTAATGATGCTTGTATGAGATCTCCAAGGCTGATCTTCAGGATTTGCTTTTCCATTCATAATCTTCACAAGCGTTTGACAGTCACTGATTCCTGTGTTATCCAGAATTGAAATCGCATAGCCCATAGTAAAGTCAGCTTCTAAGAAAGAAGCATCAAACTGAATAAACCAATCAAAAACTCTATTGTCCTTCATATAAGTAACATTGCACACATTTCTGACAGTTATAGAGTTGCACCTAACTGAAGTGTCCATGGAGATAGCACTATTCTGGTGGGAAGCTTTAATAGAATCAATTAACATTTGTGGTACTGGCAAAACATTATCAAAGTTCACACTATTTCTGAATTTCCAAGTAGACCAAATAATGAAGGAGATTTTATCATGGCTATCTTTAAAAACTTTATTATTCATCCAAAACTTAAACCAAAGTAAGATATCATTTTGACCTTCATACTTGTAAATATTATTCAAACCAAAGGAGTCCCAGATTTTTTTAGTGAAAGGGCAATTAACAAACAAATGCATTTTATCTTCAAGAGTATGACCATCACAAAGTAAACAAAAGGGATTAGAGTCTTTAACGTATCTAGACATTTTGCGCCCTAAGGACAGAGCACCAAAAACAATCTTCCAACAAAACATATTAACCTTAGGCATGATATTTAAGCTATGCTTCCAAAAAATAGCTTCATTTTTTTTCTTCCCGATATTGAGATTAGTAAGAAAATTATAAGCAGATTTAGTAGTGAGTTCTCCTGATCTAGTTGAACTCCATCTGATTCTGTCTGGTTATCAAGGTTGATAGTTACAAAGTTTATAGCATTATGAAACGAAGTATGAATATACTTCAAGATAATGTTCATATCCCAATTCCCATAAACATTCATCAAATCATTAACAGTCTTAGGCATATTATTATCAATAGTAACAAGAGTAAGAGGGGCAGATTGATTAGGGAGCCACAAATCAGTCCAAATATTAATGTCAATTCCGTTATTCACCTGCCAGACACTGTTAGATTTAATGATCTCCATACCTTTTCTAAAACTGGACCAAATCCAGGAGATTTTATACTTTCTGGTTTTTCTTAAAGGATTATGATTTCTGAAATATTTATGCTTTAGTATTTTAGCCCAAAGCTGATCTTGAATATGAATTAACCTCCAGGCTAATTTAGTGATTAAAGCTAGAGTGTGCTTATGAGGAATTCTAATTCGTAGACCACCCTGATGAATGTCTTTAGTAATGCTAGGCCAGGCTTTAGTAGCATTTATTTTTATTTTTATTTTTCCACCAAAAATCTCTTTGGATTTTGTCTAAGTTATCAAGGGTTTGTTTAGGATAAGCTAGACATTGCATTTGATGGTTTGGGTATGCACTAAGCACAGTCTTAATTAAGACAGTGTGACCAGCGTGATTGAACATCTTTCCAATCCAACCTTGGAGAGAAGTGTAGTACTTCTTCAGTAAAGGCTCAAAACTATTTACTTTATTTTTATCATTCTTAGAGATTTTTCTAACTTTAAGAATTTTAGAAATGATTTTACAATGTTTGCTGTGAATTTTGGGAGTAAAATGAATGCCAGATTTTTGAAAGTTAATGACCTGACCAGTCATTTTCCCAAAGAGGTTTAGAATGTTAACAATATTTTTCGCTTCAACCAGGCTAGCTTTGGAGAAGAAAAAACAATCGTCAGCAAAAAACAGGTGAGAAACAGAAGGTGCGTTTTTAGTGACTTTAATTCCTGAAATCTGTTTATCATTTTCAGCTTTTAAAAGAAGTTTGGAGAGCACTTCCATGCAAATAATGAATAGGTAAGGGGATAACGGGTCTCCTTGTCGGAGACCCCTGGACATAAAGAATTTTTTTACTAGGCACCCCGTTTAGAAGAACCGAGAAAGACGTAGTGGTTATACATTGCATAATCAGTTGACACCAGTCTTCACAAAAACCAAAAGAGAGAAGACCCTGATTAAGAAAGTCCCATTCGATCCTTTTTAAAGCTTTCGAAAGATCGATTTTTAAGGCCATATTCCCGTTTTTATTTTTGAAGTCTTCATAGAGTGTAAAATTTCATGCGCCACTATTATATTGTCAGTGATTTGACGACCAGGAATAAAGGCAACGGTGTTATCTCTTGATTATACAATAATTGATGTCAAATTGATAAGAAACAAAAAGAACACTTGATTCATTGACAAAAAAATCCAACTTAGATAATAATTCGTCCATTTCTTTATAGAGGGAGGGATCCACCCATAGTTTTAGTCGTTTTCTTAGACCACTTAAAAAAATGCACTCACTGTCTCACATTTTAGATGTTCTTATTTATAACAAAACGGTAGCGGAAAATATTCCGAAGATATGTTCTTTTTACGGAAATCTATATACCTACTAAAAATGAGTGCATTTTGAAATACCAATCCTCACCATCTACTGATCATAATTTCGACGATTAAAAGTTCGTTACTGATTTTCAGATATACGTTTCGAAATGTGCTCATTTTTTGTAGGTATATTCTGTATAGAGTTTTGCAAAAAAAAAACATATCCCCAAATATTAGCTTCAAAGACTTTACCGTTTAGGTTTTGTTTAAAAGATAAGTGTCCAAAATATGAGATAATGTGAAAACTACCGTGTGAGTGGATCCGCCATCTTCTTTATAGCAACGTAAAAAATAGGCGTGAGAGAGGAATGATATTGTATAGAATTCAAAATTCAAAATTTAGTATGCAACCATATATTTAAATTAAACCTACTAGACATAAAGTTAAGCTCCCCCTTCTTTGTCTGCTTAGGATCATCATCATCTACCATTCGATAAACGACAAAAAAAAAAAACTCTGATTTTAAATTTTTGTCCCTCCAAAGTTGACTCTTATCATTGAACAAGACAATATTTCTGCACTTCAATTAATTATTTTTGTTAAATCTTAGTATAAGAAATCTATATATTATTTGATAGTCATGCCTGTTAGAGCACTGCTCGGTCGAACTCGCAAGCGTTGCTATCTCAAGCTTGTTTGTCAAGTTTAGTTGCCAAAACTATAAGTCTTGATTTCTAGTCTACTTATAGCTAAGTCTCAGACTAGGATAGTAAGTGTAGTTGAGCTCTAGACTCCACGGCGTTCATCATGCAAAGACGAAGAACTACTCAAGCAACTTGTGGAACTTCATCGACAAAAAGGTATGTGGAGACTTGAACTTATCTATCATTCAAAAGTCTATCTATTCTATCTCCTATCTTGAGACAAAAGTCGTGTTGCTATATAGACTTCAATTATACACATGTGCTATTTCAAGCTGAGTTTAACTCACTTATCTATGCCTCGAAATATATGTTGGTAAGATTTTTCTTTGGCCAAGTTCATCTTTACTAGTGACGAAAGTCATGTTGAGTATTCCAATAACTTGAAAATCGCTTTGATGAAAAATAGTTTGTGAATAACAACTATATAACATCCTCTAAGAAAGTTTCAATGATTGAAATAAGAGTTTAGAACATGTAACCATCTTTGGATATAAACATAGTATGTTCTCACATTTGTGTAAAAGTCCAGAACCGGGAACCCAAAGTATGCGTACCCGTACGCATACTGGCGGTTGTTGGAAATCGGGTAAGTATGCGTACCCGTACGCATACTGGCGGAAAGTTCACGTCCGTGAATTTATGCTGGAGTTTGAAAGTGAAAAACAAACTCGTCCGGTTACTTAAGTACGCGTACCTGTTCGCATACTTAGGTAGGTTACTTTCTAAAATTGGTTTGTTCATGAACTAAAACATTTATAAAATAAGGAATGCAATCTTTGCAAACCGTGGTTATAATGTTCATGAATCGATTCGAGTGAATCAAAACCGATTTTGCTTCGATTGTGTCTTGTATACTTCTATAAGATCTAAGCAATTGAACAACTCTCTAACTAGTTAATATGAGTCGCCTGAACTAGTTATGGTGAAGATGAATAAGGTTGATATGATAGTGATCATATGGCTAACCATTGGTTAACTATTGTTGAACCAACTAAGTGTACACGTTTAGGTACGGTTACCCAAACCTAAATAAACTTACATTTTATTTGTGTATAACAAGCTAAGTTCAATCTAACGGTTGAAAGATATTAGATTGAATCTGATCAGGTTTTCATCTAACGGTGAATATTGAATGCTTTGTTACCAAGGTAACTTAGATTGCAAACCCTGATTTGGAGACTATATAAAGGAGAACTCTAGAAACTGGGAAACCTAATCCCCACACCTCTTGTGTGATACTAGTTGCATAAACTAGAGTCGATTCTCCTTTAACCTTAGATTTTTCACGAAACCCTGTAGGTTAACGACTTAAAGACTTTATTGGGATTGTGAAACCAGACCCAACTATTTTCTTTGTAGTTGCGTGATCTGATCTTGCTGTTTCCATCGTGATTGAGTGCAATCGTAAGATTGGCTTGAGATTTATATCTCCGATAGGCAAGATAGAAAAGTAGTCACAAACATCTTCATCTCATCGTTTGTGACTCCACAATATCTTGTTTCGCTAGTCGATTAAGATTATTGTGAGGTGATTGATAATTCTAGGCTGTTCTTCGGGAATATAAGTACGGGTTTTCGATTTGTTCCTGCTCACCTTGATTTATCAAAAGACGGAATAAAACTCGTAGGTATTTCCGTGGGAGACAGATTTATCTATTCCTATAGACTTTTCTGTGTGAGACAAATTTGTTTATTAAAGTCTTCGACTTTGGGTCGTAGCAACTCTTAGTTGTGGGTGAGATCAGCTAAGGGAATCAAGTGCGTAGTATTCTTTTGGGATCAGAGACGTAAGGAGCGCAACTGTACCTTAAATCAGTGTGAGATTGATTGGGGTTAAACTACAGTCCAGACCGAAGTTAGTTTGTAGTAGGCTAGTGTCTGTAGCGGCTTAATACAGTGTGGTGTTCAATTTGGACTAGGTCCCGGGGTTTTTATGCATTTGCGGTTTCCTCGTTAACAAAACTTCTGGTGTCTGTGTTATTTCTTTTCCGCATTATATTTTGTTATATAATTGAAATATCACAGGTTGTGCGTTGAATCGATCAATTGGTAAATCCAACCTTTGGTTGTTGATTGAAAATGATTGATCCTTGAACATTGGTCTTTGGTACCGTTCAAGTTATCTCTCTTATATTCAATCGGGCTCGCAAATTATTATTTGTTTGATTGCGGATTGAATTGAGAGATTGAGATATAACTCTTTGATATACTTTTTATAAGATTGAGTCTAATTGTCTAGTTGATTCTCTTGTAAGTATATTGGAGTTAGTCCATACAGATTGCTAAGCGAAATATTGGGTGAGGTTGTTAGAGCCCCCCCTTTTTCAATGCCTATATTCGTTAGATCGGTGTTTTAAAATGTTTTTTAACGGTATAAAGTTTACAAATACCCGTGACATACTTTTACATATATGTCATTTCTAAATTAATTTATTTTTTTGTCCATAAGGATATAATTGGAAAAAAAAACATCAGGTAAATATTCATCTCCCATCATTACCTTAAGAATTTTGCAAACTTAAAATATGTCAAATTTGGTGGGACGTAGGGAGTAGTACTTATTTTGCTGTGCGAAAATAGCCTAGTGATAAGTTTAAATTTTGATATTGACAATCAAGCTTCTAATCTGAGTCCTCTTGGTTCTAAAACTCTGAGTTATTTTTTATGATTCTACGATATGATTGATTAAATAATACAAGATTTATTTTTTACTAGCAAGGATTTATCTTTGCTACGAAAAACTGGGTTGTTAAGTCATCAAATTAATCAATTTAATTCTATAAATTTGATTTTATCATACTCTTCTTTTATTATGCATATCATAATTTTACACTAATTGATTTTATATGTGGGAGTAAATGCTCTTCTTTTTTGAGAATAAAGCTCTAGTATTTTTTTTTAAACCGGAGTAAATGCATCATATATATCACTAGCACATGCATTACACTTTTTTTTCCAAGTATAGAATTTAACGAACTTGAACTTATATCATTTATATATATATTTTTTTATATGTGGGAGTTCAGCAAAAACGATCTGGAGTAGCCTTGCGCTTAATATATGGTAATCAACAAATTTTTTGTTAATGTATTATCAATTTTACAATAACATGCAACACAAATGTGTGCATGGTTGATTAAATACATTACAAATGATAATAATTCGTAACTAACAAAGATGTGCTCAGATGGTTTGAGAAGCTTCCCCTAACATGTAGGAAAACACGCTCTATGTCGACCTCAAGTACTAATCAATGAGGACTGCCGAAAGTCAATGGGCTTTAAGCATTCAAGTTCATGTATCAATTGAATCCCTAAACGTTGAACAACTTTCTGGCAGAACCTGGTTGGTATCCTTCGTCTCTGCACATTTGATCACAAGCGCCGGGACATTCCCGATCTCCAAGTTTTTGGCTGAATTGCCTTTTACACTGTGACAAGCAGTTGTTGTAACAACCATCATATTCCGGGGATGCCTCAACAACATTAATAACCATCAACACCGCAACAAGCATCACAATTGCAATCATTTTCTTTCCGCTACAACTTCCTACCATTTTTTCAGGATATGACCTTACCGAGTAACGAAGTTGCAGAGAAATATTGATTACAATTTGTTTGTTGCTTGATGAGTGATGAGAAACAACCCAAATCAATTTAAAGAAAGGACGAATACTAACTTAAGATTCAAATTTAGCACTAGTGCTAATATTAGAACCATTAAAGCTGCTAGAACATAACAGATTCATGCATTTGCTCACTATTTTTAGACGGATGATTCTAAGTCACTAATTTTCCTGGTTTTTTGTCTAGGATTTTCAGTGGAGAAAGGAGAAATTTCTTTATTTTTGAATCGATCAAACAAAGATTTCTTTGATCAAAAACGAAAAAAATATAAGAGAAATACACCACTCGAAAAGAATAAAGAATAAGGACCAGTTAAATTTGATCCTAACTACTTGTTATAAAAATATGCAAACCCTTCAACCACAACGAAAAATCCAAAAAAACTACCAAAACATAAAATATGCGTAGGATTAAAATAATATGCTTTCATCTTACCATGACACTTTAAAAGGATATATATACACTTGACCAAAATTTAAAAATCAATACTTATAAGGAAAGTAACACTTAGCCGGCTTAATCACATACAATATTATTACTTCGTTAGTTTAAAAAAAATCTTCGCATTCCTTTTTATAAACACCCGACAATACAATTTCGACGCCATATTCCAAACCAACGTCGCTATATTCACAATATAAGCATTTTCATTGTGTAAGAAACCCACTAGTAGGCCTATCAACAGAAATTAAGTCTAATAAGAAATAATTAAGAACTGAATGCTCCAATGCTTCGTACGACTTTTCAAGACTACATTAAGCCAGTCAGACTATCTTTTACCTGATAATTTTTGATATCATGAATCTTATCTTAATCATTGTAGTTTGCCTGTTTTAAGGATCCTAAAGTCAATCTGGACCGTTGACGGGTCAAGTGAACTATACACCACGATAATATCAATTAATTACAATGGAATCGTTATTAGTTTATCATTAATACAATCATAATTTGTATTAGGACTATCTAATTATTGGTACCCGGGAAATGTTTAACACATTGGTTTGTACCCAACATTTTAAATATTAAGGGTTGGTACCTAGATCTGTTAGACTGTCAAGTCAAACAATTGATTTAATACCTTCATTTTTTAATAATAAAATTATTATTTTTTAACACCCAAATATAATCTTTGATCCTACGGTGATCCTTTGCAACTACATACATATTAAGTTTCAGGCTCAAAACCTTTAAAAAAATCTCCATCTTAAACTAAGGAAAAAAAACACACACACACACCAAGTGTCCGTCTCTCCCTCTTCCTCATTCTTTTTTTTTTTCGCTTCCCCGTCGGTCTATCTACTAGTGTTGTAATCTTCTCTACTTAGAGAAAAAAATTACTTGAGTTACAAAAACAGATTCAAAATTTCAAAATCTCATCCTTTATTCATTTTATTTTTTTTCATTTATCTTTTTGGTTGGTTTTTAAGAAACCTTAATAAAATCCATAAATTTCAAATGATTTTATACCTTAGGTTAAGAGTTATGGTTGATTTTACCATTCAGTTGGAGCAGTTTCGAAAAAGTGTGTTGGTTCCTAATTGAAAGAGTTGATATGTTACGATATTAATGAAAGATGCCACATCAGATATTTAAAGCTACCGAAGTGGTCAATCTACTCCAGGGTCAATTGAGAGAAAAATGCTGTTAAAATCTGCTTCTCATGGTGGGAATCTGAAGTTTGAATAACACTTGTTAAAGACAAGTGCTTCAACAAAGCGGGCTTAGTTGACGTCACATTATATAATTTGAGTTGGTTTATACTGGATTAGCTGCTATTACATCTGTTATAAAATTGGAAGCTAATCATTCAGTAGAGATTGACTTCTTCTAAGAATGTTAAATTAGATATGTGATTGATCATTCATAGAGACCGAGAGAAACTAATTGATTTATCAATTAATTTGATTTATATATAATTGTAATAGGTGGCGGAACCAGAAAATAATATTAAGGGGGCTAAAAAAATTACTTAAATATGGAGATTTTAGTGGGCTAAATCCTAAATTTCAGTGGGCGAAACAGATAATATAGGATAAAATGGGTTTTCTTGATTTAGGAAAATTTAAAGGGGGGTTGAGCCAGGTTTAGTCAACCCTTGGATCTGCCCCTGAATATAATACAAACCGAAAGACTAATGTATAAATAGCGGTCGGATTTTAGCATAGAAACATAAGAAAAGTGGGGAAGAAGATTGATATATTTAGGGGTAAACTTGTAAAATCAATTTTACTTTTTAATGAAAATTAATAAATATAATTATAATTTAGTCAAACATAATTGTTAGAGCACTGCTCGGTCGAACTCGCAAGCGTTGCTATCTCAAGCTTGTTGTCAAGTTTAGTTGCCAAAACTATAAGTCTTGATTTCTAGTCTACTTATAGCTAAGTCTCGGATTAGGATAGAAAGTGTAGTTTAGCATTAGATTTCACAACGTTCATCGATTGAAGAAGAAGAATTACTAAGGGGAGCTTGTGGAACTTCATCAACAAAAGGTATGTGGATACTTGAACTCATCTATCACTCAAAAGTCTATCTACTCTATCTCTTATTTGAGACAAAAGTCGTATAGCTATATAGACTTCGATTATACACATTTGATATTTCGAGCTGAGTTTAACTCGCTTACATATTTCTCGAAATATGTGTTGGTAAGCTTTCGTTTTAACCAAATTCATCTTATATTCTTGACGAAAGTCAAAAGATGATCATGTGAAAATCGCCTTGTAACATCTTACATGATTTGTGTGAGACAGTCATTTGATGTAGACTCAGAATGTTTCGTTTTATCATTCGATCACTTGAAAATTGCTTCGAAGCTAATAGTTTGTGTGAGACAGCTATTGTCATCTTCTAAGAATGTTTCAATGATTGAAATGAGAGTTTAGAACAAATAACCATGATTGGATATAGCACAGTATGCGTACTTGCATGCTAATTGTTGCAAGATATTCAAAGTCCGGGAACCATAGTATGCATGACCGTATGCGTACTGGTTGGTTTATGTAGTCCAGGGAACTCAGTATGCATACCGGTATGCGTACTGGCGTGAGTTTCAAGTTTCGGAATTTAACTGAGGTTGGATGGTATGCGTACCCGTTCGCAAACTAACGAACTCAAACTTGGTCCGGCCACTTAGGTATGCGTACCCGTTCGCATACTTGAGAAGGTTATGTTCTAAAATCGGTTTGTTCATGACTAATACATTTATATAATAAGGAATGCAATCTTTTGCAAACCATGGCTATAATGTTCATGAATTGATTCGAGTGAATCAAAATCGATTTTTCTTCAATTGTGTCTTGTATACTTCTATGAGAATATAAACAATTGAACAACTCTATAACTAGTTTCATTTGAGTCATTTGAACTAGTTATGGTTAAGATGAATAAGGTTGATATGAAAGTGTTCATATGGATAACTTCGGTTAACTATTGTTGATCCAACAAGGTGCACACGTTTAGGTACGGTTACTCATATCTAAATGAAGTCACTTTTCATTTGTGTGTAACAAGCTAAGTTCGATCTAACGGTTGAAAGATATTAGCTTGAGTCTAATCAGGTTTTCATCTAACGGTAAATATTGAATGTTTTGTTACCAAGGTAACATTGATTTCAAACCCTGATTTGAAGACTATATAAAGGAGAACTCTAGCAACTGGGAAACCTAATCCCCACACCTCCTGTGTGATACTAGTTGCGCCTAGAGTCGATTCTCCTTTAACATTAGGTTTTCTCCAAAACCCTATAGGTTAACGACTTAAAGACTTCATTGGTATTGTGAAGCCAGACCCAACTATTTCTTTGTAGTTGCATGTTCTGATCTTGCTGTTTCTATCGTGATTGAGTACTATCTTCTCTAAGATTCGCTCGAGATTTATTCTCCGATAGGAAAGATAAAAAGTAGTCACAAACATCTTCGTCTCATCGTTTTTGATTCCACAATTTCTTGTTTCGCTATCACACGATTAAGATTATTGTGAGGTGATTGATAATACTAGGTTGTTCTTCGGGAATGTAAGTTAGGTGTATCAATTGGTTCATGTTCACCTTGATTTATCAAAAGACAGAACAAAAACTCTTAGGTATTTCTGTGGGAGACAGATTTATCTATTCAATAGACTTTTCTGTGTGAGACGGATTGGTTTATCAAGTCTTCGACTTTGGGTCGTAGCAACTCTTAGTTGTGGGTGAGATCAGCTAAGGGAATCAAGTGCGCAGAGTCTTGATGGGATTCAGAGACGTAAGGAACGTGACTGTACCTTGATCAGTGTGAGATTGGTTAGGGATCAACTACATTCCAGTCCGAAGTTAACTTGTAGTAGGCTAGTGTCTGTAGCGGCTTAATACAGTGTGGTGTTCAAATCTGGACTTGGTCCCGGGGTTTTTCTGCATTTGCGGTTTCCTCGTTAACAAAATTTCTGGTGTCTGTGTTATTTCTTTTCCGCATTATATTTTCTATATAATTGAAATATCACAGGTTGTGCGTAAGTTCAAATAGTTTGTGAATCCAACCTTTGGGTTGTTGATTAAATTGATTGACACTTGGATATTGGTTTTTGATACCGTCCAAGTTATTTCTTATATTCAATCGGGCTAAGCGAAATATTGAATATAACTCTTGGATATATTTTTCTTAAGTATATTGGAATTAGTCCATACAGATTGCTAAGCGAAATATTGGGTGTGGTTGTTAGACCCCCGCCTTTTTAATTGGTATCAGAGCAGGAAAACACGTTTAAGACCTTATAAGTCTGTGTTTGTAGCAATCTGACTATATGGATAGTAAAGTCTCGATAAACGCTTCACCAGGTTTTAACTCTGATTTTAGAGAAAGTTCTGAAAAGGTAGTTAATTTCCAGAAGAAGTTGGATGAACAAATCCAGATCAGTTCTGATCTTATTGCAGAAATCGCAAAGTATAAGGATTTGAAGTCTGTCAAAGTTCCTTCAATGGATTTGATTCGTCTCTGAAGAATTGTCGCAAGTCAAGGGATAAGCGAGGTTTAGGCTTTGTGAAACCTAATGTGACTAAGAACTACTCGGATGGGTTTAAAGATGTTGGTCCATGTATGTTCTGTGATTCTCGTAGTCATTTTCAACATATGTGTACATCTTTTAAGAAAAGTTTAAAGGTTGCGAGTAATCTTCATAAGAAAGCTGAACAACTATTTACTTCTCTAAAAAAGGTGTAAAAAGCTAACAACAAATCCCAAACTGGAGAGTAGTGTTAGTATGGGAGCTTTTGCTCTAAAATCAACATCACCCTTTTGATGATTTCTTGATAATGGATGTAGCCGACATATAACTGGAGATCTTTTGTGGTTTGTGAATTCAAGCGACTTTGAAGGAGGTCCTGTAACATTCGGAGATGGGAGCTGTTGCTACAGAAGCAAGAAAGGGACGATCAAACTTCCGGGCGTTCCTGAAATCCATGATGTAGTTACGTTAAAGGTATGACTGCAAATCTCCTTTCTGTTAGTCAAATTTGTGACAAAGGACACAAAGTTGTCTTCAATGTGAATGGATGTGACATTGTAGACAAAAATGGAAAAGTAATTTTTCAAGGAACTCGTGGTAAAAATAACTGTTATCTTCTTGATACTCATTTTAGCAATTGTTTCAATTTGACTAAGGTGGAATCTACACATCTTTGGCATGAGCGTTTTGGTCACATCAATTATCGTCTTATAACTAAGTTCATTAACAAAGAACTTGTTAGAGGCGTTCCCAAAATCAATGCAAAGATTGATGGTGTCGGTGGTGCTTGTCAAAAGGGTAAACAAACGAAAGTTCCACATAAGTCATCTCGAGATATTCTCACTAAATCTCCACTTGATTTAATTCATATGGATCTCTTCGGCCCTATTCAACAACCTACGGTTGCTGGGAAGAAGTATGCTTTAGTTCTGGTAGATGACTACACCAGATTCACCTGGGTGGCATTTTTAGCTCATAAAAATGAAACCCTTGGTGAATTCAAGATTATTGTTAATAGAATCCAGAATAAACAAGGTCGCAAGCTAAATAAAATTAGAAGCGACCATGAAACTAAATTCAAGGACACTAAGGTATTTGAATTTTGTGACAAATTGGGGATTATTCAACAATACTTACCACCCATTACTCCTCAAGCTAATGGAGTTGCATAAAGGAAGAATATGAACATTCAGGAAATGGCCAGAGTAATGCTCCATAACAAAAACTTACCGTTAAGGTTTTGGGAAGAAGCTGTTTTCACAACATGTTATTTGATCAACCGTGTATACCTACGGTCGAAAACCCTAAACACTCCTTATTAGTTGTGGTACGGTAAGAGGCCTAACTTACATTATATCAAAGTGTTTGGAAGTAAGTGTTACATTCTGAAAGATCGAGAACAGAAAGGGAAATTTGATTCCAAAAGCAATGAAGGTATCTTTCTTGGCTATGCGTCTGATAGTCGTGGTTTTCGAGTATTTAATCTCAGAACCCAAGTTATGATGGAATCTGCAAATGTCATCATTGATGATCTGAGCAATTTTCGTCATGATAGCCCTCTTGCTGAATTGCATCCAACTGATATGATTGAGAAAGTCAAGGAAGTCCCAGAATCAGTTGAAGTTGTTCCTACAGTCACTGATCCTGATACTTCTAGTGACGAGGAGAAGAGCACAGATCAGACCATTTCCGTTGAACAAGAAAGAGTTCCTCCGCGACACCTCTGGGTTCAAAGGAATCATGATACTAACAGTATTATTGGAGGAAAAGATTCTAAATCTAAGACAAGAGGACAACTTCAAAATATTTGCAATTTTGGTTGTTATCTTTCGCAAGTAGAACCTAGAAATATTGATGAATCTTTTAGCGATCCCTTTTGGGTGAATGCAATGCATGAAGAGTTAAATCAATTTCAAAGACAATATGTATGGGAGCTCGTACCTTGTCCCTCTAATATCAATATGGTCGGTACCAAATGGATATTCAAGAACAAGTCTGATGAATTTGGCACCATTGTCAGAAACAAGGCCAGACTTGTCGCTTAGGGATACTCACAGATTGAAGGTATCGACTTTGACGAAACCTTTGCTCATGTGGCACGCCTTGAGTCCATTCGGTTACTATTAGCTCATGCTTGTTTCCTTAAGGTTAAGTTGTTTCAAATGGACATAAAATCCGCGTTCCTAAACGGAAATTTAAAGGAAGAGGTCTATGTTGCTCAACCGAAGGGTTTTGAAAACCATGATTTCCCAGATCATGTCCTCAAGCTTAAAAAGGCATTGTATGGGTTGAAACAAGCACCTCATGCCTGGTTCGAAAAACAAACTACTTCTCTTCCCAGGAAAGGTTTTTCGAGAGGTGGAGCTTATAAAATGCTGTTTACCAAGTGGAGTGGGAAAGATGTTGTCATTGCTCAAGTTTATGTAGATGATAACATCTATGGATCGACTTCTGAGAAAATTGCAAAAGATTTTAAAGTCTCTCTTGGTAAGGAGTTTGAAATGAGCAATGTTGGTGAATTAAAATTCTTTTTAGGATTACAAATTAACCAACATAAGGATGGAATTGACTTATCTCAAGAAAAATATGTTAAGGATCTTGTAACAAGGTTCAGTCTTGATAAGTCAACTCCAAAATTGACGCCTATGCCCACTACTGGTAAACTGCATCGAGATGAGAAAGGAGTAAATGTGGATCAAAAGCTTTATCGATCTATCATTGGAAGTTGATAGGTGTCTAATACACCCAATTTTAGTAACGAGTTCTTACACTTTTCTTATTAGTTTCCTTGGAATTTTGTATATTACGCATCTTTTCTTTGTTTTTAGGTATGGCTTGAAGTTGCGAAAAGGAAGGAAAAGCACCACTAATCTCTTTCTCTTATATGTTTTATATCAGGAAAATTCCCAAGATATGTACCCATCATAGTTTTAATTTGGTTACACCAAAATGGAACTTGTGTGGTGGTAGAATTGGGTGGTCTGTCATATGGCCATTTCATGGGCTTAGCACTATACTCTTGCTACAAAAAAAAAAAAAAAAGAGAAAAAAAAAAAAAAAAAGAGAGAAAAGAAATAGCTCAAAACTGTGAGTGCAGCACACGTGCTGGTTGAGAAAACAACTAAAGAATGAAAATTAGGTCTCTTTGTTACACAAAGGGGATCGAGTCCTTCATCAGTTCAAGCCAGGAGACGCAACATTTCTTCTTGCTGCTTGCCGGAGATCGAAATGGGTCAACGTAGATTAACAAGTTCCATCCAGAACCAACCAAGAGAAGGAAATGGGAATTGAAGCAGGAGTTGAGAGCAATCAAGACATACAAGGAATAGCAGGGTCAGATGTGTGGTTCATGCGAGATTTTGAGCTGAAATTCAGGAAGAAATGATGTCTGCCGCAGTGCCTGATTCTTGGGGAATTTACAATGGGTAGCTGTCAAGGGTCTGATGAGAAGTTGATACAAGATTGAGAGGAACAGGTGGATGGAGATGGCAGTACAAGACTTATGGATGGATGTTGGGTGAAATTAGGAATCAGTTGAAGAAATGGGAGCTTGAGATGAAGAAGGAAGCTGGGTTTTTCGATTTGTAGAAGGTTCAGTTGAATTCATACTCAAAAGAGCCGAGAGAGATCAGTTTCGATTCTCTGTCTGTACAGCCAAAATGTGTTGTTGCTGTGGTTGATTGTGATGATACATGGTACAGATGAATGTTCGAATGAGCTGGGTGTGTGTTTAGTTCATTATTTACAGGAATTGGAGAGCCAGATATGGGGATTTCTTGTTCTTCATCAGCACCATCAGTTTCTGCACGCAGGGTGTTCGCAGAATTGTCTGAACTAAGGAGATGGAACAATTATCATTGGTTTGATCAAGTTTTTGAGCAGTCTTGCTGCAGCTTACAGTTTATGATATGGGACTGAATTTGATGGTGTTAGGGACAATTGTTCTGCTGTCTATCTTGTGTTGTTGCTACCAACAGTTTGTGGCAGTCAATGGAAGGGATAACAAGAGACAATAATGGTGTTGCTGTTGATACTTATTACTCAATGGTGATGATTGTTCAGCATTTTGAAGCCTGAGGCAATGGTGCTGTGATGCCTGTCATGGACTAGGTAGTTATGAAGCTGCAGATGCCGTGAATCAGGTGGGGGTAATGTTCAGTCTTGGCGGCGAGAAAGAAGGTAGGAAATCACCAATTATGTGCAGCTAGGAGCCATGACTCTGTATGCAGTAAAGGAGGTGTGGTAGGTCTAGAAACAAGCCTACGACCATGTCAAACTGCAAGTGCACATCGTCTATTGTAGACAGAGCAAATACAGGTCGATCCCACAGAGACAAGGTGGGTGTAGAATTGATTCCAAAGTCTTACTAAACCGATTCAAATGTGAAATAACAAAAAGGGTTTTGTTGTGTCGATACGACGAAGTTGTTGGTAGAGATTATAGCAGCAAAATAAAGAAGCAATAACAAAGATGTTAACACTGAGATGTTGTGTCAAATCCACCATTAACTCACACTATGTATTCAACTAATTATACTACTCTTGTCCTTGTAACAGATAAGGGTGAAGATTCAAGTCTACCACTTACCTAAGGTGTTTCACCAATGGATATTTCAATCGCAACTAAAATATCGACCGGGGTAGAGCTGGAAAACAAGCTCAAACCCGCGGATTAACCAGTCCCCGACCCGTGAAAACCCGAACCCGGCTTGGATGGGTTATAAACAAGCCGGGTTCGGGTTATTGAAATGGTGGCTTGTAAGTAAACGGGTTAACCCGTGCCCGGCCCGTAAACCCGCAGGTTAGCCCGTAAACCCGCAGGTTAACCCGTAAACCCGTGAATAATTATTATTAATAAATTACATTTAATTTTCACCGTTGGATTTCGTTACATACTTAATCCTAGCCCTACATTCAAGATATAAATACTCCATCTCTAACCCTAGCAGACAGAGATTACATTTCTTCTCCCGTCTTACTCTCCACCGTCTTCTTCTGCGGCTGCGGCTGCCCTCTCAGAGTCTCAGACTCTCAGTCCTCTCCTCACCTCAGACGTCCTCACTCGAGTCACTCCTCAGTCCTCACTCACCGTCACCGAGTTCTGTTCATTTTCAAACTCCAGAGGGAAATCTTATTCTGAAAGATTTGAAAGAAATTGATATATCAACCCGTAACTGTAAGCTCTTTTCTCTATATCTATGACGTTGAATTTCTGTTTAGTTTCTTATTCTAGTCTAAGGTTTGATTTTGGGTTTGTATTATACAATATTACCAATACCATGGTTCTCTGAACATGAATACAAATTGTTTGAATCGTTTGATGATATGCCGATTTTATGAGTTGGAACGAATTGATTTAGTTTTGTTTTTTTGTTGTTGGTTGGTTTGAATTTTATTATGGATTGTTAAGATGGGATTGAGGGTTTATGGTGAATTAGGGTTTTAAAGATTTTAGTGGAGTTATTGGATAAAACCCTAGAAGGGAAAAGTAGAATGATATTGTTGATTTTGTCCTAATGGTGTAATTATCTTGCCATTCATATATGAAGTTTCTGTTGCTTTTGGAAGGAATATATAGTTTTGATTTGGAATCTTGGATGGATGCTTTTATTAGCTCAAACTATGTGGTTTTAATTAGGGATTTGTTTATGTATGTGAATATGTGATTGTGCATATTTTATTTTAATTAGGGCATGGATACAGTATTACAGACACAGTTACAGTTGGTTCTTTACATTTTCATTCAAATGCCAATGATTGTATATTTGTATGCTTTGTTTGGCAAGACCTAGTGACTAGTGTTACCTTGAAAGAACAAAGTGAGGGTTTATTTTGTGAAATTCCTTGCTTGTTGTTTCTTTGTTGAGTATCCAACTATCCATGACTGGGTTCTGGACCTTCTGGTTGTTAAGGCTTAAATTGTGTTTGTTAAATTCAACAATGGAGCATAAAATGTTGATGTACTACATGCTTCAGGCTAGTTTCATGTATTCAAGATAATAATGTGTATGATGGATAACTGGATATCATCTTCTTGTGCTCTCCATTTGTGTGTGAAACTGTGAATTGTGATAAACTGATAATGTTACTGTTAGTCTGTGACTGTCAATTGAATGGGATGCAATGCAAGTAAGTAATGACTAATTTATGAGTATTTGACCTATTCTTTGTGGCTCCATCCAGGTTCTAGGATGTCAAGTGTACAAGAACATTATAATGATGTTTTGAGTAATGATGGTGCGGATGATGATGTTGAGATGCTAGATTCTGTGAATGACTCTGCAACTGTTGGTTGTGCAGCTACACCAGTTTCAGGTGAAAAAGTACATAAACTTAGATCTGATGTGTGGGAATATTTTGATCTCGTTAAATGTCAAGATGGAACAAAGAAGGGAGTGTGCAAGGCTTGTAAAATTGGATATAAATATGATAGCCAGAGAGGTGGAACCTCATCTATGAAAAGGAAAAAGTTCCTTAAGCGTGACTCTAAGGACATATGGCAGATGATGTTAGCTGTAAAGAATGGCCAGTTGTCTTCCCGTGTACGCAAAATTGATCAGATGAAACTGCGCGATCTTTTTTCAGCATTACTCATTGCAAGGAATGTCCCATTTTCTTTGGTGGAGTGGAAAGAATTTAGGGACATATGTGCTTATTTGAATGAGGATGCTAAACCAATATCAAGGAATACTGGGAAAGCCGATGTTGTCAAAAATCATAAAGCCCGAAAAGAAGGTATTCAAAACAGATTGAAACTTGCTCCAGGTACGATTCAGTTTAGAATTTCAAATCCTACTGACCCAAACCATATGTTTTGTTTTATACTTTTATATATGAGCAATTGATTATCATAAGATGTGCTGATGTGTATGACTTATCCTTACAGGTAGGATGTGTCTAACATCAGACATGTGGACTTCTGTTACGACTACAGGGTACATAAGCTTAACTGTGCACTTTCTTGATCAAAATTGGGAGTTGAAGAAGTATATTCTGAACTTTTGTGAACTTCCACCACCTCATACAGGTGATTCACTTACTTGAGTCTTGAGATCTTTTACTTTATTTGCATGTGATATTTTACTTAAGTTTGGATTCTGCTCAAAAAACTTAAATAGGTCTGGTTCTGCTCATAATATGGTAATTTAAGGCCCATAGAGTTTAGTAATTCATAAATATAACAACCCGGTTTCTTTGGAGAAAGCTCGATACTGAATCAATCAGTTCTGTTTGGCATTTTGCATTACTACTCAGTTGCTAGTGTTGTAGGAAAAGTGATCAGTATCTTACCTAGAGCTAGTAGTGGTGAATATAGTACTACTCAGTTGCTAGTGTTCTGTTTTTTTCTTTTATAAAAACTCTTGGAGATAATTTACTGATGGGCTTGTTGCTGTTGTAGACTATATTAAAGCTTATGATTTTCATTGTTGAAGTATGGTGAAGTACTTAATTGGGAGTTTAACTTTTCCCCTTTCCACTACCTCATACAGGTGAACACCTTTCTGACAAGCTATTTGCAATGATAGATGATTGGGGAATTGAAGACAAAGTATCCAACATCACCTTGGAAAATGCCGCAAATAATGGAGCTTGTGCTAGAATTATGCAGAGTAGACTTGTTGCAAAGAAGATCCTGTTTAACAAGGGAAAATACTTTCATGTACGTTGTTGTTCTCACATCTTAGCTCTTATTGTAAAGATGGACTTGTGAAGATTGATCCAGATGTACTTAAGATAAGAAAGTCAGTGAAGGCCCTTAAGAAGTCCCAAGTAAGAAAGCAAAAGTTCTTGGACATTGTTGATACTTTAGGAATGTCTGCAATAAGAAGAGGTATTCGTCAAGACGTGAAAACAAGGTGGGTTTCCAGTTTCCACTTTTATTTTGTTATACTTATACAGTTAGAGAATTGTATTATTGTTTATAATATTACTCACTGAAACTGAATGTTTGTTTTATACAGGTGGAATTCAACTTATCTTATGTTAGATAGTTGTCTTGTTTATAAAAGTGTTTTTGCTTATTTGAAGGAGGTGGATCCAGACTATAAAGACTGTCCAACTGATGAAGAATGGGAGCAAATTGAAGTAGTCACAAAGTTTCTCAAGACGTTTTATGATCTCACAACTTTATTTTCCGGTAGTAAGTATCCTACTTCCAATCTTTATTTTGAAGGAGTTAGTCAAGTTCAGGTGTTATTAAAAAAAGAAAGCACAAATGAAATTGAATACATTAGGGACATGGTAAAGGAGATGCAAATTAAATTTAACAGTTACTGGGAGAACTTGAGTCCTATATTGGCTATGGCACTTGTGTTAGATCCTAGATTGAAACTGAAGTATCTAAACTTTGCTTACTCCAAGTTGTATACTGATGTAAGACAATTAGAAAGTAAAGTTGATGATGTGCGTGAAGATATGAAAAAACTTTATAATGAGTATTACACATTGTCAAATTCAAGAGCTTCTGTCACTGGAACTCAGAATATGGGTATTCAAATTGGTGGGAATTCTGCCCTTGTTGGAAGTGAGTGGCTCCAGGTAATTTTAAAGCTTACTTTTTACTTATGAAGTACATGTGGTCTTGTATTATTTTTTGTTTTAACCAAGTGGGTTTCTGAAGTTGTTTGGTATCTTCTCATAGAAGATAACTAGTACCTTACACTGCACTCACTTCTTGCTTGTTTCATGCAGGTATGTGATGCAACACAGGAAAGTGGTGGTGATCTACAATTTGACTTGTCAGAATTGGATCACTATCTTACTGAGAAATATGGATGTTCTTTAGATAAACCATTTGATATCCTAATGTATTGGAAAGCCCAGGAACATCGATTTCCAGTACTTTCAAGAATGGCGGGGGATATTTTGTCAATTCCTATTTCAACTGTCGCTTCGGAATCTGCATTTAGCATTGGTGGAAGGGTAATTGATCGATTTCGCAGTTCCTTATTACCTGAAAATGCTGAGGCGGTGATAAAAACTCGTGATTGTGTTCATGGAATTGGTAAGTGTGCCTAAGTGGTGCTGCTGCTGGTGCATAAGTCAGTAATTTTCCATTTAGGTGAATGTCTAAATTTCATATATAACTTTGATTGTTTTTATCCATGTAGGAAAAGAAGATTTGGATGAGGACAATGGAATTATTGGAGAAGATGTATTAGGATTTGAACTTGGTGCAGTGGAGGATGGGGCAGTGGAGGATGGGGAAGTAAGTTCTTATGCGTCTAATTAGTATGCATACTTATTCATTCTTCAATATAAAGCGGGGTAATTATGCATAACTCCATGTTTTTGACTTGATTCTTTTTCTTTGTTGTTTGATTTATTTTTGCTTCAAATTACAGATTCTTATTGAATAGTTGGAGCAACTCAATTCAAAGATAGACATGGAAAATGAGAATGTTTTTTTGGACAGACAGTTACTTATCAAACTATCAAAGTGTCTCCAAATTTTGTATAGAAAAGAGATTGGAGATGTTTTCTGGATAGTTGTCACTTTTTTTGATTAACCACAATATATATTTTGTGCAGGAAGTGGTTATTAATATCTTTATTGTTGGACACAAAGTCACAAAGTACAAACAATGGTATTACTACGGTCTTGACTCTTGACTCTTGAAGGGTGTTTTTCTTTGTTGAAGTCTTGAAGATATCATGAACTGATGAAGTATTAAACTACTAATGATTAGTATATTGTGCAAGTGTAACTGTGTTCCTTCCTTTTATGGTGCAAATGCAAAAGTAGTGTAAAGTTTTGCAATTTTCTTAAATTTTGGTGTGAATTTGGCCAGAAAATAGATCAGAAATCGGTTTCTGGCGAGTTGACTACCAGAAACGGGCTAACCCGTGAACCCGCAAGTTTTACCCGTTACGGGCACGGGTTCAAGAAATGACAACCCGTGAAGAATATCAACCCGCAGGTTTTGGCCCGTGTTAACCCGAACCCGTGTAACCCATAACGGGCCATCCCCGACCCGCCAGTTTGCCAGCTCTAGACCGGGGCACTAACTGTCTAATTATGCACAACTAGTCAAGGGATTAACAATAGTCTCTAAGACATGAGATGCAGCACAATCAACACAGTGTTATCCTAACTACAATGGATGCCTGACATACACTGTGAGAGAAAAGTATTGAAGCACTAAGATTAACTCTATCCTAGAACAATTTAAGCATTCAAGAGCAACACAAATAGCATGAATAACATAGCAGAAAGTTAGGGTTTCATCTAAACCCTAGAAAATGGAATTAGAACATGATGAAGATGATTAAAAAACAATTGAATTAAGATAACTAGTTGGTCCAACTGAAATTGGATGATTTGTTACACAACAGTAGGTCTATTTATACACCAATTTCTTCCCAAACACTAGAATTTGATAATTCAGAGAACAACCACTCACTCAAAACGTATTTCCCGACAAACCCCCTCTGCAATTCTTCTCTGCAACTCTTGATTTGATGTTCTACAGCTGTGAAGATAACCCTAGCCTTATCTCTCTCAACCATAGCTTCTAGGGTTACTGTTCTGGAGAAGAAGCTAAGATAGAGATAGATAGAGGCTAGGAGGTTGATTGTGCATAAGGTGGATGATAGGTTGGCTGTGCTCAGAGGTGGTCGAGGAAGTGATTGATGGAGGGATGGTGAAGTGAACGATTTGCAGAGGTTGGAGAAGATGAAAACCGTACAAGGGGGTGTTTGGTTTCTGTTCAGTTAAGGTAGAAAATAGGAGGATAGGGAGTTGAGCAGGAGTAGCAAACATCGATGTACCGTGTGGATATGCTGTTGGATGTAGTGCAGCTCTATCAAATCTAATGGCTCAGACATGGCAGCGGATTTGGGTCTTGGATCTTAGGTTTTATCACTTCTAGGCCCATGTCTTCTTTAAAGATAAGAATCTCAAGCCCACTTCTAGTTTTAGGTCTTGCAAACAACATTCTTCACTTGCAGATGAGGTGCAAACAACATTCTTCACTGCCTTTTAACGGGAGTTTTGTTGTCTCTCTTCATTGTCACCAATTCTCAGTTCTTTTGGCTTCTCTATTCATCCAAGCTTTATTTATTACCTACCTAAAAACACAAAGTTAATTAGTAAAAGTATTTATTCTTGAAAACAATGAAAATACAGAATTTGGGATAATATATGATTTTAAAGTGCAAAAGATGAGATAATTGCAAATAAAAAGGTGTAGAAATATGTGATATTTGGCACTCATCAAGGTGTACTTGGCAGTTCTGAGAAGCTAAAAGGCTAGGTGCTGATGGTAATTTGAGCTCAACACAAGCATGGGCTGGTGGTACGAGAAGTTTTGGCTAGAGAAAGCAAGGAATAAACTGAATTGCAGTTACTCGACTGCACCACTCTGTGCTGGTTTTGATGGCTGTGTATGAGGGATGTTTGCCAGTGGCTTGGTGAGAATGTGCTAGTGATATTTGGTGCGAGTTACTGGGTCCATGGCAGGTCTTGAAATTATTGGTTTCAGTTGGGAAGAACAAGGCTACAGGTAGTCCAAGTTGGGGGTTGTTTGAGTTGCATCTTGACCTGTTATGTGGCTGAGTTATCAGTTTTGAGCTGGTTAACCATGGTTCAAGGGCTCAGTACAGTGGGTGTTTGGCAATGGCTAGGACTCATGTTAGAAGCCAACGGGATATGAAGACTTGGGCACAAATTTATCTCAGTTATGAAAGGAGTTTATTGCTATGAAAACAGCCAGAAAAGTGATGTCTTGGCCGTCAGTTTTGTGTGATGAATGGATGAGATTTGGAAGCTGGGGGAGTTTGTATTAAATAAGGAAAGTTGGGTACTTATTCAATAAGTTTTTCCAGGAGAAGAAAGCTATATAAGGAGGCGCAGAAACACAGAGAAGACCTACCTCTTTATCACCAGTTTTGTACTTGCAGATTATTCGAAAAAATTCCTGAACGAGAAGTTACACAGAAGCACAATTCCTGAACCTGTCCTGAACAAAGCAACTGCTTAGCGCTTCACAGTGGTTTGCTTTCGCAATTGTTTAAGCTTTGAAACCTTATTTATTTTCAATATATTTTGGTGCTTAAATCAAAACTATGAGTAGCTAATTCCTTTATTTATTTGGGAGGATTTCAAAACTCCGAACATGTTTTATTAATCAATTTTATGCAAGTTATTCATCGATAAATATCTTTTATTGATTATCTTTTACCGTTCTTATGACCATGAGGTGTTTGCTAGGTATCTAAGTGTGCAATTAGGTATTTTGTAAGCAACTCTAATGCTAGTATAGAGAACTTTAATCCGTAATTGTTAGAGTAATCTTTACAAAAGTAGCGGTTCACTATTTGTCGCAAAGGGATTTTGTATGCAATAGTGTGTAAAAGATAACCCTAGGTTAATGTGTCGAACTTACGAGCATGAGACTAGGAACAACTTGATTCCTTAAACATTAATGCAATTGATTGAATTACACCTAGAGAGCATATTTTAGGTGGTTCACTTGATTAGAATCCGCTAGAGAACTTTTCTATGCGGTGATTTAAGGAATCTAAAGATTAGTTGAACTTATAACTTGTCTAAAAGTTGTTAACAAACGGAATTTATTTGAAGGGTACACTTGTATGATCAATAATATCTTCTTTGGTAATGGCGAATGAATCTCTAGTCCATATCATAATTTGAATTACAAACTTTGCAATTTTCAGAATTTGTGTCTTTCAACAACAACAATCTGCTACATATAATAACTTGAAACTCACACCTCCCTGTGGATTCGAACTCGACTTGCCTCACTACTTCTTTATAGAATTGTGTAGCATAAGAGAATTATTATTGATAGGTTGACAACCTCATCAGAAGCCTCTTATATCTTACAACTACTAGACTTGATATTGTTTTTAATGTTGGTTGTTGTGCCAGATTTCAGGCTAATCCAAAGGAATATCATCTTGCAGCTGCAAAGAGGATCATCGATATATCAAACACACTTTCGGGTATGGTCTATCTTATACTTTTGATACTAACACTGATCTTATTGCCTATTCAGATGCTGATTGGGCAGGTTGTGTGGTAGACAGAAAGAGTACTTCAGGGGGATTTTACTATGTTGGGTTGAATCTTGTGGCATGACATAGCAAGAAACAAAACTCACAATCCATGACTACATGCGAAGCAGAATACATTGCTACAGGTTCATGTTGTACTCAACTTTTATGGATGAAACAAATGCTTGCTGATAAAGGAATTGACACTGGTATATTGAAGATCTTTTGTGATAAATCAAGTGCGATTCGCATCACTGAGAATCATGTTGATCACTCAAGAACTAAGCACATTGACATAAGGTATCTGAAAAAGAGGGGGTCTAACAACCTCACCCAATATTTCGCTTAGAAATATGTATAGACTAACTCTAATATACTTTTAAGATAATCAACTAGACAATCAGACTCAATCTTAATAAAAAGTATATCAAAGAGTTATATCTCAATTTCTTGATTCAATACTTACTCAAGCAAATAGAAATCTGCGAGCCTAATTGAATACAAGAGAAATTAACTTGAACGGTACCAAAGACCAATGTTCAAGGATCAATAAATTTCAATCAACAACCAAAGGTTGGATTAACCAATTGATCGATACAACGCACAACCTGTGATATTTCAATTATATAAAAAAATATAATGCGGAAAAGAAATAACACAGACACCAGAAGTTTTGTTAATGAGGAAACCGCAAATGCAGAAAAACCCCCGGACCTAGTCCAGATTGAACATACACTGTATTAAGCCGCTACAGACACTAGCCTACTAAAAATTAACTTCGGTCTGGACTGAAGTTGAACCCCAATCAATCTCACACTGATCCAAGGTACAATTGCGCTCCTTACGTCTCTGATCCCAGCAGGATACTACGCACTTGATTCCATTAGCTGATCTCACCCACAACTAAGAGTTGCTACGACCCAAAGTCGAAGACTTTAATAAACAAATCTATATCACACAGAAAAGTCTACATGAATAGATAAATCTGTCTCCCACAGAAATACCTACGAGTTTTGTTCCGTCTTTTGATAAATCAAGGTGAACATGAACCAATCGATAACCCGGACTTATATTCCCGAAGAACATCCTAGAATTATCAATCACCTCACCTCACAATAATCTTAATCGACTAGCGAAACAAGATATTGTGGAATCACAAACGATGAGACGAAGATGTTTGTGACTACTTTTCTATCTTGTCTATCGGAGAAATTAATCTCAAGCCAATCTTACGATTGCACTCAATCACGATGGAAACAGCAAGATCAGATCACGCAACTACAGAGAAAATAATTGGGTCTGGCTTCACAATCCCAATGAAGTCTTTAAGTCGTTAACCTACAGATCAGGGTTTCCCAGTTTCTAGAGTTCTCCTTTATATAGTCTCCAAATCATGGTTGGAAATCTAAGTTACCTTGGTAACAAAGCATTCAATATTCACCGTTAGATGAAAACCTTATTAGATTCAAGTTAATATCTTTCAACCGTTAGATCGAACTTAGATTGTTATACACAAATGAAATGTAGCTTCATTTAGGTTTGAGTAACCGTACCTAAACGTGTACACCTAGTTGGTTCAACAGTAGTTAACCAATGGTTAGCTATATGAGCACTTTCATATCAACCTTATTTATCTTCACCATAACTAGTTCAAATGACTCAAAAGAACTAGTTAGAGAGTTGTTTAATTGCTTATATCTTATAGAAGTATATAAGACACAATCGAAGAAAAAACGATTTTGATTCACTCGAATCGATTCATGAACATTATAGCCACGGTTTGCGAAGATTACATTCCTTAGTTTATAATTTTTTAGTTCACGAATAAACCATTTTTAGAAAATAACCCACTCAAGTATGCATACCAGTACGCATACTTAAGTACTCGTATTGAGCTTGTTTTCAGTTCACAAACTCCAGCAGAAATTCACGGGATGTGAACTTCCGGCAGTACGCGGACTTACTTTTCGGATATCCTAAACCAGCAAAGTACGTCTACTTTGGTTCAAGGATTTTGGACTTACACAAGTATTAGTTCACATACAATGTTTATATCCATTCAAGGTTATATATTCTAAACTCTCATTTCAATCATTAAAACATTCTTAGAGGGTGTTAAATAGAGGTTATTCACACACTATTTTTCATCAAAGCGATTTTCAAGATATTGAAATAATCAACATGACTTTTGTCACATGTAAAAATGAACTTGTCCAAAGCGAAAGCTTACCAACACATATTTCGAGAAATGGATAAGCGAGATAAACTCGGCTCGAAATAGCAAATGTGTATAATCGAAGTCTATATAGCAATACGACTTTTGTCTCAAGATAGGAGATAGAATAGATAGACTTTTGAGTGATAGATAAGTTCAAGTCTCCACATACCTTTTTGTCGATGAAGATCCACCAGAGCCTTGAGTAGTTCTTCGTCTTTGCATGATGAACGTGGTGGAGTCTAGAGCTCAACTACACTTACTATCCTAGTCCGAGACTTAGCTATAAGTAAACTAGAAATCAAGACTTATAGTTTTGGCAACTAAACTTGACAAACAAGCTTGAGATAGCAACGCTTGCGAGTTCGACCGAGCAGTGCTCTAACAATCTCCCCCTTTGTTAATTTTAGTGACAAAACTATCAATACATATAGGATACAAAATAAATAAACTTTGCAGCTTCTCTTCCACATGCATGATCTCCTTGGTTCTTTAACATTACTCGAAATCTTCGTCACTTCCAAGTACTCCAATGATTCCAAAGATATTCAAATCAACATCATCGTTGTTGAAGATCCGTAGCTATAACAATGAGAAAACAAAAGCTCTTAATCATTATTACACAGTGTCATAGTATTATTACACAGCATCAAAGTTCAATTGTATCACAACTTCGACAACAATACTATGGTGATATGTATCACTCCCCCTTAGTCAATACTTCGTCTCACATGAAACCACTCCCCCTTACATAATGATCCGAAAACCATATGTATTTGTAGTGTGAACTACACATTAATTCTCTCCCTTTTTGTCAATAAAATTGGCAAAGGTACGAAAACTAGTGGGATCCTAATGTAATTTCATAGAGACACTTCATGACCAAAAGAAAGCACATATCAACTTTTTTAGATGCAATCATATAGCCGAAACTAAATGCATTCATTAAGGAGTTTATAAAGATACAAGATAACCCCTATAATATTCCACAGCCGCACTCCCCTCAAAGATTTGGAAATTAAGCACATATTCAATTAAGAACTCTCCCCCATAAAATGTCATTCCCGAAAGAACAACAAGAGCGACCTTACTTTTACAAGAAAAGAAGGATATCTTTGGACATTAACAAATCACATAAAAATATGAATTTGTATCCAAAAATCTCAATTAAATTAACCACAAGAGAACCTATGATTAATTTAATCGGAAATGCTCAACATAAGAAAACTTACAGAGCCGTACAATATATACATAAAAAATATGGATCAGGGAAGATCAATACTGCGGAATAAACAAAGATTGATTCTATCTTTCATCACTATTTGCACAATGACATATAAGAGACTTAATCTTTGTAAACAAAAGCTCATCCTTTCTTCCATCAATATTTGCATAATGACATAAAAGGATTATCTTTTGTTTGTCAAAAGTTCATTCAATCTTTTATCAATACTTGCATATCGACATATGAATGACTTAACTTTTGACCACGTATGGGACAATCATAGTTCACGGACGCAAACACACATATCCCATAACAAATTGCAATATATAAAACCATAAAGATTAATAATGCAAAATCATCTTCCAAACCAACTTTAGAATTCAAATAAATAAATCTAAAAACACTGAAGATGAAAAACGTTGGACATAGCTATGTGTAATCAGAATAATGGCTATTCCAAACCCTAGTTATCCTTCTTAAAAACATAAGAATAAATTCTCATAAGAAGTTTCCTAGACAAAAACAAGAATCAAATTTCTTTGATAACATCATACCTTTGAAAGGGTCCATCATAAAAGGTATCACTTATATCCTTGATTCTTTTGACAGTAGAGACCCCATGTTCATGAGTGAGAACATTAACTTTACGATCAACAATGCGGGCAAGATGCCCAGCTTTGACACAGTCCATGACGAGTTTCTTCTGATTCCTGATCAAGGAGTTTTGATTTTCAAGGATTTTGGTCTGACCATCAATAAGTTGATTTATTTGTAGTTGAAGATTTGCAAACTCGACCTTAGAGTCATTCTGAAAAAGGATTAAATCCTTGACAGATTCTCCAACCCAGGAGTTGTACTCTTTCCTCTCAATCATCCTTTTCAGGACAAGTTCTTGAACAGAATCGCATCCTTTAGAGTCTTCTTCTATCTCAAGATTCACAACTTCTTGAGGTCTTGAGGAGTTTTCCATACCTTTTTTTTTATTAGGGAAAGTAAAACACTATAAGAAATAAATATATATGTTTTTCAAGCAAGAGAGTGACACCCTTGTTATGAAAACCCTAAACTCCCAAGAGAGACTCAGACGTTCGTGGACTGGTTGAAAATAACAGAACAGAAGAGCTTCAAAAAAAAAAAAAAATCTTTGTTTTCATGTATCCCATATCATCATGACTCAATAATTAAAAAGTTAATCAAAGCATAAGAATGAGATACATAACAACAAGGAGTCAAGAGATTCTACTTTCACATCAAAAGAAAACAGTATAGTCAAACACAATACAAATGGAAAACTACAGTAGACTTGAGTATCTCTCAAGAGTCATTCTTGCATCTCTCAAGTTAGACACAAGAATAAATATGCCTACGATTAGGCAGTCAAGTGAGATGTAACCTCACTGTGAGTATTGAGAGATGAGTTGTAAATTCCATCTGAAGGTTTGAACCTGGTATTCCTTACCTTCCTTCGGTTATTTTTTATTCCATAAGGATTCAACATAACCTTGTCAGGTGACCCATTAGAAATATTTTTCTGAGGATTAAGTATAGGACCTCTAGAAATTGGTTCCAGAGAATTAGAAGAGACATGTCTCCACCATTTAGACTTAGATTTACCATACTTATTCTCATAAATACTGGGAATGTGTATTTTTGTGGTGTAAGAACTTGCACCATTCGACGGAACACAATTTCTATGGGGATTTCGAGATGAGTGACCATTGATATCCATCTTATGAGAATCCTATTTTTCTGTAGGGATGAAATCCATTTTAGTGGTCATTAGAGAATTTACTATGTCGACAGTGAAAAGAAGTAGATTTTGAAGAACAAAAATCTGTTTCTTTCTAGCAAAACAATGATGAACATAGTGATTCTTTTCCCCACAAAAGGAACAGGTTCGTGGAAGAAAAACATTGTAAGGAACCTGTTTTAACTTCATAGCCCTATTAGAAGATTGCAAGTTATGACAGCATTTCTTGGCAGGAACTTCTTTCGGAGAACATTTCTTCATGTACTGTAATTCTGTCTGAGAATTGGTGATCGGTACAGAAGAATTTCTCATTAAAACAGAGTTTTCCTTTTTCAAGGATTTGTACTGTTCTTGGGCTAGAATAAGGGATGCACCCAGTTTTTGTTTTCAACATGAAGTCTGTTTAGATCAGATGAATGCGTCTCGATCAAACATTTTTCTCTTATTGAGTCTTCTTTAACAATATCCTCAAGAACACTAATCTTTTCACGTTGTAGAGTAGTTTCTTGAATCAGTTTCTCAATATTGTTGGAGAAGGACTCAATGATACTATAGAGTTCTCGTTCTCGACCAAGAGACTTTTCAAATTCATCAATGAGCTGAGCATGATTATGAAAATCAAAAAACTCAGTAGTTTTTTCTGAGATTCTAGTGAGATCCATCTCAGCTTTTGACAAATTGTCAAATGTCTCAGTTGAGGAAAAGTTATCAGAATATGATAAAACAACCTTTCTACCTCGGGATTCGGAAGAATCGGCTAAGGAGTTATCCTTTGAGGTAATCCCAAGACATTTGGCATAATTAAAAGCTTTAGAGGACATTTTGATGTGCATAAAAGCAAGAGATGAACTTCTTGTCCACAGAGTCAGATCGCTACAAACACAGACTTATGAGGTTTTAAATGTGTTTGCCTACTATGATACCAATTGAAAAAGCGAGGGTCTAACAACCTCACCCAATATTTCGCTTAGCAATCTGTATGGACTAACTCCAATATACTTTTAAGAGAATCAACTAGACAGTCAGACTCAATCTTAATAAAAAGTATATCAAAGAGTTATATCTCAATTTCTCGATTCAATACTTACTCAAGTAAATAGAAATCTGCGATCCTAATTGAATACAAGAGAAATTAACTTGAACGGTACCAAAAACCAATGTTTAAGGATCAATCAATTTCAATCAACAACCAAAGGTTGGATTTACCAATTGATCGATACAATGCACAACCTGTGATATTTCAATTATATAAAAAAATATAATGCGGAAAAGAAATAACACAGACACCAGAAGTTTTGTTAACGAGGAAACCGCAAATACAGAAAAACCTCGGGACCTAGTCCTGATTGAACACATACTGTATTAAGCCGCTAAATGAAGTCACTTTTCATTTGTGTGTAACAAGCTAAGTTCGATATAACGGTTGAAAGATATTAGCTTGAGTCTAATCAGGTTTTCATCTAACAGTGAATATTGAATGCTTTGTTACAAAGGTAACATTGATTGCAAACCTTGATTTGAAGACTATATAAAGGAGAACTCTAGCAACTGGGAAACCTAATCTCACACCTCCTGTGTGATACTAGTTGCGACTAGAGTCGATTCTCCTCTAACCTTAGGTTATCTCCAAAACCCTGTAGGTTAACGACTTAAAGACTTCATTGGGATTGTGAAGCCAGACCCAACTATTTCTCTGTAGTTGCGTGTTCTGATCTTGCTATTTTCTATCGTGATTGAGTACTATATTCTCTAAGATTTGCTCGAGATTTATTCTCCGATAGGCAAGATAAAAAGTAGTCACAAACATCTTCATCTCATCGTTTGTGATTCCACAATATCTTGTTTCGCTACCATACGATTAAGATTATTGTGAGGTGATTGATATTACTAGGATGTTCTTCGGGAATATAAGTCTGGTGTATCAATTGGTTCATGTTCACCTTGATTTATTAAAAGACGGAACAAAAACTCTTAGGTATTTCTGTGGGAGACAGATTTATCTATTCAATAGACTTTTCTGTGTGAGACAAATTGGTTTATCAAGTCTTCGACTTTGGGTCGTAGCAACTCTTAGTTGTAAGTGAGATCAGCTAAGGGAATCAAGTGCGCAGAGTCCTGCTGGGATTCAGAGGCGTAAGGAACGCGACTGTACCTTGATCAGTGTGAGATTGGTTAGGGCTCAACTACATTCCAGTCCGAAGTTAACTTGTAGTAGGATATTGTCTGTAGCAACTTAATATAGTGTGGTGTTCAAATATGGACTAGGTCTTGGGGTGTTTCTGCATTTTCGGTTTCCTCGTTAACAAAATTTCTGGTGTATTTCTTTTTACGCATTATATTTTCTATGTAATTGAAATATCACAGGTTGTGCGTAAGTTCAATCAGTTTGTTAATCCGACCTTTGGGTTGTTGATTAAATTGATTGACACTTGGATATTGGTTTTTGATATCGTCCAAGTTATTTTTAATATTCATTCGGGATCGCAAATTTCTATTTGTTTGATTGCAGATTGAATTGAGAAATTGAGATATAACTCTTTGATATACTTTTCTTAAGATTGAGTCTGACTGTCTAGTTGATTCTCTTGAAAGTATATTGGAGTTAGTCCATACAAATTGCTAAGTGAAATATTGGATGTGGTTGTTAGACCCCCGCTTTTTCAATAATGTTTAACAGTCAACAAATGGTCTAAGTACCAACCCTTAATATTTTGAAAGTTGGATCCCAACCAATGTGTTAGACATTTGTCGGGTACCAACTGTTGAATAGCTATTTCGATTATGTATTAGCATAAAAGAAAGGTTTCAAAATTGTTATGGAAAATATATTATTGGAGCGCATGATACAGATGCCAAAGATTAAGATATCTTGCATAGGAGACAATTCACTTAAATAAATAAATAGATAAAATAAATCAATTTATGGTGGGTTTATTTGTAGAATTTACAATTCTGAGGAATTTATAATCCCATAGGATTCTATCAAAAGATAAACAAATCTAAGTCGGATCCTAGCCGACCAAGTGTGTGCAGGAAGTAAATCACAAAGATCAAAAACCAATAAGAAATCTCTTTGTCTTCAAATCTTCAATGTCTTCAAAGTAGCTTCACTAAAAAACTTGATTTCACTTATTATCAGATGCACATAACAAAGTCTGTTAACAATGGACAATCAAAAGTCTATCGTCAGATCTAAAGACATATCTAGACTAACGTCAATCCTTGATCTAGTTTGAGTGGCCTTATGTCATAAGATAAGGCTCTCAAGAATAATCAAACTAGGTGCAATCAAGGTTTAACCACCATTAGTCTATCAAATCAATAATCGAAAACTAAAAACATGCAAATTCTAGTTTCCCACCAATGGTACTATCTAGACGCCTCTTGATCCCACATAAGTCTTTAAACTAGCGGACATAAGAGATTTCACCTAATTAGGTTACTCTCTTCTCTAAGATAGTATTATAAGTTATACTATTAGTCGGCTACCACAATGATTATAAAATGAAGTGTATGTGTCAGAATAAGTTTGTAAGAAGAAAAAACTTCAATATTTATAGACTAAGGTAGATTGGACACCAAGGAATTTCCATAACCGTAAATATCCAAAGATATACAATAAACACCAATATTCGGTTTTGTCTAATTCCAACTAATATCCAAATCATATATCGAAATCCCTCATGGATGACAACCAAATATTAGCTAGCATACAAGTATACTTCACTAATATATCTTCCAGGAATATCTTTGAACAATAAAATATAAGATTTTAACTCGTGTTCAAATTACTCATATTGTCGACATCTTAAATTTTTCTTAGTAGCAACTCATGTTCTGATATTCACAAAACCCTAAAGTATATGTAAAACCGGAAATATAAGTTTTGCAATTGGGACCGGTCCTTCTAGACATTCCCAAGGTGGGATCGGTCCTACTATAGATACCAAATATGAGTCAGACTACCAATCCCATTGATTCCTTTCAACTAAGAAACAAGTATCGCAAGTCTACTTCCTTAAACTTATGTAGTTAAACATAGTTTTCTAGGTATGGAATCAATCCTAAGTTTGTTACACAATCTAGTAACAAGTTACAAAGATAGTGTCTATGTCTCAATTAAGAAGTTCAAAATATTAGTGTTATACTTCGTATTTCAATATAGAACAGTTGTGATACAACTTGTATATTCTTCCTTGACACTTTGATCATAATCAAATGATAAAGTTTCTGATACTTGTATTTCGTATATATAACGTCGCATGTTATGTTTTCAATTTAAAGGACTTGAAAGTAACGTAGATATATATGGAAACAAGTCAAGACTTGTATTGCTAACCTCGAACAGAAGGATGATGTATTCGTTGATATCGGTATGTCTTTAAATTCTCCAGGTTCTTTAGAGTAATACTTGTATGTCTCAACATTTCTATACTTCCTAGTCTAACCTAATGAAGTTGACTCTAGTAATCTAATCAAGCGACCTTGATTTTTGGAACTAAAATATGACAACCAAACTTGACATACCAATGTTTGGCGGGTTCAACCGATCAATTCTCTAACAATCTCCCCTTTGTCAATTTCAATGACAAAACTTTAACACATATGGAGAATACAAGAATTAGAAGATAAAGATATTGCATCACAGAACAATCTCTTAGCTCATTCTTCATATGCTTGATTCCAAGTTTCAACAGCACAATAAGCTGCAGATATTCAAAAACAAATGTCGCAGTTGAAGCATTTGAATAACAAAAAACTTTACTCCCCTTCAAGGAAAGCTAGATATATATATTCAATCTGAACATATTTGTTATTCCCTTTTTTAGTATGTAATTGAAAACTTGGGGGTACCAAAATACACCACCAACTTTTTCTTAGGCAACCTGTATGGACTAAACTCGAATACAATTCCGAGAGTTCGACTTATAGTTTCAATCAAGGAATTATATGAACATCTTATATCACTTTCTCCCACAATCATAAATTTTACAGAAGCAAGTCCGTGAACCTGATTATGTGTGAGAGAACTTGGATGATTCCAAAGATCAATATCCAAGAATCAATCAAGTCGTATCCAACAAACAAGGATGGATGTATCTACTTTGATTGATTAACGTACAACCTGTGATATTTCAATTATAAAATGCGGAAAAATAATTAACACAGACACCAAAAAATTTTTAACGAGGAAACCGTAAATGCAGAAAACCCCCGGAACCTAGTCCAAATTTGAACACCAAACTGTATTAAACCGCTACAAACACTATCCTACTATCACAACTTCGTACTGGAATGTAGTTGGGACCTAATTAAACCGTCACATCAATTTTGTTACAATTGCTCTCCTTACGCCTCTTGAATCCCAGCAGGACTCTGCACAATTGATTCCCTTAGCTAATGTCCTTTATAGCCTAAATGAAAAAGCGGGGGTACAACAACCACACCCAATATTTCGTTCGGCAATATGTATGGACTAACTCCAATATTATTCTGAGAGCATCATCTTATAAAGCGAGCTCAACCAAGAAATATATCAAGGAGTTATATCTCTTTTTCTGTAATTAATCAGCAAATAAAACAGATAGAAATCTATGAGCCTGATTGATAAGAGAAATAACTTGGACGGTACCAAAGACCAATGTCCAAGTGTCAATCAATTTATATTCAACGACCAAAGGTCGGATTAACCAATTGATTGAACTACACACAACCTGTGATATTTCAATTATATAAACAAATATAACGCGGAAAAGAAATAACAAAGACACCAAAAGATATGTTAACGAGGAAACCGAAAATGAAGAAAAACCCCGGGACCTAGTCCAGATTTGAACACCACACTGTATTAAGCCGCTACAGACACTAGCCTACTACAAGTTAACTTCGGACTGGAATGTAGTCGAGCCCTAACCAAGTCTCACACAGATTAAGGTACATTCGCATTCATTATGCCTCTGAATCCTAGCAGGACTCTACGCACTTGATTCCCTTAGCTGATCTCACCCACAACTAAGAGTTGCTACGACCCAAAATCGAAGACTTATAAACAAACTGTCTCCCACAGATAAGTTTATTCTGATAGATAAATCTGTCTCCCATAGAAGTACCTATGAAGTTTTGTTCCATCTATTGATAAATCGAGGTGAACAGGAGCCAATTAATAATCCGGTTTTATATTCCCCAAGAATAGCCTAGAAATATCAATCACCTCACAATAACTTTACTATATGGTAGTAGAAGAAGTTATTGTGGAATCACAGAAAAATGAGACGAAGAGCTTTGTGATTACTTTTTATATCTTACCAATCGGAGATAAATTTCGGGCAAATCTTAGAGAAGATAGTACTCAATACGATAGAACAATTAAGATCAGAACACGCAACTACAAAGAAAATAGTTGGGTCTGGCTTCACGAATCCCAAATGAAATCTTCATGTCGTTAACCTATAATGATTTTTGGAAAAATCTTGGTTAAAGGAGAATCGGATCTAGTCGCAACTAGGACCACAATAAAATGTTGCGATTAGGTTTTCCAGTTGCTATAGTTCTCCCTTATATAGTCTTTCAAATCAGGGTTTGCATACAATCAAAGCTAAGTTAGCTTAGAAACAAAGCATTAAATATTCATCCTTAGATGAAACCTGATTTAAGTTTCAAGCTAAGTTTGCTTAAAACCAAAGCAATAACTCTCCACCGTTAGATGGTCTTAACTTGTTACACACAAATGAAATATACCTTCATTTAGATATGGGTAACCGTACCTAAAGGTGTATATTGAGTTGCCTCAACAATAGTTTACTGAAGTTAGTCATATGATCACTTTTGTCTTAACAACATTCATCTAACACTTATAGATCAAATATGATGATCAATCAATCATGAAAGATAATCAAATTAATCTAATTATGTTACTCATAGAGTTGTTCAATTGTATATATCTCATAGAAGTATACAAGAAACAATTAAAACAAAATTGGATTGATTCGTAGTTGTACAAAGTACTTATACAAGAATCAATACATGAACACTAAGCCACAGTTTGTACAGATTGCATTCCTTAATTTATAAATGTATTTGTTCATGAGTATGGAATCATACTTAACCGATTTTAGAACTTTAACCACTAAGTTTGAAAACTGGTACGCAAACATTAGTTCCATACTTTGGACTTATCTAGCAGTTTGCAAACCGGTATGCATACTGCTGTCCCGGACCTAACTCAGGTAGAACCGTTCGCATACTGGTATGCAAACTTGGTTCCCGGACTTTAACAATTAAATTTTTTCGCATACTGGTATGCAAACAAGATTTCCGGACCTGAATCATAGCACAACAGTTTGCATACTGGTATGCATACTGTGTTGTATCCAGACAAAGGTTAATTGTTCTAAACTCCCATTTCAATCATTGAAACATCCTTAGAAGACGACAATAGCTGTCTCACAAAAGCTATTGGCTTATAAGTAATTTTCAAGTGATCGAATGATCAATACGAAAAATTCCGAGTCGACATCAAATGACTGTCTCACACAAATCATGTAAGATGTTTCAAGGCAATTTTCACATGATCATCTTTTGACTTATTATTTAGTTTCCAACATATAAAATGTTTCCAACTAAACTCGTCAAGAATAATGATGACGTAGCTAAAGCAAAAAGCTTCCAACACATATTTCGAGAAATATATAAGCGAGTTAAACTCGGCTCGAAATATCAAATGTGGGTAATATAAAAGTCTACATAGCTATACGACTTAGTCTTATTAGGAGATAAAATACAATAGACTTCTGAGTGATAGATAAGTTTTTATTCTCCACATACCTTTTGTTGATGAAGTTCCTCCAAGCTCTCCTTAGCATATCTTCGTCTTCAATCGATAAACGCCGTGAAGTCTAAAGCCCAACTACACATTTTATCCTAATCCGAGACATAGTAATAAGTAGACTATAAATCAATACTTATAGTTTTGATCACCTAAACTTGACAAACAAGCTTAAGATAGCAACGCTTGCGAGTTCGACCGAGCAGTTCTCTAACAGTCTCCCCCTTTGTTAATTCTAGTGACAAAACTATCAATACATATGGATTACAAAATAAATAAACTTTGTAGCTTCTAATCCAACATGCTTGATTTCCTTGGTTCTTCAACATTCTTTGAATTCTTCGTCACTCCAAGTACTTCAGTGATTCTAAACGTGTTCAACTCAGCATCATTGTTGTTGGAGATCCGTAGACATAACAATAAGAAAACAGTTGTTCTCAGTTATTGTTATACAGCATCATAGTATTATTACACATTATCAAAGTTCAATTGTATCACAACTTTTACAATAATACTGCGGTGATAAGTATCACTCCCCCTTAGTCAATACTTCATCACACAATGAAAACCACTCCCCGTACATAATGATCCGTAAACCATATGTATGTAGTGTGAACTACTAAATAATTCTCCCCCTTTTTGTCAATATAAATTGGCAAAGGTAAGAAATCTAGCGGGATTATAATGAAATTCTCAAAGATATTATTCATGACTCAAAGATAACATATCAACTTGGTTTCGATGATTTCACATAGTCAAAACTTAGTGTATTCATCAAGGAGTTTATAAAGATACAAGATAACTCTTACAATATTCCACAGCCGCACTCCCCATAAAGATTTGGCAATTAAGCACAAGTTCAATTAAGAACTCTCCCCCATAAAATGTCATTCCGAAAGAACAACAAGAGCGACCTTACTTTTACAAGAAAAGAAGGATTTCTTTGGACATTAACAAATTACATGAAACATGAATTTGTATCCAGAAAGGTCGAATAAATTAACCACAAGAAGACCTTAATGATTAATTTAATCGGAAATGCTCAACATAAGAAAACTTACGGAGCCATATAGTACTTTCACATTGAAGTGGATCAGGGAAAGATCAATACTGCTGAATATTCAAAAGTTCATTCTATCTTTTATCAATATTTGCATAAAGACATAATAGACTTAACTTTTGACATATATGAGATAATCATAGTTCACGGACGTAAACACACATATCTCATAACATATTTTTGCAATATATAAAACCAAATAAAGATTAATACTGCAAAATCATCTTCCAAAAACTTAGAATTTAAATAAATAAATCTAAAACAATGCAAGATGAAAATCGTTGGCAATTGCTATGTGTAATCACAATATTTGCTATTCCAAACCCTAGTTATCCTTCTTAAAACATAAGAATAAATTATCATAAGAAGTTTCCTAGACATAATAAAATCAACTCCTAAAAGCCAAAAAATAAACTCAAACTAGAGTCATAGAACACTTCCGGAACCCTCACGGGTCTTGAGACCTTTGAGCTTGTGATTGACAGCATCCACTGCTTCTTCGGAGAAGATATCCTCATTGAGAAGATCTTTAAAATGTGTCTTCATGAGAACAAGGTCAGAGTTAACCTTTTTCAACTCAGTACGTAACATATCAAGACCTTTCATAGTATCAACGAGCTGCAGTTTTGCTTCCTCAAAGTATTTAAGAAAATCATGAACCACTTCAGCAGAAACTATCTCATCATGCTCTATATCTTGATGAGTATTGATAGACGCATTTATGTGTCTATTTTCATCTCTATTGTATATATTATTAGTACCCATTTTTGTACTTATTATGGTGTTTTATGTCTTTGTAGGTATTTTTAGAGAAATAAGCTCTTGCGACGAAATTGGCTCGTAAAGTGGTGCTTTACACCCCAGGATAGAGTACTAAAGGCACCCCAGAAATGCACCGGAAGCACCCCAGAAATACACCGGAAGAATCTCGAAAAAGTGTTGGAAAAACCCCAGAAAAAAGCGTTAAAGGCACCCACCAAAATTACTAAAGGCACCCTAAAAATGGATAAGGGCACCCCCAAGGCAGCCGAGCTGCTAAAGGCACCCGCGTTTTGGATTCAGGGCACTTCACCTTCATCGTTTGAAAAATATTTTTGGCGGGAAAAAAATTCATTTTTCTGCAGAATTTTCTGTTGGATTTTTGGACGTGATTTAGTGAGATTAAATCCCTGAAACTTAATGGGTAGACGTGATATGACTATAGAAAGCTGGTATGGGTGTTGTTTCCGATCAAATTTGGCTTAATTACGTGTTTCAATCCAAAACAGTGGACACAAGTTTTCACGGGTTCAAGTGAATTTGACACGAGTTTGAGGCATGTAATGCATGAGTTTCGAGTGTGTTGCACTACAAAGATTCATGAAGAAGATAAATAACGAAGTTTGACAGCTGAGAACGCGTGGAAGATCAAAAAAATGGAAATTTTAGCCGTGGAGAATAATATTGATAAATGAAGATTATTTGGGAGATATGGCCGGATTAAATGAGGATTAGGAGTATAAATAGATTTATACAGGTACAAGGAAGGGGTGTGGAGAGTTTGGGGATCTGAGAAGAACCAGAGAGTCGAGAAATCAAGTTGCAGGAAAACTCCATTTTCTGCTGCTGATAAACGCGAAGAACATTAGACGCAAGGTAACCGTCGTTCTTCAACAGTGACAGCGACACAAGGATGAGGGTCGTAATGCGACAGTGTTAACAACACTTCATTTTTATCGTTCTCTGTAACAGCTCAGTTTGTAACAAACAGAAGTGTTACAAACCCGGTTTTTGTCAATTTTCTCCTATTTCATCATTTGTGAACCATTTTTGAGCAATAATAAAGATGAATTTTGAGCATATTTCCATGATAATGATGAGCTAATTCTCGCGTAACCAAGACATGGAGGAAGCTATTGTTGCATGAATAATTGGTAATTATTTTACTTTTCTCTAATTTTGCAATTTATAATTCACTCAAATTACTGCTTTGCAGAATTTTAATTATTTGCATAATTTTTCCTAATTAGTTGTGATTCAATTAGATAGGTTATGCTTTGGTTAGATAATCTATGCTTAAGGGATACAATTAATGTTTGAGAATATGCTTGATAATTTGTGAATTAAGAAAAAGATATTTTAAAAATAATTAGAGTTTTGGAATTCTTATCATCATTTATTCATGTGTAATAGTGGAATCTAGTGTCTTGGTTATTTTCACTCTAAAAATTAAATCCTTAGTCCCAGTACCTCTTGCACCAATTGTACTATTTTTGTATATAATTTTTATTGATTTTAAAAAACTCGAATCTTCACAAATCTGAACGAACCCATTCTTACCACTATTTAAATTACATCAAGTATATGCATAATAGCATGAGTCATCAGGATGTTGAGCCTTGACATCGTCATCATCTGTAATGGTTATTTTCTTTTTCCCTTTGGAACCGTAACTCATACCTTTATCAAGAAATCCTTTCGTAAAATCACAAGTGCGAGAAGGAGAAGACCTTCTTGATATGAGAAAAATAACCTAGAGTGAGATATCTCAACTTCAATAGGTTAGATATATAAACGGTTTCTCAGGGAGTATTTTTAGGGTTTTTAGATTCGGTTCGTTACATGTCACCAAGGTACCCATACGAACACAAACTTAACCCATAATAGGAAAACAAAAAGAGAAAAAAAACTATAAAGTTCTTTTCAAAAAAAAAATTTGCTATGTGAAAATTTTCTTTCACACTTCTTAGCTCAATAAATTTTATATTCACACAGGAGGAAAAATTTAGAGCACAAGAGTAGCACACCAATCATTTGAAAACTTAATTTTTCAAAAATAAAAAAGTAGACACTTGAAGAGATTCTTGAAACAACCCAATACTTATGCGAAGATATCTGTGGAAAATAGTCTAGCTATGAATGATAAGAAAATAGCTCAACTAAACATAAAACATTTTACCAATAAGTATACCTTATTATTAGCATAACTTACTCAACGGGATTTTTCATGAGTAAGATTTCAAGCCTCGTGATTAATTAGAACACGTATGAGCTTTATGCTCATCGAATGGATATTATTCATGGTTAATTCTCTTTTTCCTTCTAATTTTTGGAGGAAACCCTTTTTGATGTGAAAAAGTATCATAGAACTTACTATCATCAAAGTATGAGACTAAGTTTGAATCCTTACCAGAAGAAGTTTATTTGGATGATTTTGACAGCCTGTTGATAAGATCCTTGTATCCTTCAATTATCAGATTTAGGTTGTCCTTCATAGCTCCATTGTTATTTTCACCTTCTGGTACTTCTCTCACATCTTGAACAACATCCTCCATCTTAGTTTGAGGAGGACCTTTCTGAAATCTTCTTGACCGATTTGTGTTAATGCTACTATTACCAGTTCGTACGTTGGTCGAGCAGATTGAACTGACTTTCCTGGAAGGATTCACATGGCGAGTACTAAAGCCAATTGGTTTAGACGACCGAATATAAGTTACGCCTTTGAGTATTAAATCTAAGGTGTGTTGAAGTCGACCAAAATAGTTGTCATTCAACCTCAATTTTCACTTCCGTTGAACCCGTCCTTTTGAATCACAAAAGAGACATACTTTCTGATCACCGGAGTGATTAGAGTGAGTAGGATAAACGACATTAGAAGATTTCTTCCTTCCGTGAGATGTGGTGATTCCTTGATTAGTGAAAGTTACAAGCACATCTTTAGCAATTGGAAGTGTTTGCAATTTAACTTCTGAAACTGGTTTCATCAGAGAAACATGATTACATGTAGTCACATTTTATAACATTACAGTTGAATAAGAAGCAATTGGTATAGTGGACTCCATAGAACAACCTTTACATTGAATAGAGAGATTACTCAACAGACGTTCGATTTCCAGGGTATCTTCCTTGAGTTTAGCCTCGAGTAAGGTTCGGGATAAACAAACTACGACATTTTCCTCATGAAGAATCCTTAATTGGGAATCACGATCCTTTACTATAACAATAATCATATTGACTTTGTGTTTCAGCCTATTGATTTCAACAGCCTGGATTCTAACAAGTTTTAGAATCCTGCACTTTCTTGGGATGCTTCCCTTTCCACTTCAGAGTCAGACTCGTCAGTAAGATAATCAGGGTAACACTTATCAATACTTGTCTGTTTTATGGGAACGGAATGTTCATCTATGTATTAGATCGACAAGTCTTTCTCTATAATAGATTTCATAGAAACAGAACTTTTGTCTCTGGTGATGCGTTTGTCAGAGATAACACTTCTGTCCATAGAGTCAGGTTGCTACAAACACAGACTTATGAAGTCTTTAACGTATTTTCTTACTCTGATACCAATTGAAAAAGCGGGGGTACAACAATCACACCCAATATTTCGTTCGGCAATCTGTATGGACTAACTCCAATATTATTCTGAGAGAACCATCTTAAAAAGCGAGCTCAACCAAGAAAGATATCAAGGTGTTATATCTATTTTTCTCAAATCAATCAGCAAATCAAACAGATAGAAATATATGAACCTGATTGATGAGAGAAATAACTTTGACGGTACCAAATACCAATATCCAAGTGTCAGTCAATTTATATTCAACGACCAAAGGTCGGATTAACCAATTGATTGAACTACGCATAACCTACGATATTTCAATTATATACACAAATATAATGCGAAAAATAAATAACACAGACACCATAAGTTTTGTTAACGAGGAAACCGCAAATGCAGAAAAACCCCGGGACCTAGTCCATATTTGAACACTACACTGTATTAAGCCGCTACAGACACTAGCCTACTACAAGTTAACTTTGGACTGGAATGTAGTTGAGCCCTAACCAAGTCTCACACCGATTAAGGTACAGTCACGTTCCTTACGCCTCTGAATCCCAACAGAACTCTACGCACTTGATTCCCTTAGCTGATCTCACCCACAACTAAGAGTTGCTACGACCCAAAGTCGAAGACTGGTAAACAAATCTGTCTCCCACAGATAACTATATTCTGATAGATAAATCTGTCTCCCACAGAAGTACCTATGAAGTTTTGTTCCATCTATTGATAAATCGAGGTGAACATGAGCCAATTAATAATCCGGTTTTATATTCCCCAAGAATAGTCTGGAAATATCAATCGCCTCACAATAACTTTACTATATGGTAGTAGAAGAAGTTATTGTGGAATCATAAAGAATAAGACGAAGAGCTTTGTGATTAATTTTTATATCTTACCTATCGGAGATAAATCTCGAGCAAATCTTAGAGAAGATAGTACTCAATACGATAGAACAAGTAAGATCAGAACACGCAACTACAAAGAAAATAGTTGGGTCTGCTTCACGAATCCTAAATGAAGTCTTCAAGTCGTTAACGTATAATAGTTTTTGGAAAAACCTAGGTTAAAGGAGAATCGAATCTAGTTGCAACTAGGACACAGGAAAGTGTCAAAATAAGGTTTTCCAGTTGCTAGAGTCCTACCTTATATAGTCTTTCAAATCAGGGTTTGCTTACAATCAAAGCTAAGTTAGCTTGGAAACAAAGCATTCAATATTCACCGTTAGATGAAAACCTGATTTAAGATTCAAGCTAAGTTTGCTTAAAACCAAAGAAATATCTTTCCACCGTTAGTTGGTCTTAGCTTGTTACACACAAATGAAATTTACCTTCATTTAGATATGGGTAACTGTACCTAAACGTGTATATTGAGTTTGCTCAACAATAGTTAACCGAAGTTAGCCATATGAACCCTTTTGTCCTAACCACATTCATCTAACACTTCTAGATCAAATATGATGATCAATCAATCATGAAAGATAATCAAATGAATCTAATTGTGTTACTCATAGAGTTGTTCAATTGTATATATCTCATAGAAGTATACAAGAAACAATTAAAACAAAATCGGATTGACTCGTAGTTGTACAAAGTACTTATACAAGAATCAATACATGAACATTAAGCCACGGTTTGCAAAGATTGCATTACTTAATTTATAAATCTATTTATTCATGAGTATGTAATCACAATTAATTGATTTTAGAACTTTAACCACTAAGTTTGCAAACTGGTTTCCGGACTTTGGTCTTGTCCAGTAGTTTGCAAACCGGTGTGCATACTGCTATCCTGGACCAAACTCTGGTAGAATTGTTCGCATACTGGTATGCAAACTTGGTTCCCGTACTTTAACATTTAAAACCGTTCGCATACTGGTATGCCAACAAGGTTTCCAGACCTGAATCATTCCACAATAGTTTGCATACTGATATGCATACTGTGTTGTATCCAGACAAAGGTTAATTGTTCTAAACTCCCACTTCAATCATTGAAACATCCTTAGAAGACGACAATAACTGTCTCACACAAACTATTAGCTTATAAGTAATTTTCAAGTGATCGAATGATCAATACGAAACATTCTGAGTCGACATCAAATGACTGTCTCACACAAATCATGTAAGATGTTTCAAGGAAATTTTCACATGATCATCTTTTGACTTATTATTTAGTTTCCAACAAATAAATTGTTTCCAACTAAACTCGTCAAGAATAATGATGAACGTAGCTAAAGCAAAAAGCTTCCAACACATATTTCGAGAAATATATAAGCGAGTTAAACTCTGCTTGAAATATCAAATGTGTATAATATAAAAGTCTATATTGATATACGACTTAGTCTTATTAGGAGATAGAATAAAATATACTTTTGAGTGATAGATAAGTTTTAGTCTCCACATACCCTTTGTTGATGAAGTTCCTCCAAGATCTCCTTAGTAGATCTTCGTCTTCAATCGATGAACACCGTGAAGTCTAAAGCTAACCTACACATTCTATCCTAATCCGAGACATAGCTATAAGTAGACTATAAATCAAGATTTATAGTTTTGATCACCTAAAATTGACAAACAAGCTTGAGATAGCAACGCTTGCGAGTTCGACCGAGTAGTGCTCTAACACTTAGAGTTGCCTCAACTCAATTGAAGATTTTAAACCAATCTGCCCCCGCCCACACACACACAAAGATAAGCCTATTTGTGATTTCCGTTATGATCAAAGTGAGGTAGGAAATCAATTTCAATAGACAAAGTATAGCAAACCTCAAAATCCGGTCTTATGACTCCCGAAGAGCAGCCTAGATTATTATTCACCTTACAAGTCGAAACTTTTGGAAACACACGGTCTGAGACGAAGATACTTTGTGATTTCTATCTATCTTGTTTTATTGAGAAACTCAACAATCAAAACAAGGTCAGGATACTCGAACTATCAAGATAAAGATAGTTAGACCTTTCTTCACGAATCCCTAGGTGAAGTCTTTTTAATCGCTAAACCCTAGAAGGGTTTGAAGGAGAGGAAGACTCTAGTTTACAAGTATGACACACAAGAATAGTGTCAGGGATTCAAAGATTCCAGTTGTTAGAGGTTATCCTTTTATAGACTTTCAAGATCAAGGTTACTTTAGGTTTAAGGTAATATAACTTTGGAACCAAGCAATTATGCACTCTGGTTAGGATGGACCGTAACAGAACCATGTATAATGACCTGCTCATGTAGGTTAGCCGAAACTATACAATTGAACTATATGTTTTACCATTTTCATATAACATTTTAAGACTTCTCATGAATCACACATATGATCAAAAACGTCTAGATAATGATTTTTAGAGAGTTCATAAAATGTCGGTTATCTCATAGAAATAATTTTGATGCATCTGATAATATTTGACAGGGTAAGTACGTGTACCTGGTACGTATACTGTACATGTTCGTGAATGTCTTTGTCATGGTACGTGTACCGGGTATGGATACCCTTAAGACAAAAGCACATTCAGGAACTCACAAATCTTTTATGGATTGCGTACCTTTTTTCGGTATTAAAACCAACAGATCTTTTCCGGTTTGTATACTGGGTATGCGTACCGTTCCTGGTTCACGATTCACAAACTTTTTGTGGTATGGATATCGGGTATGCGTACCACAAATTCGTTGCCGAACTATAGCTACGCCGGTACGTGTACTGGGTACATGTACTACGGCTCCGGACTTATAACAGTTCTCCCAGTATGTGAACTGTATGCATACTGTCCTGTATCCATATTAACAGTAGTTCTATATCTTTCTAATAATTAATTCGAAACATTTCCGAATAACATCAATGACACATATCACTATTCCATACTATTTTCAAATGATTAATCTTGAATCATAATTTAAGTCATGAACAATAAATTGTTCTTAACCAAATTCATCAAGTATGAAAAAATATTCTTAAGCATAAATAGTCATATTTCGAGAACAATATTTAAGATGAAGTTGACTCGAAATTTCTGTTATGTGTGTACTTTCTAATTTAGTCATGCGACAAAGTTTCATAGATAGAAAGGTAAAAACTTGAGAAATAGGTGGTTCAGTCTTCAATTACCTTTTGATGTTGAAGTTCTCCAAAGCTCCTGTTGATCTTCTCCTTTAAACGGTAGAACACAGTGATATCCGATTCTCAACTACACACTTCTATCCTAATCCAAGACCTGACTAAATGTAGACTAAAAATCAAGATATAGTTTTGACAACTAAATTTGACAACAAGCTTGAGATACCAACACTTGTGAGTTCGACCGAGCAATGTTCTAACAGTAATACTACACATCATGTGGTGATATGTTTCTCGCCCTTAGTCAATGCTTTACTCTTTCGTTAGATATATACTTTTCAACACATATATAGTTTCTCAGTGATTATAAGTCAATGTATACTCCATATATTTCTCCCTGACATAAAAAAAAGAAACGAAAAAAAATACACAAGTATTCGAAAGGATTTTACAAGTTCATAATAACTCGATACAACCTATAAGAGTTAAGCATAAAGGTTTAACATACCACTTTTGATAAGCATCATTAAAACCGAGACTATCAGAGTAATTTTTTTTTAGCCTCTTAGCAAGGAAATAGTTACCTGAAGTAATTTTCCCTCTAATTTGATAAGTCGAATTAAGGTCAGAATTAACTTAGCTACTTATCAGGATCCAATTATTCAGAAATAACTGTACCTCTATTTGATAAGTGTAAACTTGGTTAGATAACAAGGTTTCTTATCAGGACTGAGTAGACTTGAATAATTGTACCTTGTTTTGATAAGCCTAAACTAAGATCATAACTAACTTACTTTTTCTTATCAGGAATCAATTGGACAAAAGCAATTGAACCTACTTTTGTTAAGCAAAAACAAAAATCAGAATTGATTTAGTTTTTCTTAACTTGAAACAATCGAACCAAAACAATTGTACATTATTTTGTTAAGCAAAAGCAAGAATAAACATTAAATCATCTTTTCTTAACAGGAAGACGATAAACCAACAAGAATCGTTGCCTTACTTTCGATATGACAAACTAAGATCAGAATTGATTAGGTTTTCATATCAGGAAAGAGATTATCAAAATAATTCTCCCCTCGGTTTCCACAACCACTCATCCCTCAAAGATACGATGTTTAAGCACAAGTTCAATATTGAATTCTTCCCCTTAGTTTTGTTATTCCCTGCAAGACAAAAAACAACAACAAAAGACACGATCGTAGCTATTACGTGCCAAGTTAAAAAAAAAAACTAAAACCGGAACTCATATGTATTGTTGTTTAGTTAATGATTTGTGTTGATTTGATTAGTAGAACATTATTAATTTTAATGATTTTATAATGCACATGGTTATTATTTGTACCCAAAATTACTTCTAGGCACTAAGCACGATTGATTTGATGATGATGATATAAATTAGGGTTAGAAAACGAAATGAAGAAACATAAAGGAGACAAGAATCTAACATGGATCAGTGAGTGATGCCTACATCCACAGATGGAAAAGGGAAAGATTTTTGTATTTGATACAATATTTTTTCTTCGGGTTATTTAACCTAAAATTCCATATCCCCTTAGGGTTTATGATACATGTATTTATATAGTTGATGTATACCCTAATTAGGTAAACTTGATATGCAAGCAAATTGGGCAACACAACTTTTGGAAACTTCTTTCAAAGACTAGACGGGCTTGATTAGCGGGCTCTCTGTTTATTTTATAGACGGTACAAACAGTTATATTTCTAGTGATAATGATAGTCATAATCTTAGTGATCCATTGAACTGATAATGATAGTTGTATTATCTTGATAATTCACATTTGTTCATGATGTTGCATGTTTAATTCCTTGTTTGAAAAGGACCGGAGGTACAAGCACACAACCAACTTTTTCGTTCGGCAACCTGTATGGACTAAACTCAAATACAATTCCGAGAGTTACAACTTAATGAATCTCATTCAAGGAATAATATAAAGAGTCTATATCTTTTTCTCTCACAATCAGTAGTAAAACAGAAACAAGTCTGTGAACCTGTTTATACTGTGAGAGTACTTGGACGATTCCAAAGATCAATATCCAAGATCAATCAAGTCATATCCAACAACAAGGATGGATATATCTACCATGATTGATTAGCGTACTAACTATGATATTTCAATTATATAGATCGATAAACAAATATAATGCGAAAAAATAACATAGACACCAGAAGTTTTGTTAACGAGGAAACCACAACTGCAGAAAAACTCTGGGATCTCGTCCAGGTTTGAACACCAAACTGTATTAAGCCGCTACAGACTCTAACATACTACCAATAACTTCGGACTGGAATGTGGTTGAGACCGAACCCACCGTCACATCAATTCAGTTATAGTTGCGCTCCTTACGCCTCTTGATTCTAGCAAGACTAGCGCAATTGATTCCCTTAGCTGAAATCTTCTACAGCCTAATATTCGCTTCAACCTAAGCGAATATTTTATAAACCAATCTGTTTCCCACAGTTATGCCTATTTTGATTTCCATTCGATTGTTAGCTCAGGTAAGATATGAAATCATTTGCAGTAGACTAGGTCCAGCAAATCTTAAAATCCGGTACTTACGACTCCCGAAGAGCAGCTCAGATTATTATTCACCTCACAAGAAAAGCAACAACTAGATACCAATGAAGAATTTCTTAGTTGTAATTTCTTATGGAATCATAAAATATGAGACATATAACTTTGTGATTTCTATCAATCTTACCCGTCGGAGCGAAAGCTCAACCAAACAATAGTAAGATCAGGATACACGAACTATCAAAGATAAGATAGTCATACCTGGCTTCACGAATCCTTAAGCAAAGTCTTTAAGTCTTAAAACCTAATTATGTTTCTCAGAAACACTGGAAAGCTAGGTTAAGAGAGAATCGACTCTAGTTAGCAACTAGGACACACAGAAGTGTCGGGATTAAGTTTACCCAGATGCTTGAGCATCTCTTTATATAGACTTTCAAGATCGAAGGTTACTTACGATTTAAGCTAAGAGAGCTTTGTAATCAAGTAAACACTTCTCACCGTTAGATGAAATTCGACTTGAGATTCAAGCTAAATTGAAGTGATCATTCTCCACCGTTAGATGGTTTAGCTTGAGATAAACACAGATATAATATACACTTGGATATGAATGAACTGCAACCAAACATGTACAATGAGTTTGTTCAATAACGGTTAACCAAAGTTAGCCATACGAACATAATAAGCTTAGCCATTTTCATCAAACACTTTAGATTTAACTTGATAAACAACCATAAATTAATATGTGATCAGTTATGCCTTTTATGTGTTTTAAAGAGTTGTCCAAATGCCAAATATTTCATAGAAATACTTTGAAGTGCATCTGAAACTATTCGACTGGGTAAGTACGTGTACCGGGTACGTGTACTGCTTCCAGTTCATGAGACATCTGCCAAGGTATGTGTACCCTTAAGGCAGTTAAAATCCAGGGTGTTTCAATATGCATATTGGGTACGTGTACCACCCTTGTGTTCACGAGCAACAAAACTTTTTGGTATGCATACCGGGTATGTGTACCAACAAGTCGTACCGAACTTAGACCTACGCCGGTATGTGTTCCGCGGATCCGGAACCAAACAGTTATGCCAGTACGTGTACTATCCCTGTATCCAGATTTCAGTAGTTCTAAAAACTTTCAAAAATTAATTTGAAACATTCCCGAATAACATCAATGATAATCTTACACATATCACTGGTTATTTCCAAATAATTAACTCGAATCGTAATCTAGTTTAATTCATCAACTAGATGATTGACTTATAGCTTAATTCATATTTCGAGAAAAATATTCAACAAGATAAACTTTGCTCGAAATTTCTATTGTGCTTAATTTAAAGTCCACTTAGTCATACGACTTAGTCTCAAAGATATAATTGTGAATACTTGAGTAAATAGGAATGGTTCAGTCTTTACATACCTTTTGTCGATGAAATCCTCCAAATCTTCAAGCGATCTCCGTCTTCAAATGGTGAATGCAGTGAAGTTTGGTACTCAACTTCACACTTCTAACCTAGTCCGAGACATGGCTAAAATGTAGACTAGAAATCAAGATATAGTTTTGATCAACTAAATTTGACGACAAGCTTGAGATAACACACTTGTGAGTTCGACCGAGCTGTGTTCTAACATTTTTAAACATGGTTTTAAATACGAAACTTATTTGGTATTTAAGAAAACTTGAAATATCTTTGTATATGTTGAAATTTTAGTATCATATATAATATCTTATTTGTTTGTTTTATTAGCTTATGAAACGGAGGGATCCCGATTCTTGCAATTGTCCAAAATTAATAAAGATGGTCATATATCCGGTCAAGAAGCACCGAAAATGAAGATGAGGACTAGTTGGGAAAAATGAATGATTATTTTTTTCTCAAAGTATTCCCTAAGCGCCGAGTTCTAGATAATTGTGGGTTTTCCTCAATATTTTTGTTCAAATTTAAGAATTCTTATGTGGAATTGACAAATGCTCTTGTCGCTAGGTGGTAACATATAACTAAGACTTTCCATTTTCTTGGCTTTAAAATAGGGTTGACACCTTTATATTTTTTAATACTAACGGGAATTCCAATATGCATAGTTGAGCCTATAAATTCCAATCGGAGACTAATGAAAAGTGTTTGTGAAAGTTTTGATTATTAGAACATTATTGATTTTAGTGATTTATTGATAAACATGGTTATCAATGATTAAAACAACTGCACCAAAATAGTAGATTTTGTGGGTTTACCTCCTGTAAACCCCTCCGAGACACCACTTGGCTGTTAGGGTCACCTAGCGGTTTAAAGGCTTGCTGCACCAGCTAAGTACAACCGTGATGCCTGCAAAAGTGAGTTAAGCTTAAAATTCAATAACAATTTTGCGTACTATCTTGTGTCATATTTTGAAATTAATAAAATAATTTAAACATCTTAGTTGAATTCAATAAAATTGGTAATACTCGTTTAAACTTTCATATCTCGATCACAATACGAGTTATCAGTATCTGATTTTTGCAAAACACCATTAACCACATTACTCATTCAAATTTCGGTAAACATCATACGTTGTAACATGTTTTCTTACCATTTTTTTTTATAGATAAAAAGAAAGTTACTGACAAATTTCTGAAAGCAAAGGTGCCTCCCACATTTGAGGACCTTGAGACCTTCCTCCGGCTATAGCTAACCTTTGGAGGTCAGGAAAAGTGCCATGTTTAATGGTCTTACAACAGATAGTATCAAAGTTTTTTAGATTCAAAATAAGATTATCTATTCTACCATTAGTCCTCCAACTAGTTTTTCTTATTCCGCCTTACAGAGCTTTGGTAATACTTTGATTGGTTCCCAAAAGGTTGATAGATCTGCAGTGAAGTTGAGAGACCTAGTCAATAGCATCCTGTGCTGCTAAGTAATCGCCTTCTTCCCTGCCATGGATTCTGGTTCCCCTGGTGCGCCTGCCAATTGTGTCTCCTGAAGGACCTATTATACAAACACCAATCCCAGTTAGACCAGTAAGATTGTCAAAAGAAGACATGAAGGAAAAAGAGACCTTCCCATTGGAGGTCTGGACATTGACTTCAGTCTTTCTTTCAACATATCTAGTTCTCTCAAGTTGAGTATGCAACAGAGCAGAAGTTAAATGACTAATTATCTGATTTCCAGTATGTCTAGGACATGGTTTTATTATTTTTTTAAACACATATCGTTTTCCAAATAAACCATGAGATACTCTTTCTACATCAAGTACCGTTTTTATTTCATCTGGACTAGTATAAAGGGAGTGTCACTACGTGTATTGAAAATGAGTGTAATTTGAGCGTAAACAAAGTAAGACCAAGAAACACCAATAGCCGTCTCTAACAGACAGTGATTTTCCGTTTTACTGGCCAACCGTTGACCGTTTTTCACCTTTTTTTTAACGGACAATCACTGTAATAGGCGACGGTTTTTGCCTTTCGGTAGAGGTTAGGAACATCCATAAAGACCCAGTTTAAACTTTAAAGAGACTTTTACAACACTTTACAATTACATCCTTATTGTTTTCTCCTCCGCCGTACCTTCTCTTCTCAAAACTAATCGTTTAGGGCTTCTTTTTCGCGATCCAAAGAAACTTTCGTTAGCGCTATCTCCGGGTAAGCTATTCACGGTTTCTTCTCAATCCTAATCTGCTTTCCATTGTGTACAGAAAAATCCATCTTGATTTGGCGATGATTTGGGGCTAACGTTCGGTATTTGCTTAGTGTTTAGACCTCGTATGTTGTTTTATACTGTATTTATCATCAAAATTACTTTTTCTAGGGCTAGGAGTTATAAGAGCGTCTGTTTGTGGTGTGTTTGATAGCAATTATGACTTGTTCCGGGTAGTTAACTCAACGCCTGTTTTAGGGCTACTGTGTTGATGGTGATTTAGCCTGATTTTAGATCCCATATACTTCTATATGAACAATTGTAGATTCTTACTGGAATTCTATGAACACTATCTGGTCTGCTGATATATCCTGTTAATATTTCTTACAGATGCAGATCTTTGTCAAAACTCTGACTGGCAAAACAATCACCCTAGAGGTAGAGAGCTCAGACACCATTGACAATGTTAAGGCTAAGATTCAAGTTAAGGAAGGGATTCCCCCAGACCAGCAACGTTTGATTTTTGCTGGTAAACAGTTGGAAGGACTCTGGTTGACTATAACGTCCAGAAAGAGTCTACTCTTCACTTGGTTCTTCGTCTCAGAGGTGGTATGCAAATCTTTGTTAAGACCCTAACTGGCAAGACCATCACTTTGGAAGTTGAGAGCTCCGACACAATCGATAATGTCAAGGCAAAGATCCAGGACAAAGAAGGTATTCCTCCAGACCAGCAGAGGTTGATCTTCACTGGAAAGCAGTTGGAAGATAGGCGTACCCTTGCTGACTACAACATCCAGAATGAGTCCACTCTTCACTTGGTTCTTCGTCTCAGAGGTGGTATGCAAATCTTTGTTAAGACCCTAACTGGCAAGACTATCACCTTGGAGGTTGAAAGTTCAGACACTATTGATAATGTTAAAGCTAAGATCCAGGACAAGGAAGGTATTCCCCCGGACCAGCAGAGGTTGATCTTCGCTGGAAAGCAATTGGAAGACGGGCGTACCCTTGCTGACTACAACATCCAGAAGGAGTCCACCCTTCACCTCGTCTTGCGTCTTCGTGGTGGTATGCAGATTTTCGTGAAGACTTTGACAGGAAAGACTATCACGTTGGAGGTGGAAAGTTCAGATACTATTGACAATGTGAAGGCGAAGATCCAAGACAAAGAAGGCATCCCACCAGACCAACAGAGGTTGATCTTTGCCGGTAAGCAATTGGAAGACGGTCGTACCCTTGCCGACTACAACATCCAGAAGGAGTCCACCCTTCACCTTGTCTTGCGTCTACGTGGTGGTATGCAGATATTTGTGAAGACCTTGACTGGAAAAACCATCACTTTGGAGGTGGAGAGCTCTGACACAATTGATAATGTCAAGGCCAAGATCCAGGACAAGGAGGGTATTCCTCCAGACCAACAAAGGTTGATTTTTGCTGGAAAGCAGCTCGAGGATGGTCGAACTCTTGCGGATTACAACATTCAGAAGGAGTCAACGCTTCACCTTGTCCTTCGTCTCCGTGGTGGTAACTAGAAGTTCTTTGTGATGGTGTCCTCCCATTTGGTACTGGTAATTAGAAGTTGCTCTTGATGGTGTGTTCTCTTCTAAGTTGGTTCTGCAAAAGATAGTTCAGACTTCAGTGTTATGTTTATTTGTGGGTGTTTCATGTGCTAGGTTCTCTCTTTAACTTTTATTATGATCTCGTTTTTTTGCACATCAACAGTTTCATGCTGTGTTATATGCAGTGCGTATGCTATAAATAAATGAGAATTGCAACCGTAGTACTATATTTGTTGTGACTTGGCCTATTTGTGTCCAGTTTTCTTTACTTAGTTCCATACATCTTTTTTAGGGATGTGCTGGCGAAGAAACATCATGATAGTCATTGGTAGATGGATGTATCTATTCTTTCTCTTTTTCCCCTGCAGGAAATAGCTCTATCACCGCATCATCTGAGCTGCTACATCACTGTTTTATCTTATAGAATTTACTCCTGCAGTTGGTACCAATGCCGTTCTCCCGGTAGCAACTTCTTGTTCTCCTTTATTCTCATGGCTAGATCGCTATTCAGCTATCATCTGTTTTTTGGCCTCTTGCATATTTTCTTAGGCTTATTTGTTCGTGTGTGGATGAATTATCTATTTTTAGTGCAAAATTATATCTCTTGTTTAGTTCTTTTGGAATAAGAGATGCACATACCACCATGGCACCATCCCCATCCTCATTATCAGGCTGGCGGCTTCATCATCGCTACCTCCAATGTTGCATTTCTTATTGAATATCTGAGGGCTGGCTAGGTAATGAACTATTTTTACAGCTTAAATAATGGGAAATAGCTTTAGCCTGTTTAGCCTGTTTGTATTTTACTTGTGTATACGTATTATTCTTACACCCTCCCATAAACTCTCCTCCGAACTAGTCAAATTAGACTTGCTGAGTTTGAGGTGCTTACCTACTGTACGAACCAGCAAACCTGTTATTGTCAGGGCGGATGCTCTCTTGTTCTAAAATCCATCGTCACCATTATCCATCATTGTCTTCACCATAACCACAAGTACTCTTGAGGTCTGCAACCTCTGGGTCTTTACTTAGATCTTGATTCTGGTCTTCACTTGGATGTGTTTATGTTCTAACAGGACTTGAAGGCTTGTAACGATCATTCAGATCACATTCACTTCAACTGGCAGGAAGGGCGCCGAGAAGTATATTCTCTTCCAGGATTAAAACCAGTGTTCACTTTGGTCTGCAAATTTCATGCCATATATGTTTTTGATTCTGTGTATTTCTAGTCATTATCAAAGAAACATCTAAGCTGACTCTCTTATTTATTCTTTCTGAAAATCAGTTTTCTGGTGACCCGTTTCTGGGTAGAAATTTGATGTAGAACCATAAACAATCATTTAACATCAACGCGGCTCTCTCTTTGTAGAACCATAAACAATCATTTAACATCAACGCGGCTCCCTCTTTGTAGTCTGTTATTAACTTCTGCAACCATGTCTGGCAATCAAAAGACTCTAGTTACTCACCGTGCATAGCTGCTCATGTTTCTTGGTGAGGCTAGAAAGCCAGTTTTCGTTTGATAACCTAAACCTTAACTAACGGCCATCAACGGGGATCTATATACAAAGAAGCATGTTTAACAGTGTCTTGGCCTACCATACACAAGATGTGTAACTAAAAATCCAATACCATCAGCCACATTATGCATTCTGAAATTTACAATTTTGCAAATTTTGTTAGCAACCAATTGATGGATATGGTACATCAAACTTGTATTACCCAATTTCTTATAGGTATTATAATCCAAAACCTAATTCTGCACGAGATTAACGAAACGATACGGAAAATCACACTTTCAATGTGTAAGATACGATAAACCGAAGTTTTACATTACCAATATCACCATCATCATCTACAACCAGTATTATAATCAACTACTAAAATTTAAAAATAGAACTCTTATTTCCTTTTTAGGTGAAAGGAAATGAACATCATAACATTTCTGATTAAGCAACAATTTGCACAGCCTGGGCTTCCTGCTGTTGTTGGTAATTCAATGGCCTCCTGAAAAGCATAATATGTGGCTCTGGGCGATGAATCGCGTAATGAACCCAACCACGACTTTGTTGCACACCAATCCCTCTCCATTCATGCTATAAACCCATTCGAAAATCCCCAAATCAAAATCAAAATCAAAGGAAAAGACTTCAAAAAAAACAGAATAATCAAAGAAAAAATGGAACACAAAAGACCCTGTTCAGCGGATTAAAATTTACCTCAGCGAGAAGCCGATTCTTAGGGAGTAATTTCGCAACTTCTGGAGGAAGAACAACGTGCCTGTAAATAAAAACCCAAAGAGTTTCATTTTATTAGGGTTTATGCGTATATATCTAACAAAATCAAAAGAAAGACAATTTTGAGTACCTATACTCGTAAGTATCATCAAAGTACTTCTCAGAGTATTGGATCTGACCCATTTCTTTTGTTACAGAAGAGATCAACTAGGGTTTTGTTCAATTCTTAACGAAATCTGCAAAAGAACTAGAAATATAAAAGAACGATTAAGGGATACAATTGGAAACCCAAACGAGAACTTAATTGAATCGAAGAGGAAAACAGAGAGAATGAGAGATACCTAAAATCAGGGAAATTAGAGAGAGAGAGCAAAAACGAGTATCATAAAAAGTGCATTTTATGGATAAATAAATAGTAGTTAATGCCCTTGACAAAAACAAAGAATAAGAACTTTGTCTTCGGAGGATTCCACGTGGTGTTATTATATTCGTAGATTATTCCAGAAAAGAAGGATCCGAACGGTAATGTTATTTCAAAATTTAAATTATTTCCCTCCCATTTTAGTAGGTGGATCAGCCTGTTTCAAGTATAATTCTAAATTCTAGAAGGATCTATTTGGTTGGAAGTTGACAAGTTGTAACTTTACCCGACTTATTTCAGGCTAGTCAGGAAGTGAGGAAGGGATTTTTATTTTCGTGATCGCGAAAATAATGGCGAGATTGCACATTAGAGGCAATGCAAAAAAGAAAAGAGACAAGTTTACGTTGTGTGTGGAAAATTTATAGTACAAAACGCATATTGGTCGTGTTTATTAGTGATGGCTCAAATCTCTTCCAAGAGTTCAAATCGCCGGTTCGAGTCGACTCAGTTTTACTCTTGGGATGAGTCCCCATGATTATAGGTAGATGGTAAAAATATAAATTTGAGTGATCACTAATATCATATTAATTTCTCGTAATAAGTCTCATTAATTAATAATTATATACCGTGATAATAAATATATTTCTTCAATAATGAATTAATTAATTATTATATGAGTCGACATTAAAGGTAGATGAGGTATTATTGTTGGTGAGTTGTGGCGATGGAAAAGGTGGTGAAGACACTGGGTGGTGGCGTTGGTGAACAATGTCTGTTTATCGTGTAATTATATGTCGTTCGGATGCAATTTGTATTATACCGGGAAGATGTGGTTGGTCGTATTTCGACTACAATACAATACAAATCATAACAACTAAAAAGCACCATAACAGTTGTCACTTAACGATAGATGAATATGACGTGTCAGAATTGACACAAACAAAACAAATGATCATGCCCATAATGTTACAAGTTACAACACACTTCATGCGCTAATTAGGAACGAAATAAGAAATCCAGAAATCTTTTGTGAAATAAGAGTATTCCAAAAAAAATAGAAAAAATAAGTAAGTTAACTATGCAAAGAAAAAACATGAGTATGAGATAGAAGATTTAATTTTTAGAATTCTATCAATTATTTTAAGGGCTATTTAATTGTTGGTACCCAGTAAATGACCAACACATTACTTTGGTACCCAATAATTTGAAAATTAAGGATGGGTAACTAGATCCGCCGTTTAATGTCAAAGTCAATAAATTGGCCGACCATTTTATATTTTTCTTATAAACAAAATTCTGGATTACCGATTTATGCCTAGTATTTCTTCTCCATTTCTTGTTCTAGACATTTCTCTTCTTCTCCTTCGCTTACTCTGCCACAACCACCATTAAAATCGAATATAAAAAAGTGAGAATCAACACTTGCAATCGATAAATATACTTGGTCTAAGTAAACGTGGAAACAATATCTCTAGCTGTTGAATCAACACCCACTGTCTAAATCACTTCAAACCCTCGTGCCCAATTTTTTCCGATTTCATTTCAAATGAATGAATAAGGGAAGATTATTGTTAACGCCTTAAAAAATCACAAGGAAAAAAAAAAAGATGAAAAAGGATTCTATTAATACTACTACATCTCTGGATGAAGATTCAAGTTTTTTAATTGGGGTGAACAAAAGGTTATTACTTGGGTTTGGTTTACATGGATTCTAAGAGTCGTTATGTTTCCACTTGAATGATTTGATTTGGATTAATTCAATTAATTAGTTTGAAGTTGGTGACTTTGTTGGTTCTGTTTCTAGATTTTCAGAAACTCATTGAATTGGTGGTGTCGAGATGGCCCAAGAAATAGTTGAAGAAGATCCGGAGATGGAGAAGATACGATAATGAAGAAGATCGGTTTCATAAGTGCTTTTTTTTCCAGGATTTGAGGTTTGCAGAGAAGAGAGAGAAGATAACAGTTTTTGTTCGGGGATAAATTCGTAAGATTTAATAATTTTTTAATAAAAATTAATGAAAACAAAATAAATATTGGCCAAACGTTGACTTTAATAGTCAACGCCTGATCTAGGTAACAACCCTTAATTTTAAAAATGTTGGGTACCAAAATAATGTGTTGGTCATTTACCGGGTACCAACAATTAAATAACCCTTATTTTAAAGTTAGGTGTTTGATTACTAGGATTTCTAAGTTACGACCATATTAATTGAACCATCTTAACTTATAAACCAGAATGAATGGTTGCTTATGAGTTTTAAAGTTAGGGTTTATAAGTATACTGGAGTATGACCCGTGCCGTAATGGCCTGGGATGTGGTACATTGTTGCTACACGTTAATACGTTCTTGACGCTTGTCCCCTGAAACCTATCTACTTTTATGCAACATATCTGGGATATGAGATCTTTAATCTATATGTTAGTGAAGACATTGACAAATCAAGTAGTCTGGATAATCGGCACTCAACTCGAGTGCAAAGACAACCACAACAAAAGAACGATTTCCTGAATCAATTTTCACATCCACAACCTATTGTCGTACCAAATATTTACTTTTACGTTTGGAAGGTTGGGATGGGAGTAACTGGGTGAGGTCTTACTTGCTCCACTTTGACAATTGCTTTAGCAAATTCTGCTTGCCATCAGTTAGAGTGTTTTATACTCCATCCACATCCCCAGTTTCCCGTTTATAATATGAGTTCTCAAACCCTTCGTGCATTATCATTTCTATCAATATTCTTGTTTTATTTCTACTGCAAAAAGTGAGGTCAATTTCATTTTTCGTGATAGCGAAGTAGTTTAGGGATGTCTAATAGGCACCCATGTCTAATATTGTGTTTTATTTACGGGAGTACAATAGGATTTTGGGCTTTATGAGACATCAAAATCTGTACTCTCCCCCACTTTTGGCCAGAAACCACGTGTTGTAGCCAATTTGTGTTAGTTCCATTAATTCAATAGTTGTGCAACAGAGAAATGAACTCAATCAAAGCTAGTTAGACCAAAACAAATAATCTTATAGCCGTCCCAAATGTTTCGAGAAAAAAAAAACAGCTTAAAAAGCTATCTTAGGTCTTGCAGGAAATTCGTGCGAGTTGCGAACTCATTCCTCATTGAACATCATGTGAATAACATGCCGTTAAACTGTCTGTTGGAAATGATGATGTGGTAGATTAGTATAGTTTAGATTCCGTGCAACTAACTAATTCTTTTTTAGGAAATAATCCATTTCCTATTCTTATGGTTTAGTATGTTATAGCTATTGGGCTTCATCTTTTTAAGCATTGTTACCATTGTAATATCTGCGTGCATTATCTTTTCGTTTTTCAATTCCTACTTGAGTATTTGCGTGCATTATCTTTTCGTTTTTCAATTCCTACTTGAGTATTCGTGACGCTGACTTAGCCTGGTCTCCAAAGTCCAAATATTATTTTGTGCAGGATTGACATCTAATTGTTAGTCTTGCTTTTGAATTATGTCTTTGATGGATTCTCATAGGTTTTCTAATTATTGAATTTCTTTCTCATTTATTTTTTGAGTTGTCGGAAGGGAAAAAGCTGTTTTTGCTTAAATGCATGGAACAAACAGTAAGCAAAGTATAAACTGTTACACTATTATTCTGTCACTTGCTACTTTGTTATGTTTGAATATTTTGTTGGTGTCCTGTAAGTCAACACTGCACACTTTTGAAATGTACCTCAAAATAATTAAATGTCGAGTCAAAATACCAATTAAACATACTGGCAACGACATATGTTTTGTTGATTGTGTATAAAATCCATGATAAATTTACTAAGAAAGGAACTTTCTGGATTCCCACTGTGGAAAAAGAAAACACAAATACTGAATATTGGTCGAAAATCACTAATTTTTCAAATTTGATCAGAAAATACGTATTAAATTCTTGGTTCTACAATTGTTCATGGGTTGGAGCAGATGTTCCCACATATTAGTGATGCATGTCATACCGCTGTTCGGAGTTTGTTGCGATTGCTCCAATTCATGGCCGTTTGTAACTCTATTTTTTCATTCTCCTTGTCTGATGTGAAACAAATCTGGCTACAAATGAAATATGTAATACAGTTGCCAGTACCTGCCTCCTAAGGGGAGTTCACACACCAACCTGTACACATCAAATCCTTTTCCATTAGTCAGTGGTACAATGTAACTGAGTATTCATTTTGTATCTAAGGGAAATCTTATCCCAAATTTGTACATCAATTGTACGTCGGCAATAACCGGACAGTGCCAGCCTTGTATCTCTGCACCAATTTCTCGCATTCGGTGCTCCTTCATAAAACACACACATACACACAATGCAATAGTAAGAACACTTATAGACACTACTCTTACTCAAATTTCAAATTTAGTTCTAGCTTGAGTATTCGTTGTTCACAAAACATTAAATGGAATAAAATTAATGAATTGAACTTAAGAATTCACAGTTCTCACCAAGAGTGACTGGACTTACATCGTCCATTTGGTTTTTTTCCTTTTGATCATGATTTTACTACCCGAGTCGTAAACATGCTGATTCCCAGTAAAACAATCAAATCAACCTTAGGCTAAAGAAATACTATAACAGATCTTAGCCACGGTAAAGACTGGTGTTCAGGGGCTTACACTATACAGAAAGAAAGAAAAAAAAAGACTGGTGTTCAATTGGGATATCAGTCCTAGACTAAGGTGAAAGGGGCTTGCACTACAGACCAAAGTCATTTTTATCATTATCGAAATTGAATGGGATAATCGGCAATAGCTTTTGCATTTTGGAGCCTCCTGATGTTGATGTGTGAGAACCACTGGAGTTCCTTATTAAGCCTAAATTTCAGAAAAGGTAACATCATCAAAGGAAATGTTTTATGTTTCTCCTAAAAATAAATACATATGTAACCTAAAGCATTCGAAGTTCTGCTAAGTTACAAACAAAAACTGTAACTTTGAACATCAATAAAAGCAATATACGAATGCACACTATACAGTGCACAAACTTGATTTTTTTTTATTTTTTTTTGTCTTGATATGAAATTGAACATAAACACTTACCATTAACGTGCAATGCGGCCGTTGAGATCTGCAATATGACCCAATAACTCCAGCATATCAAACTACATCAAGATTGAGAAGAAACACTTACCATCAACGTATAATGCGGTCCTTGAGTAAATAAAAAAGTTTGTGAAGACAGGAGAGGTATATGATGTCCATCTATGGAGCCTAAGATAAAAAAAAAAAAAAACAGCAATGTAAGAACAAACTCTCACTGCGCCCACATAATAACCGCCTAATAGCTTCCAAAACTCTCACCGCACCCACATAATAACCGCCTAATAGCTTCCAAGATGGACATGTAATCACTTTTCGACCCCTATAAAGAGAACATAACAGTGGCAGCACTGCATCTACAGTCATGTAATCGCTTTTTGGATTTTTCATAATTAATTAAGAGATGAGATTGAACTGAGAAATTAAAAATGGGAAAAAATAGAGAGAGAGAGAGTAAAATCATTTACCTTGACAAATCCAAACAGCTATAGTGAAAGCAGTTATGCCCCAAGCAGCAGCGCCTGTTTGAATATCAGCAGTTTACCAAATGTGCTTCAGAGTTTAGAAAACAGTTTAACCGTTTAAATGTTAATAAAATAAGCAATTCTGCAGAGGCCAGAGGAAAGGGATAAAACAGAGATAACAGTCATCAACCTGTTACAATCCTTTTCTCTGGCATACATAAGATGTCCCCAATGAGACCTGTTGGAGTCTTTTGAGTGTAAGGGAATAAGTTAACGATGTTAGTTTTATTTCATCAATTATAACTAAAAGACCATTATATTGGAAATGCAAAAATGTAACGGGTTAAATATTAGTTAACAAAGAAATTGGAAATGGTATATATGGTTGAAGTAAACTTTAACTTATACGTGAACTAAAAGATTCTAGGATTAGCCAAAAATGAGAGTGAATGAAGAAAGTTACAAACACGTACATGTTATTGTGTCTTCGACATCCTCCTGCAATACAAAATCATAGGTGCAATATAAGAGAATCCAACTATGTAAAACACCGAAAAAAAGGCAAACTTGAGAAAAGCATAACAAATAAAACCTTCGAGCAAAAATATATATTCATATAATGTACATAAATACTGGTAGTTGAAACATACATACCGCAGCTATCGTGAGGGTTCCAGAAATTCTCCAAGTTCGGGAATAATGCAAGTTGAGACAGGAAAAGACCGATACCTAATGAAGTTGAAGTAGTAGACAATTGAATATTAATATTTTGTTGTTTTTACTCCCGTAACAACAAAATTAACCTAAAACCTAGCCATCAAAAATAATTTCAACAAAATTAACTCTAAAAACTAACAATAAAACTAATCCAGAAATCTACCTCAAAAATTAACCCATTAATCCAGTTCCAACAAAATTAACCCTAAAACAGATTAAATTAATAAATCACAAAACCCTAATACAAATACCTTCTTATACAGCTTCTTCCTTCTCCCATAGCAGTCTCAATTCCCATCAACATCAATGTCAACTTTCACTCAATCCATCAACATGTCCCTTTGTTTATATTATCAGCAGCATTCACCAAAATCTCATCGATGATTCTTGTATAAATAGATAGGAAAACATGCACAAAAGGAATTAGTGAGAGAAAAAATTACTTGTTCAAATAAGCAACGTTGAGTTCCTTGGATGCGTTTTCTTTTTCATCTTTGAATGACATTTATTCGGGAGACATTGATTCATCTATGCGTTTTTTTTCCATTGCACTAAAAAACATTATTAGAGAGCGATATAGTCAAAACCGTTTTAAGTTACTCACCGACGTTGGATGAGGAGCTTAGGAGGTGGGTGCGTTCTCAACCGAGATTTATCTCTTTCACTTTCAGACATTTTAATGAAATTGGAACCGTAGATTGCTGAAAAAAAACTATTTAGAGCCATTGGATGGGCAAAAAATCATTTGTTTTTGTAAGATAGATGATATCAATAAGATTATTAACATCATATTACAGTCAAAATTTATATATGTACTTAACATTTTACATGTGCAAGGTGTTATTCGACCAATTTTGGTATGCTGATATCAAAGTGTGTTTTTTTGCATTATAAAAGCACTTAGTCCTTTCGTTGTTAGTTAACGCGAATCTCTTTGAATTTTAATTTTTGTTCCATGATTTTTTCTTTTAGATCGATAAAGAATTTGATTGATGTTGACGAGTTTCAAACTCAAGCTACTGGTATCATCACCCGTGGACTTTACAATTATAATAAAGTTGTGGATACGAAATACCTAGCTTAGGCATTAAGCCATCTGCTGTGGTTAGAATGACTATCTCAGGCTCCGCTTGTAAAGGATTCAACCATAAATAAGTGTCCGCCATTAAGGCCACAATGGGCATAGCACCGAAGGATTACCCTTTGTCACGACTACGTCGTACGGATCTGTAAAACTATATCACTTGAAGGGTCGATCTTCAGGAAGTCTATGGATATGATATTTAACTTTCAAGTTAAGAGTCCCTAGCCTAGAACCTCGATGAAATATTCTCTTATACAATGTGTCATGTACTTATTCTCTTAGTTTAGTTGTCAGTTTATCTATACTTGGGTTAGACTGAGTACCTCATTCTACGCTTGTAAAGGCTCCCACTGTAAATACATGTCCGTTAGTAAGGATTCAAAGAGCATAAAACCATAGGATTACCCTTTGTAACCGACTATGTCGCCCGGCTCTATAAAAATATATTACTTGAAGGGTCTGTCTTTAGAAAGTCTATATATTAGACACTTAACGTTTAATTTAAGAGTTCCTGGCCTAGAGCCTCCAAGAATATTCTCTTATACAATGTGTTTTTCTCTTATGTCCTGAGCTTAGTAGTGAGGTTTACATCTACTTAGCTGCAGTTGTTATATTTTAAGCAATTAAAACAGTGACATCGACCATTTTTATTTCCTGTTGATATAATTTAATTATTTATTTATTTATGGTATCAACGGTGTAAATTCCCATTTTTCTTCCATTAAAGTTATGGATTTCTTCTTTGAGACTGTTCTTCATCAATATTTTATTTTGTTTTTCATCATAATCTCAGGTGTTTTATATACTCATTTCTGTAATCTTCGTTAGATTCAATAGCATTTTCGCCAATGAGGTTTAAACTATTTTGTTTCTATGCCATTTCTTATCATGTTTTTATACAACTTATTTTAATTAGGGTATTTCGTTCTACAGATCTCATTTTTCGCCGATTTACTGGAGTTGTGGTGGGGTGAGGTGCGCTGTGTGGATGGGGAAGGAATTCCTTAAGTTTGCACTATTGAAAGCAGTTGGGCGTCTGTGGGATCCTTTTGAAAACCTTCGCTCACGATGTAAAATATACATAACGATATCGGAAGGTGTTAACATCTGCTTGATCAACTCCAATAGATTTTTTAGGACCCATGTGGGAGAGAAGGGATATGGGGGTCGTGAACTTTTGTCAGGTGTTATTTGACCAGTTACGGTTTGCATATTTTAGAGTTTGTTTTGGTTAATTTGTGCAAGCGTGTTGTAAACATGCGGTTTCAGTCGTTTTAGTTTTTTATGTGTCACATGTGTGACTTGCACCTTCAACACATGTAAATCTGCCCACATAAAGATAGTTAGTCTTTTTGCAGTTGGTTAACGCAAATCTATTTGAATTTCATTTTCATTTCCTCTTGATATAAGAATGAATCTTACTAGTAACTAAATATATTTGCGATGGTGATAATAGCTATATTTTTTAAACAATTCTTGTCTTGTTATTGTAAACCATTATTCATGGAGATTTTTTTTTACTATTACACGAGCAAACTCATGCATAGAAATTAAATAAATTAATATTACTATACACATTGCCAAAATCTTTAAAACACACAAAATATAAAATTTATATGAGTTGGTTAATTTTATTCCTTAATAGTTTGTGAAAATTAGAAAATAAATATGAAAAACGAAAAACATAATAGTAATTTTCAATTTGATATAGTAAATATATAAACATAAGTTGGAACAAATACAAAACTAATTCATTTAAAAATCTGTCCGATTAGCAGAATAAATAAAATACATTTTCAAAACAATTAAAACTCAACCAATTTAGTGTTACGCACGGGCTCATGTTTTTCTGGAATAAGGGCTTCAAGATTCCCCGTGTCAAGAACTCACACGTTTAAAAACTGTCTCAAATAAGAACAATGAACAATTCAAATAACCTGGGATGAAATCTAAATTATACTCACAGTAAGAACATCTCTTCTTGTAGTCCAAGCTTTGTTGGAATTGCGCTAAATGAGTAATTATCGTTCATCTGCGTCACCATTAAACTTGAAATTCCTTATCATACTGACACCACCCATTCCCCCACACCAAGTAATATAGTTTGGACTTGCCAGCTCCGGAAGAATTGGACTAGTCAATTTTGGGTCTTACAATTTCCTATGGCCAGCGCTATTATAAAAATACATATAACAACCCAGAATAGTGAACCTACTCCGAGTCCCACTTTCCAATTTAAGATCGATTTCCAAGGACTGGCCGAATTGGCCTGACGAGTTCATTGTCACTTAAATCTCTGCAAATATTCAAAGGTATTAATTTTAGAGAAGTTGGGTAATGGCTGTTGGCTTTATGCTAACTGTGTTAAAAAACTGCTTGACTTGTTTCGGTATCTTTTTCTCATTCATGAGAGAGAGAAACAGATGTAGAGGTGAGTTTTTGTCAGGTGTTATTTTAACCAACTCTAATATGCAGATATCAGAGAGTGTTTTGATTAAATTGTATAAATTATATGTTGTAACCATGTAAGTTCAATTGTTCTAGTCAGTCTGTGTCATATGTGTGACTTGCACCTTTAGCATATGTGCATCTGTCCACGTGAGAACAATTTGTCCTTTGTTACTGATTAATGCGAACCTGTTTGAACTTCATTTTCATTTCTATTGACGTAAGAATAAATCTTACTGGTAATTATATATCTTCGTGCAGATAATAATAGATATATATTTAAACGATTCTCCTCTCATCTTAACTACTGCTCACGACAATTAATTATTTTCATTAAGCAAGTAAACCCATTCACAAAAAAATTAATTATCACCCATCACAAAAATCACAAAAACACACAAAATAAAAAAAATCAGTGTGAGTTGATCAATTTATTCCTAGATAATTTATGAAAATAGAAAATAAAGATGAAAAAACGTAAAGTAGTAGTTAAGTTGAGAATTTCGATTAGATATAGTAAAAATATTAAAAACTAAACAGATCTCTTGACCTAAAATTCATGACTTAACTTTTTATTTAATTTCTCCACCATCAAATCAAATGTAAGTGGACGGATGGTTACTTATAATTTTCTTGTTTTTAAAATCTAATTTTAATCTTGACCATCCATCTACTTGTATCTGATGGTGGAGAAATTGAATGCAAACTTAAGTCATGACGTTAAGAAAAGGTAGCAAAATATAAATTGGAATAAATATATTAATTAACTTAAAAAGTTTGTCTGATTAGAAGAAAAAGTAAAATACATTTACCAAACCAATAAAACTTAGCCAATTTAGTGTTGTGCACGGGCTGATATTTTTATAGAATAAGGACATCAAGATTCTTGTATCAAGAACTCACATGTTTCAGAACCATCTCAAATAAGAACAATAACCAGTTTAAATAGCTTGTAGCGAGATACAAATTATGCTCATAGTTCAAACAGTTCTTTAGTTTTCCAAGCACTATTGGAATTCCGCTAAATATATAAGTAATTGCTATTCAGTTGCATGTTTATGTATCTAATTTGGTTGATGTCAACTACATCCCCATTAAAATTGAAATTCGTAATCATCCCCTTTACCAACATAGTTTAGAATTATTCCCAGTTTTGGAGGAGTTGGTTTAGTTAGCTCTGAATCATGAATTCTTAATTATTATACCCAGTGTCATTATAAGATAAATACAATAACTCAGAACAACGAACTTACTCTGACTCACAATTTTTCAATGTAAGATATATTACTTAGGATCCAGTAGGTCCGACGATTTCATTCTCACTTAAGTCTCTGCAAATATTAGAATATTGCTCGAGATACAAGCACAAAGGCAGAGTTGATTATATATACGTCATCGTAAGGGCTTCCGTCGGAAATCACCTATGGAATCTTCCCAGTCATCTGGTTACCTTGAAGTGACCTAGTAACTGAACTAGCAATTAGCCAAGCAAATAAAACTATTCAGAGTACATCCTCAAATTTAAAAAATATACATCAGATACATAAGCAAATTAAATGAAACAAGTAAAGAAGAAAACATACACGACCTAATATGAAAATAGTAATTAAGTAAAGACCATCTCTTGTTATTTTGTTTCTCCCAACAACGACAATAACAACTTGTGTTAGAGCATTGCTCGGTTGGAACCACCAAGCGTTGGTATGCCAAGTTTGGTTGTCAAGTTTAGTTCCAAAAATCAAAGATGGTTGATTTTGTTACTAGAGTCGAATTCGTTAGGTCATTTTAGGAACATGGAAATGTTGAGGCTCGCCATTTTTAATCGTGAAAATCCTAAGATATATGGGTGTCAACGAACACACCATCCTTCAGTTCGATAGAAATGACTTGTCTATTTTTAACATTTGTTCTTTCAAGTTAGTTTTTATTGAAAACATAACATAACATAACATGCAAAGTAAAGTTTGTTTAGTTTTTGTTAGTATCAGTGACTTGGACATTATACTATGATCAAAGTATCAAGGAAAGATATACCAGTTGTTTTATACAACTGGAGTATATAGAGTTACAAATAGTTTGTCTATGGACTTCGTAGAATCGACATAACACTAACTAGTATTTCGTTATGATTTAGTGTGTTGAACTTCCGATTTAATCCACAACTTTGAATTGTGTTTAATTACATATTTTAAAGGAGTAGACTCGTGAAACTTGTTTCGTAGTTCAAAGGATCTCCACTAGTTTTGATTGCTACTGAATGATCTCTATCAGGACTGATCCTTATTAAAGGATATCTACTAAGACCAATCCTTAAGTGTTTAACCAAAAATACGTTTTCGATATGTGTATTATCTTAGGCTTTCTGTAAACAACGAGGTGTTGTTCAGATATATTAGAAAGTGCATATGTCGAATATATCAACCTTCAGATATGGGTAACCGTACCTAAACCTGTACACTTTGTTGGCTCAACAATAGTTAACTGAAGTTAGCCATATGAAAACTTTCATATCAACCTTGTTCATCTTAACACAACTAGTTCAAATGACTCAAATGAAACTAGTTCTAGAGTTGTTCAATTGGTTATATTCTCATAGAAGTATACAAGAACACAATTGAATCAAAATCGGTTTGATTCACTCGAATCAATTCATGAACATTATAGCCACGGTTTGCAGAGAATGCATTCCTTAATATATAAATGTATTAGTTCATGACCCAACCGATTTAGAACTTTAACCACTCAAGTATGCAAACGGGTACGCATACTTAAGTAGTTGGTCTGAGTTTGGGTTCGCCAGTATGCAAACGGGTACACATACTTAGTACACTTCCAAAACCCAGCAGAAATTCCCGGACCTATACCTTACGCAAGCATGCGTACCGATATGTGTACTTGGTACACGGAATTTCACAACTACAAGTACGCATACGGGTATGCATACTTTAGTTCCGGTCATGGATCACATACATGCAAGAATGCACACAATGTTTATAATCCAATGATGGTTAAGTATTCTAAACTCTTATTTCAATTATTGAAACTTTCTTAGAGGATGACAATAGCCGTTTTCACACACTATTAGCATCAAAGCAATTTTCAAGTTATTGAAATAATCATAACGAAACATTCCAAGTCTACACCAAATGATTGTATCACACAAACCATATAAGATGTTACTCGACGATTTTCACATGATCATCTTTTGACTTTCGTCAAGAATATAAGATGTACTTGGTTGAAGAAAAAGCTTACCAACACATATTCCGAGAAATATGTAAGCAAGTTAAACTCAGCTCGAAATCTCAAATGTGTATAATCGACAACTATATAGTAATACGACTTTTGTCTCAATATAGGAGATAGAGTAGAAATAGACTTTCCAAGTGATAGATGAGTTTTAGTCTCCACATACCTTTTATTGATGAAGTTCCACAAGCTCTCCTTAGTAGTTCTTTGTCTTCAATTGATGAACGCCGTGAAGTCTAATGCTCAACTACACAATCTATCCTAGTCCGAGACATTACTATAAGTAGACTAGAAATCAAGACTTATAGTTTTGATCACTAATATTGATAGACAAGCTTGAGATAGCAACGCTTGCGAGTTCAACCGAGCAGTGCTCTAAAAATATGCAAGATTGGTTGTAGTATCATGGATACTGAAGGAACTGAGTAAGTAGTTTACTTGGTCTCAACTGTAAGAAGTTTTGGTAGTCAATTTGTATAACATATTTGAAAAGGTGAGGGTACCAAGTACACCACCAGATTTTTCTTCGAACCTATTGACGAAACCTAATATTATCAACAAGTAAACCTTCAAAAGAGATCCATGTATACGATTGTGTATACGGTTTATCTTTATTGTACCATCAGTAGTTTAGATCAAAGATACGTGAACCTGATTGTGTACAAGAACTCTAGGATGATCTCAAATATCAGTATCCAATATCAAACTAGTATGTACCGGAATAATACACGAACCGAATTCCAACAAGAACAAGTTTTGCAATCTATATCTCAAGATATGAATTCACAAGAACAAGTGTTGTAATTTCTATTCAGTTTTAGTTAAAAACTGTCTAGGTTGATTATAGCATCACTTGTTTTTACTTCAACTATATCAAACACAAATTATATGCGGATTCTGACAAGAGCAAGTCTTGGAATCTATATTCAAGATACAAATTCTCAAGAACAAGTTTTGTAGGTTCCATATAGTTTTAATTAAAATCTGTCTAGGTTTATTATTAAATCACTTGCTTTTACTTTAATTATATCAAACACAAATATAATACAAAAGTAAAAAGCAAAGCAAGATACAAAGAATTTTGTTAACGAGGAAAACTGTACCTGCATAAAAACCCGGAGACCTCGTCCAGCTTTTAACACCAAACTGTATTAAGCAGCTACAAACACTAGCCTACTATCAGACTTCGGGCTATAATGTATTTAAGACCGAATTAACCCTCCAAGTAATTCAACTGCAGTCGTGATCCATATGTATCTTAAACCTCGCAAGGATTTTTGCAATTGATTCCCTTGGCTGACGTCCTATACATCCCAAGAGTTTCTTCAACCTAAGTGAAGGATTTTTGATATTTTTCTTTCACAAAACACCTATTTTATTTCCCTTTAGATGTGAATAAGGGTTTTGGAAATCTTGTGTTTGTTTTGAACAATTACTCTGTAATAATAATATCAAAACAAACTTGTAGAATTATATTTATGCTCTTCAAAATTTGTAGAAATACCTAATCTGTTCTAGAACAAGAATAACTAGAATAAATCTAGAGATCTTGTAAAAATTCTTACGGAATTTATGAGACACCTTATATGAAGTTTTCTTTCTAATCCAGATGTCGATCAACTAGTATCGATATACAATCTTAGATTAAAAATTATCAAATCTAGGGTTTATGATCAACAATCCTTGAATGTCCTTATATCAGAAGAGAAGGACCTTAGAATAGACGAAGATTATTGAATTAACTTAGATACAAGTTCTGTAACTATCTAAGAAGATTATTACCAACTTGTGTTTCACGATCCCCGAGCAAAGTCTTATTGTCTCACTCTTGTTCTTGAAGAACAGAAGTAGGGAAAACAACCTTATGAAGCACACACGAATTTCCAAGGGATGGATTGGTATCTTACATGAACTCTTTATTTATAGTGAATGGTTGCTTGAATCCTAAGCAAGTTCGTGAGCTATTTTCCTTGTATAAGACTCTCCTTATTTTGAGAATCTTTCCAAAGTTACAACTCTAGCTTAAATAATTAAATAAAGGGATGACTACTTAGCATAAATTATGTTTTTTAAAATAAATTACAATTAGGAGGAGTTTAGAACTTCACACAAAATTTAATATGGCAAACAATTATGTGTGGAAGAATATCCATCTTTCCTAGAAGACAAAACATCAAAAACTTGACCAAAAAAGGTATCTAGTAATGTTTTTGCGGTTCAATTCGCGAACTGTTAGAAAAAGTTCATGGACTGTTTCTTATTGACGAACTGCATCAGCAACATTTAATAAGTATTTCTTTAACAAATCGCTCATAACTTCTTCATTATAACTCGGAATTGAGTTATTCTTGGCTCGTTGAATTCGTATTCTCATTCAGTACAACATGAGAACCTTTATAGGGATAAAGGTCGTTAAATCTTGGGTTAAAATATCCTTGAGTGTATACATAAATGTATAATTTCCATCATAGGAAATGTTTCATATAGTGAGCACTTGTTTCGATAGGTTTTAAGGTAGAATTAAGCAAGAGTTCTAAATGAAATTAGTATCCACATACAGTTGTTTATGAAGTCCTCATTGATGTCTTTGTTTGTTCTCCAGTCTTCAATCTTTAAAGGTATTCGGTGATTTTTGATACCTAATTACCATACTCCAATCCTAGTCCGAGACTTGACTTTAGTAGACTAGAAATCAACATATAGTTTTTTGCAACTAACATTGAGAAAAAGTTTGATATAACAAAACTTGCGAGTTCGACCGATCAGTGCTCTAACACAGAGAATCAAGTGTGCATAGAGTATCACAATGATCATGATACCAAAAATAAAAAGTCTTCAGTCCTTAATCTTCAAAGTAAACACTGCACAAACAACTTGATTCCCACTAATGATCAACACACATTGGGCATAATCTGTTAACGTGAGAAGACCTCTAGTTATATCTAAAGATCTTGAATCACGAGATCTGTAATAGTCAATCATTAATCAAAATTGATTGGCCTTAAATCAAAGGACAAGGAACATGGAGTATAGTATGATTTATGAAGGATAAATATACCGTTACTCAATCGAATCATTAATCAAAAACTAAAATAACAATACGATTTAGTTCCCCACCAACGATACTACTATCAACAAGCTGTCTTTCTACACAAATAGTTAACCAATGTATCAAGGGATGAGTTTGTAAGAATACAAGCTCCACTCTATAGTGTTATGATCAAGGCTAGTTTGGAAAGCAAGGAATTACCAAGTCCAAATAAGGCTACACAAAAGCAATCCGAACCGACAGGCTGAACCGAAACTGAGTCCAAGAAACCGAACCGATAATCTAATGGTAGAAATTGGTTTTAGAAATTAAAAATCGACTAATCAGCGGTCATTAACGGTGATAACTCCAGAGCCGACGGATTAAACCGAACCGACCAATCTCAGCTGTTGATTAAAAATGCGCAATATAAAGAACTCTTTGTAGTGTTTTTTCAATTTACCCGGCGCATCTCTTTATCTCTTGGCTTACATCTTTCTCTCCGCCTCTTCCCAATTACTTGTTGATAAAAACATCATTCTAAATTTGTCATGGAATTACCATTGGTGTGTATTCCAAGTTGATTAAGATGAAAGTAATATGCTTTATGTATAAGTACTATTAGAAGTTTGATGATTTGGATCTTTACTTTTCCTTTCATTCATATTTTCTATCTTGGCCAATTGTTATAGGTGTCATTATAGCATAACTTGTCCCTATTTAGAAGGATCAATATAGTTTGTTGGTGAAGGAATTTATTTTTTTCATCATCATCAGTACTAGTATCTGTTTTTTTTTGGTTTTTTTTTTAATAAGCAAGTACTAGTATTTGTTGATGTATCTGGGCGTTCTTGGACTTCTTTCAGATGGTTATTATAAGATTTATTCCTAATAGTTTCTCTATAGTTCTTCTTCTTCCTTTGTCTACTCTGTGCAACCAAGAAATAGCGAAATCAACGTATTGATAAAATGTACAAACCTATTTTTTCTTTCGACAATCCAAATCAATGAATATTTGATTAACAATTTCATATGAAATTTCGTTTTGATTTTTAATTGCCGGTTTCACCGAAACCGACCGTTCAAAACCGGTGATTAAATTAGCCGGATCAAACCTGAACCGTACTTCTGAACATGTTTGAACGGTTTCCTAATAGAGAAACCGAGCAATTTCGGTTTGATGCCTGGTTTAGCTAAAAACCGGAACGAACCGATAAATGTGCATCCTTAAGTCCAAAGATATGCAATAAATGTATATTTACGGTTTTGACAAATAATTTACTAATATAGTAATCAAAGATATGCAAACCTATGGGATAAGGTAAGCATGTACTTTCGAATATCTAAAAGATATTTGAAATTTGGTTTTATGATTTTTTTCTTTAAGTGATAAAGTAAAATACTTGAACATTAAGATATATGAGTTTACCACATGTTAAAATCACTATGTCGACATTATGTGAGCATCCCAAGTTCAAACCGTGTACATCTTGATGTTCGAGGAAACCTGAAGATAACAAACATATTGAAAATGTATAAACACGTTTGAACTACGTCCGGATCGGTCCTGACTTGGGATCAATCCTAAACTTAGGATCAGTATTGGGACCGGTCCTGAATTCTTTCTCAACTACGAAACAAAATTTTACAAGTCTAATTATGGTAATCAGATCAAGCAGCTTCGAGTATTGGCACTAAAATATGAGAACCAAACATAACATACCAACGCTCTAACAACACAAAGTCTTTCAAAATATTCAAAAATAAACGCCTTTGTTGAATATGTAATGACCCGTCCCTCCACCGATACCGTCCCCACTTAGCTATTGCGGTTATCCGGAAGTGTGGGTTTTTCAACAGGCATCGCTGCGGTTATCCGACAGCAACTTCCTGGGAGGTCACCCATCTCTGGATTACTCCCGCCCGAGCATGCTAAACTGCAGAGTTTTCTGTCAACTCTGGAGCAAATTGTGTTGAAAAGGCCTCGGTATAATAAAGACATTCCTTGCCTATTGTGAGACCAATATCTGGCATAACAACCCAGCATACTCTCCCACCCGAGCACAAGTGGCACGTCCCTAGTTGTATCCAAACTAACACCGATACTATTCTCACTTACCCACTGGGATAAGGCCTAGATATAATGTAGACGTTCCTTACCTCATGTGAGACAAGTATCTGGCATAAAAGCCCAGCATACTCTCCAACCCGACCACAACTGGCACATCCCTTGTTGTATCACAACAAATACCGATACTGTTTCCACTCACTCACTGCGGTTAACCAGCAGTGTAGAATTTTTAACGACACTACTGCGGTTATCCAGCAGTAGCTTCCCGAGAGGTCACCCATCATGTGACTATTCCCGTCCGAGCACGCTTAACTGAGAAGTTTTTTCTCATAACTCAGTCAAGTGAACCCATCATTCCTCGGTGTTACGAAAGGACAAACCATTACCTATATTATAGGCAAACCACTGCCGAAATCGGGGTATTACAACACCACTACCTTAAATTGGAGCCGTTCTCGGCTCCTGAATATATTTTCAAGCCCAGATCTCCGATGTTCCCTTCCCCTCATGAGAGAAGCACCTGGACCAACCCTGTCCAGTGTACCTTCCCACCCTCTGCAGGTGACCCGTCGTCGGCTTTGATACCATTTGTAATGACCCGTCCCTTCACCGATATTGTCCCCACTAAGCCACTGTGGCTATCCAGCAGTGTGGGGTTTTCAACGGGCATCGATGTGGTCATCTGGCAGTACCTTCCCGGAGATCACCCATTCCTGGATTGCTCCCGCTCGAGCACGCTTAACTGCAGAGTTTTCTGCCAACTTTGGAGCCAATTATGCTGCAAAGGCCTCGGTATTATGTAGACGTTCCTTTCCAATTATGAGACCAATATCTGGCATAACAACCCCAACATACTCTCCCACTCGAGCACAAGTGGCACATCCCTAGTTGTATCCCAACTAACACCGATACTGTTCCCACTTACCCACTGCGATAAAGCCTCGGTATAATGTAGACGTTCCTTACCTCTTGTAAGAAAAATATCTGGCATAACAACCCAGCATACTCTCCCACCCGAGCACAACTGGCACATCCATGGTTGTATCCCAACTAACACCGATATTGTTCCCACTTACCCACTGTGGTTAACCAGTAGTGTAGAATTTTTAACGGCACTACTACGGTTAACCAGCAATAGCTTCCCGAGAGGTCACCCATCATGTGACTACTCCCGTACGAGCATGCTTAGCTGAGAAGTTTTTTCCCATAACTCAGTGAAGTGAACCCATCATGCCTTGGTGTTACGAAAGGACAAACCATTACCTATATTATCGGCTAACCACTGCCGAAATCGGGGTATTACAATACCACTACCTTAAATTGGAGTCGTTCTCGGATCCTGAATATATTTTCAAGCCCAGATCTCCGACGTTCCCTTCCCCGCATGAGAAAAGCACCTGGACAAACCTTGTCCAGCATACCTTCCCACCCCCTGCAGGTGACCCTTCGTCGGCTCTGATACCATTTGTAATGGCTCGTCCCTCCACCGATATTGTCCCCCCTAAGCCACTGCGGTTATCCGGTAGTGTGGGGTTTTCAAAGGGCATCGCTGCGGTCATCTGGCAGCAACTTCCCGGGAGGTCACCCATCCCTAGATTGCTCCCGTCCGAGCATGCTTAACTGCAGAGTTTTCTGCCAACTCTGGAGCCAATTGTGCTAAAAAGGTCTCGGTATAATGTAGATGTTCCTTACCTATTATGAGACCAGTATCTAGAATAACAACACAACATACTCTCCCACCCGAGCACAAGTGGCGCGTCCCTAGTTGTATCCCAACTAACACCGATACTGTTACCACTTATCCGCTGCGATAAGGCCTCGGTATAATGCATACGTTCCTTGCCTCTTGTGATACAAGTATCTGGCATAACAACCCAACATACTCTCCCACTCGAGCACAACTGGCACATCCCTAGTTGTATCCCAACTAACACTGATATTGTTCCCACTTACCCATTGCGGTTAACCAGTGGTGTAAATTTTTTAACAACACTACTGCGGTTATCCAGCAGTAGCTTCCTGAGAGGTCACCCATCCCGTGACTACTCCTGTCCGAACACGCTTAACTAAGAAGTTTTTTCCCATAACTTAGTCAAGTGAACCCATCATCCTCGGTGTTACGAAAGGACAAACCATTACCTATATTACGACAAACCACTACCGAAATCGGGGTATAACAATACCATTACCTTAAATTGGAGCCGTTCTTTGCTCCTGAATATATTTTCAAACCCATATCTCCGACGTTCCCCGACCCTCATGAGAGAAGCACCTAGACCAACCTTGTACAGCGTACCTTCCCATCCTCTGCAGGTGACCCATCATCGGCTCTGATACCATATGTAATGACCTGTCCCTCCACCCATACTGTCCCTCTAAGCCACTGCGGTTATCCGACAGTGTGGGATTTTCAACGGGCATCGCTGCGGTCATCTGGCAGTAACTTCTCGGTAGGTCACCCATCCCTGGATTGCTCTCGCCCTAGCACGCTTAACTGCAGAGTTTTCTGCCAACTCTGGAGCCAATTATGCTAAAAAGGCCTCGGTATAATGTAGACGTTCCTTGCCTATTGTGAGACCAATATCTGGCATAACAACCCAGCATATTCTCCCACCCGAGCACAAGTGGCACGTCCCTAGTTATATCCCAACTAACACCGATACTGTTCCCACTTATCCACTGCAGTTATCCAGCAGTGTAAAAATTTTAACGGCACTACTGCGGTTATCCAGCCGTAGCTTCCCGAGAGGTCACCCATCCCGTGACTACTCCCGCCCGATTATCCAGCCATAGCTTCCCGAGAGGTCACCCATCCTGTGACTACTCCCGCCCGACACGCTTAACTTAGAAGTTTTTTCCCACAACCCATCAGGCATCGGTGTTAGGAAAGGACAAACCATTAACTATATTTCATTCCATCGGCGAATCACTACCGAAATCGGGGTATTACAGAAAAATTTGAATAACAAAAAACTTTATGCCCCCTAAAAGTGAGCTACGAATATATTCAGTGCGAACATAATTGTTATTCAATTTTGTAGTATGTAATACTACCCAGTATGATATGTTTCTCCCCTTTGATCAATACTTTACTCTTTTCTGTTTAAATATATACTTTATATTTATATATTCTTTCTCAAGTATTTGTAAATCATCATATACTCCTTTCTAAAGTGAAGGCACGCAAGAGACTTCCCCAATTAGGTTACTTTCCTCTATCAACGAGTTGGCTTCCCACAAAAAACGGTTGGGCAGTGTGTCAAGGGATGGGTTTATAAGAATACAAGCTTCAATATTTATAGTGTAATGACCAATGATAGTTCGGAAGACAAGGAAGTACCAAATCAAAAAATCCATATGATATGCAATAAATATATATTTTCGGTTTTGAAAAATTCCAACTGTAATCAACCTCATATACCGAAATAACTCTTAGTTGACAACTAATATTTGCTAGCATACTTCCATATATCTTACTAATATAATAATTAGAGATATGCAAACTTCTGGGATATGGTAAGTATATATTTTTTAGTATAAAAGATATTTGAATTTCGGTTTTGGGTATTTTCCTTGAGTATGAAAGGAAAATACTTGAACATTAAGATATAAGAGTTTAACACATGTTCAAATTACTGTGTCGACATTATAACATTATCAAGTTCAAACCGTGTACATCTCGATGTTTGTGGAAACCCGAAGAAAGCCAACATATCAAAAAATGTTTAAACACGTTTGAACTTGTCAGGATCAGACCTTACCACTAGGGATCTTCCCTGGGATCCGTCCTCTCGGAGTATCGGTCCTAGGATAGGTCCTAAACTTTGTTTTTCGATTGCGAAACAGAATTTCACAAGTCTACTTCCTTATATATATATATATTTGATATATCTTCATATATAATCCCAATGGTTGAATTCTTTCGAGAAGTTCAATACACTAAATAATAAAAAGTTACCAGTTAGTGTTATGTCGATTCACGAAGTTTATAGATAAACTGTACGTCGCAACTCCATATACTCAAGTTGTATAAAAAAACTTGTTTATCTTTCCTTTCTACTTTTATCATATATAATGACCAAGTCACCGATATTAGAGACAAGTAAACAAACTTTACTTCGTATGTTGTGCTTTCAAGAAATACTGACTTGAAAGAACAAAGATACAAATAGAATAAGTCAAGTATGTTGTTACCAACCTCGAACCAAAGGATGATGTGTTCGTTGATGCTGATACGTCTTCAGATTCTTCATGAGTAACAAGAGCGAATCTCAACATTTTTGTGTTCCTATACCTAATAAAGTTGACTCTACATTAGATTTATGGTATTCCTTGATCTATGAATACTCTACAATGTATATAACATATGTATTATATACTGACATCCGATCATTGAGGAGGTACCTATTCAAGACTATAATTAAATAGACACCCTTAGTATCCAAACAAGGGGACTTGGAATAATTTCCCACATTCAATGAAGTACAAGTTCTTACATATCAATAACATATGCTCATACAAATTTGATATGAACTAGCATACCTAGTTAGATGCAATTGTCTGAATGTCTAGAGAGAGAAAATCCTACGCCCTTGTATTTATTTGCTGGTGTTTTAGTTATTAGCTTTTTAGCAACTATATTTTGGCGCCGACACGAAGGGACGACAAATTCCATTAAATCAAAAGTAACTTAGAGATAACTTTGAGAAATTAAAGCCGTGAATGGACTACTTCACTATACAAGCATAGGTTTGAAACATGGTGTAGAGTTCCCTTGTATTTCCTGATTTTTCTTGCCCCGACGAGAAGGTAACAAGTTTAAAGTTCATGAAAAAGGATAATAGTTAACTAGCCTGATCAAAGAACAAAGAATCTTTACAAAAAGCTTACACGAAAACAACCCAACTCCAAATATGAAGGCGAAATTCGAAAGTAGGATAGTCAATGGGTCGGTTACGGATGAGGTACCACATGAACTAGAATCAATTATTTATATCGGTTTCAATTCTGGTTCATTAGTTTCAAAAACTAGGCCGGAACCGATAAAATAAACTGGTATCTGTCGGATCCAAGTTCCCGTTAGTTCTTAAAAAAGATAATTTATTTTTCTTAACAAATGTCATAATTTTACTAGTTTTGTCATAAACCTAAATTATTTTGGATTGTTATTATCTCTATGGTAACTATATTATCTTATAAGTTTGACACTTATTTCTAATTTACACTAAATAAAAACAAAGTAGGCGCTATTTTTTTTTTCCTGATCAAGCGTTTTCTCATTGTTATAAGAGCACTTTCGTACAAATATAAGAGCACTTTCCTACTTTCCTACTTGCAAACAAAGTAGGCCCATAAAAATAAGAGCACTTTCCTACTTGCAAACTAATAATCAACTAATTTTACGATGAATTCTCAAAGTGGATAGATGAAATTGTTATACGCCTTGAATTGCGCTTATTTTTCGTACAAATATGGACCACTGTAACTAGGGGTGCTAATGCGTCGATTTTGGTTCTGAAATTAGTGGAATCGGGACCGATAAATTATGTGGAGACCTCTTGTATGGGTACCCATTGGTTATTTAAATAATAATAAAAAAAAATGTCTTGTTACTATTTTGCCATGAATCAAGTTTATTTTGAATCAAAAACTTATCTTAATCTTATATTGTATAATTTTGAATAATCTATAATACAAAAAATCATGGGGTTTTAAGCTTTGGACGGACGAATAACAATTTGAGAGACTAACGTTATCCGACCATCCCAGTTTCATCCCAGCCAAAGACATCCGACGAATGTATGACATATTTTCATTATGAATATATATTGATTGGGTCCCCTTATAATTTTCTAACCCTACTACCACTACATCTTCCACCACCACATTATCGTCACCAATACCCATCACCAGTCTCACCAATACCCACCACCATTATCTCCACCACTGCCCACCATCACAACCACCATTAATGCTTACCGATATGGTTAATATCAAATAAACTTATTATGTATCAACAAAAATATATTCATTTGATTAATTAAAGAAACATTTATTATGAAATATCAATTGAACATTCATTATTAAATTTTAATTAAACGTGATCATTTATAGCGGTAGATTTATGTTCAACAAGTATAAATTTGATCTTCTTTATCTAGCCTAACTTGTCCAAACTTTGTTTTGTATTCTGGAAATGTAATCAATTTTATTTTAATATTAAAAACCGTGATTTATTCGATCGGGTACTATAAATAGCTGGGATCCCATTTGGGTGATCCAGCGGTCATGATCATATTGTCTTATATGATTTAGTATCCTCCTCAAAATATTTGTGTTTTGTCCTTACCAGTTGTGTTAAAAACAGCCAACTACATCTATCACAATAAAATGTTGCCCATTTTGTAAAGACACAAAACTATTATTTTCCACTACTATTCACTAACATCCACCACCGTACGTAAAAACCAGCCACCCCCACTATTTTTTCCACCACCAGTAATGTTACAACCTCCACCACTCACAAATACCCGTCATTGTTTCCATCACCCACTGCTTCTTTCACTACCACCATTAAAGATTATTAATATAATTTTTAACCGGGGTTATTGTAGTACATCGGTAAAGTCATTGGGTGATTATCGTTTGAATTTTATCAAAAATAATGGTGTCGATTCGTCAAATAACCAGAGATAAAAACATAAACATCCGCTTCACTTATTTATTATCTCAAATACATTATGACCAGGTACATGTACCTCTATGCAGCTCATAATGAACACTCGACCCAAACTAGAGTTTTCCCCTCATCAATTATCTTTTTAAACCTTATTATCACAGTTTATACACATAAGGATCGAGTATGCCCAATTGTTTTCCTTCGATTTCATAGTAAAATGATTATATAAAGACATTCATTTGGGAGAAGCCAAATAAAATGGCTCCAGGTATATAGCTAGATCAGAGTTCCCTGGATCGAGCCGTGGTGTATACTCACTAGCTCATAAATTAGATATCGAATTTTGATTTCTACGAAAACCATAATCAAAATCGGGATGGATCAGTAAGTTTGAGTTTGGTCGTTTGGGAGAAGCCACTTGTTTCCCTGTATGTAGGAAATATCCATATATTGTGCTGCTTTGAAATGACCCAGTTGTTTGCTGAATGAAGCTCTGAATGCGTTATTGGCTCCTGGTCCGATACATTCATATTCACCAAAGAATACTGTCCTGCAAAACACATACGACAGAAAAACAAAGAAATACTCTTCTTACTTCCTAACATAATCGGTTTTGAACAAATTGGAATATAAAACAGAATTTTTGATAGTAAAATTAGGATCAACCACATACGAGTCTCTGGAGGGATCATTCATATCGTTCCAACCATCTGGAGCCACAACGTCAGACATATACGTCCTTGAGAAGACGACAGTGGCATAGGGTCCCCAAGCTCGGCCGAGCCATACTTTCCCTGTCCCGCGTATAATACAGTTCACAAAGGAAAACCCTGATATTTCATTCAGCGACTGCCTTCCGTGAGCTGTAATTGCTCCACTTGAACCCTCCGAGACTTGGTTAGCTATAGAATGTATCGTGCAGTCCTGTCCATGTCAAAAACCATTTTCAAATAAATACAGGGAATGTTTCTCTAACCAAGTCTTGTAAAATTTGAGCAATTAAAACCTTATTATGGATGAGAAGGGCTTTTAGTTTATTACCAGGTAATATGATCTAGCATTACCAAAGATGAAATCTATTGAGCCTTCAATGAAACATTCTCTGAAATAATGTTTTCCCTGGTCATCGTGTAGAGTGTCTTGTGCACCATAAAACCCACAACCATAAAATGCAGCTTGGTCGCCGGATATTCTAATTGCCAATGCTTGAGCTCCAGCCGTACCAGGTGATGGCGCAGGAGCTGTATTCTGCTCCAAACCCCCGACACAAAATTTGAAAGAAGAAAAGTCCCAAGTTATTTACGAGAGCTAGTTTGCAAAGTCAATTCATAAAAATTTGATTAGCACGTACCTTAAAACTAACGTTGTAAGCTCTGAAATTGGGAGCGAGAATGGAGACTGAGGAGCTGTAAATTGTCCCACCAGTGGATTTTGCTGTATCATTCCAAGTGATAAATGTTTTTCGATAACCCTGACCCTGGATTATCAAGTTTTTCTTGTTTGTATTTACCACCACCTTCTCCCTACCACAAAATATGTAAGATTAATGCATACGAAGGAACTTGAATTATTGGAGAAACACATAACAAGGTTAGATTAGAATTTACTGACCTATAAATGCCTGAATCGATTATGATTAAGATCCAAGTAGAACTGTAATCAGGAACGGCATCAACAGCTTTTTGTATGCTTCGAAAGTTGCCACATCTTTTCTGATCAACAGTCAAGACTTTCGCCACTTTATATTCGGAAATTAGTTTGGAAACCCATTTGTTTTTGTTACATCTATGCCTCTTGTGATGATGATGATGGTGGTGGTGGTGACCTCTGGATAGTCTGTAGGGAATGTCCCATAAGAATGAAGCAAAGTCATGCACAGTGTCAAATAGAGCTACTTTCAAAGAACCACTACTAGAACTAAAATCAGTTTGACTAGGGGAGGAACTAGTAGTGCTAAGAGCAAGAAAAATGGAGACGAGGACAACAGAAAAGGTTGAAATCCAAAGCAGGAGGTTGGTTTTTGTTATTCTAGTTGAGGTGTTATCAGTTTTGTTGTCCATGTTTGGTAGTACACTAGTACTAGTGCAGATGGCAGAGTAGAGAGAAAGGTTTAGGAGTAGGTGGAATGATTTATGTTTTAAAGGGCAAATGATTAGTTGCTTGATATTCACGTATTGGTAGTTTTATATGTTAGGAGTGTTGGTAACTTAAGCATCTGCCATACAGATAGATTGCAGCTTTTGATTAAAAGTAAGTGGAGAAAAAAGAAGAAGGAAATAGTATAAGTTTGAAGGATGATCACGTTAAGCAATAAGCAGTGCTCCAAGTTTGGAAAATATTGAAGTTTTCTTGTTATGATAAAAGTAGGGATGATGGTAGAGTTGTAAGACTTTAACACTCGACAAAGAAAAAAAGAAAACAATGTGTTGTATTTCTCATAGGCCGTTAAATTTCAATAAGATTAGTGTTCACGCCTAATTCACCATGCTAAAACATTACTAGTTCTTTCTTTTTTTTGGTTATGATGGATTATTGTGACAGAACACTATAGGTTGCTTGTTTTGAAAAACAATTCTAAAAAAAGATCTACATATGTCATATGTGTGTGTGGCAGATCTATATATGATGTAAGAAAAAGATGAGCCCCCCCATCATGGAACTTGTAGGCGAATAATCAAATTCGGATAGGTGTCCTGCCCCAAAACCATTTGGTTGTTTTCTTCTATTGGTAACATAAATGATCCCCATCTCAAGTCAACATCATTTTCTTTGATTAAATAGTTGGGAACATTATTTAAATATCTCTCAAAATTCGTCTCTTAAAATATACCCTTATTCAATTTTTAAAAATACCCCTACTTTTTGAAAAGTAGAAGCAACTAGCACAAGTTGTTTTCAGAAGTGGACGCAACTAGCACAAGTTGCTTCCGAAGTGGACACAACTTTATACAAGTTGCTTCCAAAAAGTGGAAGCAACTTTCTCAAGTTGATTTCAAAAAAATTATTTTATACCCCTCAGGAGTATTTGTGCAAGATCAAACAAAATGGAGGGTATTTATAACATTCCCACTAAATAGTTCGGATAAACTTAAATGTTATTCAATCATAATCAATCAGTCTTTCTAAAGTTCAACAAGGAATTCTACGCCAAAAGTATGGCTTAAAAATTCATAGGTGGTAATAAGATGCGTACATTACTAAAATCACTTACATTTAGAGCTGGCAAACGGGCGGGTCGGGGCTGGCTTATTACGGGTTACACGGGTTCGGGTTAACACGGGCCAAAACCTGCGGGTTGATATTCTTCACGGGTGGTCATTTCTTCAACCCGCGCCCGTAACGGGTAAAGCTTGCGGGTTTACGGTTAACCCGGCTTGTTTAGTTAATGTTGAAATTAAAACTTAATTAAGTTAATTTGTGGTCCTGTTTAAGCTTTGACCATCTTCAAATCTCTATTCAACACAGAAACCAAACACAGATCCATTCAATTTCAACATAAAAATCAAAGACAGATCCATTCAACACAAATCAAAACCCATCTTTTCTGTTCAATTTATGAAACTCCATCTTCTTCTTGGATGATTGAATCCCCACTTTTTAGCTGGTGTTGCTTCTTCTTGTGTTCCTTCCCCCTCGATTAGCGGGAAACAATCCACCATTACTCACTGTCATATGTTTTGGAAACTGAAATTGGGGTTTGGTCTCTGCAATTGATTGAACAAGGAATCAGAGATGATAGAGGAAGAACTTTTTTGTCCATCTTGCAAATGTATTGCAAACACGAGATTAAGAAACAAGGCTAGTGTATATGCTTTTATAGTGACAAAGCATAGAATCAAAACTCTAGGCTAATTAAATGAAAGTGTATAACAAACGGGACAAATAAGCTATTATAGTGGAGGAAGTATACACTTCTCAATTAGCAAGTCCAACACAGTTAACTTGCGGAGACATTGGGTACTACTAGTACATTATTCAACAGCATCAATTTTATGTAACCAAACCAAACAACTAAAATGAAAATCAAATTATACACAACCTAAAGTTTCTCAGCATTACCATAAAATACAACTAGTTAATTCATATCCCCCATTCAACGCCATCAATTTACAGCTATAAAACAAATAAAACAAATGCAAACCAACACAACCAAAGGTTACTCAACAATCTCACAATACTGATACTTTGTACCTCTCATATTCCATCTCAATATAAAGATAGATAGGCATACACTTCATTTGTCAGTTCTACAATTAGCATCCCTACATAGTTCATTCATTCATTCGTGTATGCTACACACAACCTAAGATTTCTCAGCATTGTAGCGAAACCCGATTTTATATCTCAAATTTCTTCTCATTACAGAAACAACCAAGCAAGCAATTACACTTATCAGTACTACACTATGTTGTCACCAAAATCAAATAAACAACACAGAAATCACTCACCAACTAAATCAAAATAACAGCAAAATTAGACTAATAAGTACTAGATTATAGATCATCCATTCATGTTTTACTGCATAAACATCACTTCAGCAAGTAAATCAAAATTTCAAGAAAACACAAACAAAATCTTACCTAAACGGCCAAACCCTCACCCTAGATATTTCAACAAAACTTGCTGCCTCAACCTTACTATCCATTAATCCTTGAGCATTACCACTAGGTTTCCTCAATCCAAAACCACTAGATACTACTTGTTTCGTAATTGGTCCATCTGGTAACCAAAAAATACAAAAATTATAAATTGGGTATCTCTGAAAATCAATTATACTGATAGAAATCTTTTCCGAATTTACTTACCCCTTAATGTACACCCTAAGAAGCCATGCATAAGCTTAGACCCATTTGGGATTTCAATTTCATGGTGTCCTCCAAAACTTCCCTGTTCAAAACCCATGAACGAATTTATTATTAGATACAGTTATTTAAACTTGTAGAGAAAAAGAGAGGGGAAAGAAGGTGATACCTTTGAAGATGAGTTTTTGAACTCTAGGAGAACATTAGTGAGAGGTTGGAGAAGAGATTCAAGGTCTTTAATGGTTGATTCTATAGAAAGTGATTCTGTAGGATGTAGCAGCAACAAACCCTAACTCCTTCATTTCCCTTCTCTGCCGATTCAACAGAAATTCAATTAGTAATCAAAACCATGTAGTTCCATAATTCAAACCCCTAATAGTGAACCCTACTTTCTTCTCAGATTCACTTTATTACCATCTCGATTGCATCTTTATCTCACAGATCCACCTTCAACTGATTTCAAAATCAAACTTTAAATAACTCTCAACTTCAAAAACTCGATCTAATTATCTTCAACCTCTAGGGAGAACTAGCAACACCCAGTGAAATAAAGATGGAGGTGGTGAGGAGGCACAGAGAAAAGGAATAGACAGTGGAGAAGAAAAAGAAGAGGAAGAAGAAATGAAATCTTCTCTAGGGTTTTTGGATTTTATATCCTAAACGAACGAATCTTATTAATCCTAGATAATCTGACGGTGGAATTTAAGCATAACTTATTACTGTAGATGGGTTATGGGTTGTACCCGCGGTTTTACGGGCCGGGACGGGTTTGCCCGTTTTTCCACAAGCCAACATTTATCCAACCCTAACCCGGCTTGTTTAGACACCAGCCGAGCCGGGTGCGGGTTTTTTACGGTCCGGGCCGGGTAAACCCGCGGGTTTTGGCTTGTTTGCCAGCTCTACTTACATTGATCAACCAGTGATAATCCACTGTGGTAATTATTCACAAATTTGCTTAGAGCATATGCCTCTTTACTAAGGGCAACTCTAGTCCCGTGGAGTTGTCAAGAAAAAAAAATTATCCAATTTTTATCAAAAATTCACTGGGAGATTTTTGAAGAAAAAGCCAAGAAAACAAAACAAGGGGACTAGCCCAACACCTCAATCGAAAAAAAAGAAGACAGTTTAAAACGATAGGAAGACAGTCTCGAATCCGTCAACTCCTAAAGCTGCTCGAATAAAATGTAGTGGCTCACTCCGTCAGTGAGAGCCTGTAAAGGTTCTCCACTTTGCCAAGAGATCAGCAACCGCATTACCTTCCCTATGGATATGTAAAGGTAATAACAAACATTTCTCAAGCAAACTATTTGAGAACCGTATAGAAGATAAGAAACTCAAACAGTTCTCCAATGAGCTGTAGGATTTGAGAGAGCCTTAACAACAAACATAGAGTCGCCCTAAAACCAAATACGAATCATCCCCCTCGCACGAGCAATCTTAAAGGCAAATGTAGCTCCCCATAACTCGGCAGAAACTGAGTTCTCGACTCCAATTGATTGCTCCAAACATCCAACCAACAAGCTAATGTTGTTACGAAAAACCACACCACAACAGGCTAAGCCTTAATTTCCTAAAGAACATCCATCACCATTAATCTTAAACAAGCTATAAAGGGGATGTTGCTAAATTACCTCAATAATTTTCGGAACCTTAGTTGGTCTACCTTCAATCTTGAAAAACCTTAGGATGAAAAATTATGACAAAGAATTTTACATATGACCTCTACCTAGTCTTCCAGGCTTACTAATCATAAACTTTAGTTTTTCAACGACATGATGGATAAGAGTAATCTCGTGATCAAAGCGCATCTAATTCCTTAATGACCAGAGTCACCAAACACAATTTATGACGCCTACCCAGATGAGTTCCTTGACTTGTGAACTTCCATTGAAGAGACGAACACTATCAAATAGTACACCAATTGAAATCACATTCAGATGGGTAATAAAAACACTACTTATCTGATTCCACAATGCTAACGCATAGGAACAGTAAAAAGAAGTGTTGTTATGATTCTAACAGCAAGAATTGTCGCAAAGATTACAACAAGGGGAAGATCTAACACCAGAAAAAATCACCACATCATCAGTTGCCACAAGATTATGTAACAGCTTCCATGCTACTACAACTCTCCTAGGTGGAGTTTAACCTTCCAAAGATCATCAAAATCATTATCAATGTGTTTTCTAGGCCTACAAAATTCAAACGCCTCTTTGATGGTTACAACTAAAATTCAAACACCTCTTTTGAGGCTGTTGAAAACGCTGTGGGTACCAAGATACACCACCAACTTTTTATTAGAAAATATGTATGGACAAACTCAACACAACTCTGAGAGTAAAAACTCAATCAAGGAAAGTGTCTAGAGTTATATCTCTTTCTCTCTTGTTGTTAGAACGTTTACAAAATTGAATCTGTGAACCTAACTACAAAGAGAGTTCTTGGACGGTACCAAAGACCAATGTCCAAGGATCAATCAAGTCTTTTCCAACTAACAAGGTTGGACCTAGCTACTGTGAGTGATCAACGCACAACCTGTGGTATTTCAATTATAAAGATAAACAATATAATGCGGAAAAAGAAATAACACAGACACCAGAAGTTTTGTTAACGAGGAAACCGCAAATGCAAAAAAACCATGTGACTTAGTCCATATTGAACACCAAATTGTATTAAGCTGCTACAGACACTAGCATTCTACTAATTAACTTCAGTCTGGAATGTAGTTAAGACCGAACTAAGTCTCCCACTGATTCAAGTACAGTCGTGCTCCTTACGTCTCTTGAATCCCATTAGGACTCTACGCAATTGATTCCCTTAAATGATGTCACCCACGACTAAGAGTTGCTTCAACTCAATTGAAGACTTTAAACCAAATCTGCCTCCCATAGATTAAGCCTATATTTGATTTCCTGATTTACAATCTAAACAGATGTCAGATCAAACGATAGATCCAGGTGATGGAAATCGATAGCAACTTAGAAAAGAGTCTGGTTATCCTCAAAATCCGGACTTATGCAACCCGAAGTGCAGCCTAGATTATTATTCACCTCACAAGTATTAAACTTGTTGAATCAACAAAGTATGAGACGAAGAGACTTTGTTGATTACTGTCTGTCTTGATTGATGGAGATAGGCTCTACAAAAAATCATGATCAGGATACTCAAGTTATCAAGATAAAAGATAACTGGACCTGGCTCCACGAATCCAAATGAAGTCTTTGTAGTCGCTAAACCCTAAAAGGGTTTCTGGAGAGGACGACTCTAGATACAACTTGGACACACCAAAAAGTAGTGTCAGGATTCAACGATCCCAGTTTCCAAGAGCTCTCCTTATATAGACTTCAAAGCCTAGGTTGCTTTAGGTTTAAGCTAAGATAGCTTTGGAACCAAGCAAACAATATCCACCGTTAGATGAAAGCTTTGAATCTTAATCACATATACAAGATATACACTATGGTTAGGTAAACCATAACCGAACCGTGTATAAATACTATGTTTAACATGATTAGCCGAAACTAGCCGATTTGAACTTAAAAGCTTAACACACATTTTCATGTTTATTAAGACATTAATATTGAGCCACAATCATATGATCAAATGACTCTAGTGTTAGTTAGAGAAATGATCAAATGCAAATTACTTCGTAGAAATAATTTAATTGCAATTGAATCATGATCGACATAGTTTGTAAATGTACAAAGTACAATTACTTGAATCGTTTGTGAATCAGCTGAGTCACAGTACGCGGGCCGGTTTGCAAACTTATATGCAATTACCGAGTTCCGGAGTCTACAGAACTTCTCATTTCATAAACCGGTTTGCAAACTTATGCAATTACCGAGTTCCGGACTCTAAAGAACTTTTCAGTTCACGTACCGGTTTGCAAACTTTGAACCAACTCAAAGTTCCAGAGTCTACACGTACCGGTTTGCAAACATAAGACCTTTGCTGGTTCCGGAGTTCACAGAACATTCAACTTGCGTACCGGTTTGGGTACTAAACTGGTTCTAGAACATATAAATGTTTTGGCTCGCATAACGGTTTGATTATTTTAACCCGGTTCCCTTACCACAGTTCCACAATTATTTGTATACGAATATACAAACCTACCCGGATCACGAAACAAACAGATTGTCTTATGATGTACATACGAATATGCATATCACACAAATCTGAAAGTCGATATATAGCTACTCCGCTACGTGTACGAATACATGTAATATGGCTTCAGACATATAACAGTTTTCTCAGTTTGTAAGACTGATAACACTGTCTTGTATTCCGAATATAGTAGTTCTATATTTCTCTAAATCAATTCGAAACATTCCTGAATAATATCAATGACACATATCACTGTTCCAGGCTATTTTCGAATGATAAACTTGAATCAAGATTTGGTTCCGAACAACAAATTGTTCTCCACCGAATTTTATCAAGTATGAATAAATGTTCATTAAGCTTAGTCATTATATTTCGAGAAATTCGTAAACTAAATAATTAGTTCTCGACTCGAAATTCTTGTCTATGCAAGCTAGTCTAATTAGTTATGCGAAAATCATCTCAAAGATAGGAAGGTGAATATAACTTGAGAAATAGTTAGTTCAGTCTTCACTCACCTTTTGTCGATGAGGTTCTCCAAAAGCTTCGGTTGATCTTCGCCTTCAAATGGTAGAACGCAAATGATGACTGGATCGTTTCTTAACTCCACTATCCTAGATCGAGACTTAATTAATTGTACACTAGAAATCAAGATATAGTATTGACAACTAAATTTGACAACAAGCTTGATATAGAAACACTTGTGAGTTCGACCGAGCAATGCTCTAACAGCTGTGATGACTAAAATTATACCATCGAGTTGGAAAATTGGAAAATTTGTGAATTTCACTGCATTTGGACTTTCCAAACAACTAAAATCACTTTGAAAAATAGCGAATTACTGGTTTGCGAAGTGCGACAAAGACTATACCGCATGGTAGTTTATACCGCGTTGCGGTCCAGTTTTTGATGCGAGATGATTATTCAGCCTCTAACAGAACTTATTCAAACTTCCCTATATATATATGTGTGTATACGTATTTGATTAACTTCAATTCTACTTATACCTTCTTTACACCTTTAATCTCACAAAATCTCTTTTAATCTCAGTTAGTTTTTTCTAATCTCGCATTAATCTATCCTGGCATATGGTTCAACTTAGAGTTCTTATTGTTAAGTTTAATCAACAAAATTATCTATTCGTAGAGCTTATATTTTAAAATCACAACATCCTCTTCAGACACATATCCACAAGATGCTTCGACTTTTTGGAAAAGTATTCATAATTTTTTTTTCCGTAGAGTTCGATAACTCGAAATTATGGGATCCAGTGGTGTTGTTGGGTAGTTTTCAAATAATCAACAAAGAATTAGTACAAGTAGATTTAGTAATGAAAATACATCAAATAAAAATAAGGCGTGCAACTGGTAATGAAGTGGTAAGGAAAAAGTTTCAAATTTTTATTTCTTAACACGTTGTGATCCTTAACTTATTTTGTCGGTGAAATTGAAAGAACAAAGAGGTCTATTGGAATTGGCATCATGGAAAGGAAATATCTTCAGTTTTGTAGGTTGTCTCGATATCCTTAAAGTGTTAAACAATTCAACTATTTTTTTTACGAAGATGTTCCACCACCTACATCTTAGTGAAGGCGTAGATTGAGTATTTTTAATTACTTCTAATTGTCGACCGAATGGAGGCTTCTATGGTGACTTAATATGCAAATTGCCAGTCACATATCTTTCTCTTTTTTTTAAACATCAATTATATTGAACTGAAATTAATCATCTTTTCCAAGATTTGATAATCAGGTATATATGAGCCCCAACTGTAGTTAAACACCACCAACTCGATTAAAAATCAAATTGGTCGTCGATTATTTCGACTTAAAAGCCTTAAAAAAAAACTGCGGTCTAATCTAATTTTTTCAATTAAAATTTCGTTCAATTCGATCAAATAGGATCGGAATTGATCATCTTTTTCCGAAATTGATTTCATAAGCACAAATTTGGGGTTTCAAATACTAATATTGAGGTTTCTAATACCAACCTAATTGTGCTTACATTATGATGAGTCCTCAACTAGATATTTGTGTTGCTCAACTGGCTAAACCTTATTTGAAATGTCTGATATGAAGATTAACACTTCCAAAGGGGTTTGTGTCTCTTAAAACCGTTGATATTTATAACACATTTAAGCTATTATGGCTTGAAAACATTCGATGGAGCATGTATCCATTAGGAAAGGGTTTCTTCTGTTTCAAGTTTTCGACGGAAACTGATGTTCTTCGTATTCACTTAGCTAGAGATCGTTCAAAGCCTGGTATAATTTATTTTCATACTCGGTACCATATTTTAGCTTTCAAAATCAGTGCCAAACACTTACTCAGGTTTGAATTACATTATATGACTTAGGTATGAATATTGGAGAAAGAAAACACTTTTGAAATCGGTAGTGCTGTTGGCACTCCCATGAAAGTAGTGTTGGTAGAAGTTGAACTATCCGAGGATTTGCATGAAAAATTCTTTGTGGAAAAAATATGGTTTTTCATTCTTGGTTCTATTATCGTACAAAAAACTCAATGTTTTCTGGAAGTGTTTCCGTACAATAAGACATAGATTAGGGGAATATAAAGAGAGATTTGGAAATACCTAATTGGTTCATGCCAAAAAATGAAACCAGATCGTTCCTAAAGAGCATCAACCACTAGTTGTTAAATCTGTTGAACATACAAACATTACCAATACAGAATGATTCCTACAAAAATAATTGTTGGTGACATATCCAACAAAGATGAGACAACGATTCCAGCGATAGTTGAGGAGAAAAAGATAATTAGCACTGAAGTTCTGGTAATAACCTCCAACGTTAATGATACGTTTCATGCGTTCCTAATAATTTGGTAAACAATATGATCTCTCATGCTTCTCTAAGAAGTGAAATTATTATGGCTCCATACTGGCCCATACCTGTCAATTCGACCCTACCCACCAATTTCTACTTGTACCCATACATCCAATGGGCAAGGTGGTGGGTAGATCTTTTGACCCTCACCATAAACTGGGTAGGGTGGCAGGTGAAGCTCAAAATTATCCTACCCCACTCGCTCATTTGACAAATTATTAACTAATTTTTCTGAACCGTTGAACTTACTTGTACCCTTCATCCAGCCGTTCAAATATCCTCTTATAATTAAAATTTCAACCTTTAATCTTCTATTTTCACCCATTCTCGGTTCTTTACTTCTTTTTCTCACTCTGAAGATTATAAACAAATTCGGAGAAATTTTCAAATTCCAGTTAAAAATCGTGATATTGAGATAAATTAAAGTTTCCCAACTGTAGAGTTTGGTTAATCTTACAAATCGATCAGGATTACGAAATCCTAGTAAGTATTTTTTTTAGGTGAATTCCTGGTAAGTATATATATATATTTTTTTTTTTTTTGAAGTGATTTCCTGTGAATATAAAGATATACATGTCATGTGGGAGATGTTAAGAAGAACTAAATCATCATATCTTAGAAAACTGAATTTGACTAGGGAAAAAAAAAACTCGGTGACACCCGTCATCAACCTTACCTATCTAGTCAAATGACGGGTCAAGTGGGAAACTGCCTGCCAAACGGTGAGTAGGTTACCCTTTATCGGTGCGGTAGGGTGGTGGATGATGCATATTTCAACCCACCTTCCTAACGTGCATTCCAAGAAATCACAGTTAGAGTGAGTATACTCAATGTCAACAGTACTGCGCAACTAGCATTTGTTGAAAAAGTAGCGTTTCAAGCATATAATCGAGTCATAGAAGAATTATAAACAATTGTCACATAAAGATTTCCTACTACTCCTAGTCCTGTATTAATGTTGATAATACTGTGACTCCTGGCTCTTTAAAAGGAAGACGCTGGGAAGATCAATTTGAGGAGGAAAGTGAGGTTTATTCACAAAAAAACAAGAAGTATCTGGGGGAATGGATCTCCTTTCAGAAGTTAAGCATGGCTGCTAATGTTGACGCTAATATTTTTAGTATGCTAGCCATGTATAAAGATGATAATAAATATGATAATTATCCAACATCTTCATCATCGTCGGTATTAGAGAACATGATGATAGAAGAAACTTCTTCTCCTTTATCAGATGGTTTCCAACCTATTTTGCATGGTGTTAAGAAGACAAATATTAAACAAACGGGGAAGAGACTTTAAAGCTCATGAAAATAATTTTTGGATTATACATTGTACATAAGCTTGTTGATGCAATTTTTCTCATTACCAATTTTTTTTCCTACTATTTCTTTAGGAGGATATGGCTTGAAGTACCCTTCCTTTTTCCTCCACGGCTATGATGTGGTCGGGCCACATTGTTTGAGTATGTGGCCCCTCTTTCTCTATTTACACGTATGTTAAATTAGTTTTAAACAAAAAAGATTCCTATTTTTTTCTAAAAAAGACATGAAAAGTTAGTCCCCTAAAAAGTAGTCTCCTCTAAATCCCCCAGAATAAAAAGAAAACAAACACTTTTCAAGACGTGTCAAACAAATAAGATGGGACACATACTCAAACGATGTGGCCTGACCACATCGTAGCCGCTCCGTCCTTTTTCGATTTTCTTTTTCTTTATTAAAAAATATATACATAAAAAAATATTGATCTTCATTAAGATTACTTCCTTCTAAGAATTCTGGAAAAATTATAGATCTTTAATAAGTTCAGATTTGTTGTGGCAGATGTACACGATAAAACCCTTGAGGTGTAGTTCATGGTCGAAATCCTAGCAGTAATGCTTGAGAGATAAATAATTGGTGGTGTGGTAATTGAGTCTCTTACACAATTTCTTGGATAGACTGGTTGTATTTCGCATAAGCCGAGTTAATTAGGGGTTGGACTCATTTGGAAGAATATCGTATTAGTCCTTCATTGATTTGTGACATCCAATTGGGTAGACTCGAATCGTTGCGCTAGATCCCACTGGTCGTTACAACGGGCCTATCATTGATCTTCTGTAGCATGCACGCCTCAGTATGATTTTCTATGATCGATACCTTGAGAAACAATTGGAATTGAAGTAGGTTCCCTTTGTGCAGTTATACTCTTGAGCTTCCAAGGAATTTGTGGCATGAACGACTATGAAGAACCGACATCCGTGGCATTTGATAAATCACCAATTGAATAAAAAAATAAGCAAAATTACATATTTCAAAATCCTTATAATAGAATGTATTTATAGAACACCAAAAACATTCTATTACCATATTACTACTTGAACACATTGAAAAATATAGTTTTTGTGATAAATATAATAAAAACGAGATTTAGGATATCTTGGGACCCTTTCTTTGACCATACAGATAGCCACTTGTACACTTCAACAAGTTCTGACCACTTACTTCTTAGTTTGGGACATTGATCTCGTTCTTGATTATCATATATAAGAAGATAGTAGAAGTTACACCGGTGCCAGGCAAAACTCATGGCGGTATGGTGATTTCAACTTCTCGATTTTGATTCCAATCTGCTCTGGGAGTAGGTTCGGGGATTTATGACATCTATATTCTTGTTTTCCTTTGAGATATACTAAGCTAGAAATATAAGAGTATGCTTATAAGATATTTAGAAGTGAAAAATATGAAAGATGTGAAGGGAAGAACGAGGAATAAAAAGAGTATGTTATGTATATATCATTCAAATAAAAAAATAGCTTTGGAATGTAAATTAGCCATTGGCCGCAGAATAGTTTACCCGTCGTAGTGGACCCCATTTGTCAGGCCACATGGCTTAGCGAAACAGGGTCTTTTGCAAGACGGATAAGAATTTCCCTAATTAAGTTGACAATTACCGAAAGTTATTCCAAAAATAGGAGTTTCAAATTGAATCCATATTTTCTTAGTCACCACGTACCTTGAGTCATAGAACATACCTTGTGTTAAAGCATTTCTCGGTCGAACTCACAAGTGTTGTTATCTCAAGCTTGTTGTCAAATTTAGTGGATCAAAATTATATCTTGATTTCTAGTCTACATTTAGTCAAGTATCGGATTAGGATAGAAGTGTGTAGTTGAATACCAGGCATCACTGCGTTCTACCGTTTGAAAGCGAAGATCAACCGAAGCTTTTGAGAACTTCATCAACTAAAGGTAAATGAAGACTGAACCACCTATTACTTAAGTTTTCACCCTTCTATATATGAGACACTGACGCATGACTAAATAGGACACTACATGCATAACAGAAATTTCGAATCAAGTTTATCTTGTTAATCATTCTCAAAATATGTTGACTAAGCTTAAGAACATTTTTCATACTGATGTATTTAGTTAAGAACAATTTATTGTGTATGATCTAAATTATAAATTATGATTTAAGATTTAGTCATTTTAAAATAGCCTGGAACAGTGATATGTGTCATTGATGTTATTCGGGAATTCAAATTGATCATTAGAGAGATAAAACTAATGTAATTCTGGATACAGGACAGTATGCATAACAGCTTACATACTGGCAAAAATGTTATAGGTCCTGAGCCGTAATACATGTACCCAGTACACGTACCGACATAGTTATCATCCGGCAACGACTTTCGAGTACACATACCCGGTATACAAACCAAAAAAGTTCTGTGACTCGTGAACTTGTGTGACGGACCAGAAAATTTCCCTTCTAATGGGTTGAGTCAGCAAGGCCAAACCCCTGGCACGTAACTCGAAAGAGAAAAAAGAAAATAAATGTAAATGAATAAAAGAGCAACGGGAGAAAACAAATTCATAACACATTAATATACTTAAGCAACAGTTCACACAAACATTTTTGTACACAGTTCTAGCTAGTTCAAATGAGTCTCAAGGTATTATGAACTGTAGTCATACAAATAGATGTTAAGACAAAACTATATAGCAGAGTTTGTCAAAAAAAATCTAAAAAAAAAATTGCACTAGATTGGAATTTTACAACGAAGAAGTTTCAAACACAGTCTCGTATACATCAAAAAATATCAGACCATAATTTATACCAAGCAAAAGATGAAATGAAAACATAATTCAGCTCCCACATGACTACCCCAAAACAGCCCATGATATATATATATACAAGGACAACAATTTATATACCACATTGTGTCCATAGCTCCACGCCGAAGGCTTACTACATCAAGCTAGCTCCAAACTCTGTGGGAAAACAAAACAAAACGGGGTGAGCCTACAGCCCAGTAGGAGGTATAATCGTAATCGAATGCCGGAGATATACATATAAAATGCCAATAGTTAAAAGTAACAATAGAGCATCAAACTAGAATATGAAATTCAGCAAATTAAATGTAAAGCTTTTGTTCATAAGCATTTGTAAGCTGCCAGTTGATTAAATTCAGATAAAATCACTCTACTATTTATATGGCCAGCGCCAACGTCAGGGTAGTCCGATACCAGCCACCGTTATCAAACAAACGATCTTCCGGGTTGCCATCCGTAGATGGGGTGCCAATTAAGGCCCGACGATCCTATAGTAGAGTTCTCTAGTTTCCAAATCCAGTTGTCATAACGGAAACATCACAAACCAAGTTCCGGAGAACCTCGTAAATCCATAACGTAAAACATACTTAAATATAAGTGTCGGCAGCATTCTCTAAACCTTACCAGTAAACTATTTTTGAAATCAAAATTTGATTCAGAAGATACGCCACTTATCGAGAAGCATGTATCATGACTAAAGAGAAGAGAATCCAAAATCGTAAGCACGTAATAACATAAACACCAAGAGTAAGGTCATTCGTAATTCATAAAAGGTGTGCCTAAGTGCTATCAAAGTGGATGGTGATACTTACCAGCAAGTAACTAAGAGTTTTATATCATGGAATAGAAATATGGCAACAACTTGAAACAACAAGAGCATAAAACCCAACTATAAATTCTGAGATGTTCCAGAAATTTCATTTTTGATAGCCTTACATCAAAAATTCGCACAAAATTCATTAAGCGACAAAATTAAGTAAATTTGGTCTCATTAGAAACCCGAGAAATCCATCTTTAACATAAAAATGAAATCCAGAGGTAAAAACGTTTGTGGCGGAGTCGAAAGGTCTCGACAAGTCAGAACAAGATTCAAGTTTTCAGAAATTTTCAGTTTTGGCTACTCATAATCACAAATTCGTAGAAAATTCATTAGGCAACGGAATACAGCAAACTTGGTCTCGTTGGAAAGCTTAAAACACCCCCTTTAACATAAAAATAATAGGAAAGGGCAAGAAGGTTTGTAGCTTTATCAAAATGTCTCGACAAAACAGGACATCAGTTACATTTTCAGAAAATGCAGTTTTGATAGTCTATAGTCAAAAATTCGTATATAAATCATTGGGTGACGAAATCAGTCAATTTTAGTTTCTTTGGAAAGCTAAGAAAGTCCTTTTTAACATAAAAATGATTATCAAAAGTAATGAGGTACCCATCTGTGTGGAAAAGTCGCGACAAACAGGACAGGAAACACATTTTCAGGAAAACTGCAGTTTCGACAGTGTTCAATCGAAAATCCGTGGAAAATTCATTCGACGTCGGAATTCTCTCGTTGGAAAGATGAGAAATCCATATTAAACATAAAAATGATAAACAAAGTAATAAGGTGAATAGGTGTGTAGAAAAGTCCCAATAGAACAGGACCAAAAATCACGTTTTCATAAATTTATGGTTCTTTTCTCAAACATGCAATGGGCAATCTTTGAAACTCAATTGAGGACTTGAATTTTGGTGAAAATCAGAACTTAAATAAATTCAAACCATCCCTAATCTTCAAGGATGAATTAAGTAACTTCTTATTTTGTAAATCTTACAAACCCATTCAAAAACCAACACCAAATCATGGATTTCAAACAAAATTAGGGCAAGTATCAACCACACCACTTTGAAAATGGGTTTTACAATTGATAAAAATACTTCAACAATCTTCACAGTAGAATCAAGTTACGGGTAAAGAAACACAAACCCATTCTTATTTTGCTAGAATATAAAGAAGAATCATCAGATTTTAAAATTAGAATTCAAGTCACATAATTTGAAGATTAAATTAATAGATGTGAGAAAACCCCCTACCTCAATTGCTAAATCCACAGCAAGAGTACCCGTTTGCGACCTTGCTTTTGAAACTTCAAATAAATAATCACAAGCATGATTTAGATATTGTGGAACCAATTCGATAAATAGATTACAACTCGAAATCTAGAAGATGATTCCTTACCTATACGGTACTTCAATTCAAGGATCTAAATTCGGCTTCCTTCACTCACTGATTAGTGGGGTTTTGGTGTTCAGGAAAAAGAAGGGGATCAGGTGGGAGAAGAAACACAGAATGAGAAGAAAATTAGAATTCTCTTACCAGAATGCCCTCGACTGATTTATAATCAGATATAACATGTACCTTTGCATGGAAAAGTTTCAAAGCATCTTGACATGTGTCTAATCGCATGGAGGGTTATCAAGGCATCCAAGTTTAGGATTAGAGCCCATAGATCTTTTATAGACACCCAAACTATAGGTTTAAAGCAGCGATTTTTTTTATAAAGGCACTCTACCACGGCTATATGTGTTTGTTACTAGGAATCTACACCCGCACTCCATAATTTCAGACTTAACGAAATAGGTTAGCGTCAGGATTAAAGCACGAGAATTTTTTTGGAACGCTACAACTTGGAATGGTACACATACCCTGTATACAAACCGTAAAAGTCCTGTGACTCGTGAGGTTGGTACACATACCCAGTATGCAAACTGAAAAAGTTCTGTGAACTCCTAAACTCTTTTTTGTCTCAAGGGTATCCAAACCGGTACACGTACCATGACAAAATAATTCACGAACCGGATGTAGGTACACGTACCAAGTACACGTAGATGCATCAGAATTATTTCTATGAGATAATCGGCATTTGAACAACTCTCTAAAAACACCATCTAGACATATTTGATCACATTAAAGCTTATGGTTGTGACTCAATATTAAAGTCTTAAAGTGTTTTATGAAAATGGTTAAGCTTATAGTTCGTCTGGCTAGATTCGGCTAACCTTTCATGAACAAGTCATTGTACACGGTTCGGTTACGGTTCATCCTAACCAGAGTGTATATTCTGATATGTTAATATCAAGTCAAGTTTTTCATCTAACGGTGATTATTGATTGCCTGATTCCAAAGCTACCTTAGCTTAAATCTAAAGCAACCTTGAAAGTATATGAAAAGACGAGGATACCCAAATACACCACAATTTTTAAATTATCCACCTATAAGTCCTCTTACCGAAAGTGATTGTCTATGGACAAAGTCGAGACAATACGACAAATCGGTATTCACACTTTGTGTGATCGTCTATGGATACGAGATCGAGACAATACAACAATCAAAGTGTGATTACTTGATAATAGGTTCGGACTTAACCAAACTCTATAGGATTACTGTCAAGTAATACGGAGTTAATGTTTGTGTATTTTACTTTTAATTATAATAAACAATTATAATTACGGAAATAGAAAAGTAAAAGACACGGCAAGATTTTGTTAACGAGGAAACCGCAAATGCAGAAAAACCCCGGGACCAAGTCCAGAATTGAATACTCTCAGAATTAAGCCGCTATACAAAATCTAAACCAACTTCGTATAGTTGAGACCAAGCAACTAAACCTAGTTCACTTAGTTTCTTCAGTATCCCTGCGCTTCCGACATTCGATAAGTGCACGCACTGGAATAATTCCTTTGGATCGTATTCCAAAAAGTAAAGAAACAACAAATCTGTTTGGTAACAACTCTCTTGATTCTTTCAGATGATATCTCAAGTCATATGCAAAGGCTCTTCCATTTAAACTAATAAACTCCTTTGCCTGGTTAGATCAATCTATCCAACAACTACCGAAGTAGCAGAGTTTAGATTTGCAATCAATTAATATAGAATCCAACAAGGAACTATAAAGTGATGTCGATCTCACGCAACTAATCAATCGAATAAATCCGATTCTAGTTGGATCCCAGCCGATCAAGGTTTGTGCTACACAAAGCTATGAGAAACCAATAAGAAATCTTTTTTGTCTTAAAACCTTCTTTAATCTTCAGTTAAACCTGCACAACATCACTTGAATCTCTTGTGATCAATCACGCACAGACGGATTCTGTTAACAATGGATTATCACAAGATGTCTTTAGATCTACAAACAGTTCTAAAGATCCCGTCGACACTTCGATCTAGTTTGAGTGAATCTTATATCAGAAGAGAAGATTCTCAAGAATAAACAAACTAGGTACAATCAAAGTTCAATAACCATTTGTCAATCGAAAACTAATAAACTGCAATTATCTAGTTTCCCACCAACGGTACTCGTAGAGCTTCTTGATCCCACAGAAGTCTTTAAACGAGCGGTCGTAAGAGATTTCGCCTAATTAGAGTACTTTCCTCTCTGGATAGACGGCTCCACCATAAACAACAAAAAGATGAAGTTTGTGTTAGAGCACTGCTCGGTCGAACTCGCAAGCGTTGCTATCTCAAGCTTGTTTGTCAAGTTTAGTTGCCAAAACTATAAGTCTTGATTTCTAGTCTACTTATAGCTAAGTCTCGGATTAGGATAGTAAGTGTAGTTGAGACCTAGACTCCACGGCGTTCATCATGCAAAGACGAAGAACTACTCAAGGAACTTGTGGAACTTCATCGACAAAAAGGTATGTGGAGACTTGAACTTATGTATCACTCAAAAATCTATCTATTTTATCTCCTATCTTGAGACAAAAGTCGTATTGCTATATAGACTTCGATTATACACATTTGCTATTTCGAGCCGAGTTTATCTCGCTTATCTATTTCTCGAAATATGTGTTGGTAAGCTATCGCTTTGGCCAAGTTCATATTTACTCGTGACGAAAGTCATGTTGAATATTTCAATAAATTGAAAATCGCTTTGATGAAAAATAGTTTGTGAATAACAACTATATAACATCCTCTAAGAAAGTTTCAATGATTGAAATGAGAGTTTAGAACATGTAACCACCTTTGGATATAAACATGGTGTGTTTTCACATTTGTGTAAAAGTCCAAAACCGGGAACCCAAAGTATGCGTACCCATAGGCGTACTGGCGGTTATTGGAAATCCGGGTAAGTATGCTTACCCGTACGTATACTGGCAGAAAGTTCACGTCCGTAAATTTATGCTGGAATTTGGAAGTGAAAAACAAACTCATCTAGTTACTTAAGTACGCGTACCTGTTCGCATACTTAGGTAGGTTACTTTCTAAAATCGGTTTGTTCATGAACTAAAACATTTATAAAATAAGGAATGCAATCTTTACAAACCGTGGCTATAATGTTCATGAATTGATTCGAGTGAATCAAAATTGATTTTGCTTCAATTATGTCTTGTATACTTCTATGAGATCTAAGCAATTGAACAACTCTCTAACTAGTTCATCTGAGTCACTTGAACTAGTTATGGTGAAGATGAATAAGGTTGATATGAAAGTGCTCATATGGCTAACCATTGGTTAACTATTGTTGAACCAACTAAGTGTACACGTTTAGGTACGGTTACTCAAACCTAAATGAACGTGCATTTCATTTGTGTATAACAAGCTAAGTTCGATTTAACGGTTGAAAGATATTAGCTTGAATCTAATCAGGTTTTCATCTAATGGTGAATATTGAATGCTTTGTTACCAAGGTAACTTAGACTGCAAACCTTGAATTGGAGACTATATAAAGGAGAACTCTAGCAAATGGGAAACCTAATCCCCACACCTCATGTGTGATACTAGTTGTATAAGCTAGAGTCGATTCTCCTTTAACCTAAGGTTTCTCTCGAGACCCTGTAGGTTAACGACTTAAAGACTTCATTGGAATTGTGAAGCCAGACCCAACTATTTTCTCTGTAGTTGCGTGATCTGATCTTGCTGTTTCTATTGTGATTGAGTATAATCGTAAGATTGGCTTGAGATTTATATCTCCGATAGGCAAGATAGAAAAGTAGTCACAAACACCTTCGTCTCATCTTTTGTGATTCCACAATATATTGTTTCGCTAGTCGATTAAGATTATTATGAGGTGATTGATATTTCTAGTCTGTTCTTCGGGAATATAAGTCAGGTATATCGATTGGTTCCTGTTCACTTTGATTTATCAAAAGACGGAATAAAACTCGTAGGTATTTCTTTGGGAGACAGATTTATCTATTCCTGTAGACTTTTCTGTGTGAGACAGATTTGTTTATTAAAGTCTTCGACTTTGGGTCGTAGCAACTCTTAGTTGTGGGTGATTTCAGCTAAGGGAATCAAGTGCGTTGTATCCTGCTGGGATCAAAGACGTAAGTAGTGCAACTGTACCTTGAATCAGTGTGAGATTGATTGGGGTTCAACTATAGTCCAGACCGAAGTTAGTTTGTAGTAGGCTAGTGTCTGTAGCGGCTTAATACAGTATGGTGTTCAATCTGGACTAGGTCCCGGGGTTTTTCTGCATTTGCGATTTCCTCGTTAACAAAACTTCTGGTGTCTATGTTATTTCTTTTCCGCATTATATTTTGTTATATAATTGAAATATCACAGGTTGTGTGTTGAATCGATCAATTGGTAAATCCAACCTTTGGTTGTTGATTGAAATTGATTGATCCTTGAACATTGGTTTTTGGTACCATTCAAGTAATCTCTCTTATATTCAATTGGGCTCGCAAATTATTATTTGTTTGATTGCGGATTGAATTGAGAGATTGAGATATAACTCTTTGATATACTTTTTATAAGATTGAGTCTAACTGTCTAGTTGATTCTCTTGTAAGTATATTGGAGTTAGTCCATACAGATTTCTAAACGAAATATTGGGTGAGGTTGTTAGACTGCCGCTTTTTCAGTTTTCCTGGCTCTTAGGATATTTTGCTAGAAATGCAAACTTAGGTATTTATAGACCAAGGATGTTTGAACACCAAGGAATTTCCAAAACCGAATATTCTCAAGATATGCAATAAATGCCCAAATCGGTTTTCATAATTCCTGGAAATGCCTTGTCCAATATTTTTCGAAATCTCTCAATAGAAAATCTTCAATTAGTAAATGCACATTACTAATTTTTATTCTCTAGAGATATGCATTTAATTGCTGGTAATTAAAGCATATAAAACTAACAACCTTAATTAAAAGATTCTTAATTTATTTCAGGGATCTCCTTGAGTAATTAAGGAATATCTTTGAACAATAAAAGATAAGAGTTATTGTCCGTGTTCAAAGTATGTTGACATCTTTTGTAAATTCTCTTTCATATCTACAATCTTGGAATCGATTATACCACACTTCCAAACAAGTTTAGAATTGGTTCACCTGTATTCCAAGACAACTATGTGATTAATCAAATATCAAATCACGATCATGGCTTCAATCGGTTCTACCTCAATATGGATTACTTGTGAACGAACATACAAGTTACCAGGACCGGTTACATCAGTTACCAGGATTGGTTATGTCAATTACCAGGATCGGTTACCATATACTCATGGTATTACTTGTGATAGGTCACACCAGTTACCAGAATCGGTTACACCAATCACAAGGATCAATTACACAATTCTTTTGTGATTGGTCACACCAATTACTAGGATCGGTCACACCAATTACAAATATCGATAATACCATCTCAGGTGATTACTTAGGATCGGTTACACTAATTAATAAAAACCAGTCATACCAAATCATAAGTCAGGCACTGTGATTAGTTATACCAAGATACATAACAAGTTATGATCGGTTCTACTAACTCACACATATTGGTAATCCAAAGATATGCAATGAATAACAATACCAATAAGACTAGCGATTTCCCTTTCGATTCATAAAACAATTTCATGAATGTACTTCCTTTAAACAAATGTAAACATTATTTCCTAGGATGAAATCTTCACCTTTACCCATACACATAATCACAATAGCATTCATACGATTATGTCGATGTCATATATACGAAGTTCAAAAGATAAGCGTTATACTTCGTATCTTAATTCCTTAACACTGATCATGTGATCCTGTCTCACTACTAGAGTATAATCATTCACAGCTTCGCAGTTATGTTTTCAATATAGCACGACTTGAAAGATACGTTAGGAATGAAACAGTTCAAGTCAATATTACTAACCTCAAGAGGAAGGATGATATCGTCGTTGTAGCTTGTTACTTCTTCACATTCTTCAGGTCTTCGAGTAATACTTGTATGTCTCATAATCCTAGACTTTATAGTCTAACCTATACGAAGTTGTCTATAGTACATAATCAAGCGACTCTTAGATGAGTTTTGATTTACTAAAATATGACAACCAAACTTGACATACCAACGTTTGGTGGGTTCAACCGAGCTATGCTCTAACAGTATATATAAGGAGAACCTCAAACAACAGGGATCTTTGAATCCCTGACACTATTATTGTGTGTCCTAGTTGTAAACTAGAGTCGTCCTCTCCTTTAAACCTTTTTAGGTTTAGCAACTAAAAAGACTTCACCTAGGTATTCGTGAAGCCAGGTCCAAGTATCTTTATCTTGATAGTTCGTGCATCCTGATCTTGCTACTGTTTGTTGAGCCATTAGCTCCAACGGGCGAGATAAATATAAATCGCAGAGTTCTTCATCTCAGACTTTGTGATTCCACAGATATATTCCTCGAGAACGATTCTTTGTTGAAATCGCAGTAGGAATTACTTATGAGGTGAATAATAATCTAGGATGCTCTTCGGGAGTCGTAAGTACCGGATTTTGAAGTTTGCTATACTTTGTCTATTGCAATCGATTTCCTATCTCACCTTTCCTTTGATCAGAACAGAAATCACATATAGGCTTATCTGTGGGAGGTAGATTGGTTTGAAGTCTTCAACTGAGTTGAAGCAACTCTTAGGATGTCAAGGATGTCATGTAAGGGAATCAATTGCGCATAGTCTTGCGAGATTCAAGAAGAGTAAGGAACGCGATTGTAACTCTCGTAATTTTAATTGAGTTTAGTCCATACAGGTTGCCTAAGAAAAAGTTGGTGGTGTATTTTCATACCCCCGCATTTTCATCTTGGATCTTAATGTAGATTTTGGATCGTTAGTGGATTTGGGTCACACGACTATCTTGGGCTGGAAGTTATATTTTGGGTTACCGGGTATAGGATCATGATGCAAGTTTTGGTCCACATGATCAAATATGTTGTCACATTTTCCAGATAATATGGTAAATTTAAAATTTTATGAAAAAAAAAATGTAGATCGGTCAGTTTAAAAGAGACACTAGCCTATAAATACTAAAACCGACTAAAATTAGGATCCAAGTTGAGCTATCATCAAAAATGGCATCAACAATCTTGTTTTATGCTACCAAAGTTACCATGTATTTTTTAATCAACAATGAAGACTTATAGCACTTTCCATACAGAATAGGGGTGAGTATTATTTGGATTAGTCTAGTTTTCGCCTCATCCAATCCAATATACGAAGGATTTTAAGTTTTACATCCACATCCGATCAAGCACCCAACAGATTTCCATCAAATTGATATGCAAATGGTCGGTTTGGATCCGGATGACCTTCTTCAATTTGGATGATATGTTTCCTTCTTCAATTTGTAGACCTTCTACGGGTGTCAAATTATTAGGATGGCCAGTTAGTGTGTGTCAGGAATTCTGCATTGATTTGGCAATTGAGTAGAGTGGAGAAGACCGTTAAGTTAATGGAAGTTATTAGAAAGTTTCGTGATCCACAATGCGAGCTGTTATTGTTGTGTAATTGTATCGGCGTATCACGACTATATTTTTATGTGCGCACCACTAACCTCTTTTCACTTCAACATGCTAGGGATCTTTATGACCAGCACTTAGTACAGTACCTGCGTCATCTAAATCCACTCTCCCAATGAAAGATGGCGGGTTAGGTATATACATTATGTCTAATACTAGCCATTACTGCTATATTTCATCTTATATCCAGACTCGACACTTTCAGGATACTATTCGGAGACAACTGCAGCTTCGGAGCTAAGTAGTACCTTTCAATAAGCTTTCTCCAACTTTTTGCAGGTGTGTGGTTTATCACCTTCGGATGTCAACATCAATAACACCGCCCCCCGTCCCATGCACTCGTTGGCAGTCACTTATTTTAGTGTTGTTAAGAAGGAGATACCTACGAAATTTACCTTGTCAAACCGAGATTCTAGCTTGTGGCAATGCAACAGATTGGCTCATACTCGGGATTATCCAAAAGCAATACATATTCATGGGCTTAATCAATACGCAGGGCCAAGGCAGTTTAGTTTCATCCTCAGCTACAGGCTGGGTATACCACTCTTTATAGAGAAGAGTAATGTCCAAGCTGCAATTGGGAAATGGATGTTTTCGGGGATCACGCATTATATTGTGCCAATGATGTTGGGCTTAAATTTACACATGACCTGGTGAGAGATGTTTTAGCATATATTTGTTACAAATCAGGTGTGGCAGCGAGAAAAGAAGTGTTGTTAGGTTTTATGTTAGATAACAACACTGGCTTGAAACCCGCAGACATTCTTGTGTACAATTGGGAGAATGGATTGGGTGTTTGCTTCAATGTCACAAGTATTTCGCCTTTTGTAGGTGGAGTTAGTGGTAGCTTTACGCCATGTCGTGCTATCACCGCTGCTATCTCTCGGAAGCGTAACAAATATTTATATAAATGTTCGGCACATAGGTACGGTTTTAGGGTTTTGGCTTTTTCCACTTTGGGTGAACTTGGGGATGATATGATTGTCTCTCTGAACAGATTGAAGAATTTCCTAGCCAGACATGACGTTAATTCTAAGATTGGCAATTTTATTTTTACTAGAGTAGGAATTGTGATTCAAAAAAGAGTTGGAGCCCAGCTTGTGGCTAGGCTTCCAACAAGTTTCTTGTATGAAGATAATGTTGAATAATATAATAAATTAGAAAAAAAAAATTAAAAAAAAAGTCAAAAAAAGGACATTGTGGTATTCTTGAAGAGGTTGAGGAATTGAATAGATAATTATGATTTTAATTACAAAACAAGCAATATAGGTTAGGTATTTCCATTCAAAAAGGTGTGGGAGGCCAGCTTATTGCTAGGTTACCCTCCACCAATGTTATACCTATTCTTTGATTCTTAATAATATCCCCTGGTGACTAAAAAAAAAAAAAAAAAAAACTTAAGATCCCATTACTATTTCCATGTTCTTTTTTTATGGTAACTCAAACACACATAGCTTTTATAATGTTCCTTTTACTCCCCCGTCTAGTACTTGTAATGAAACTCATTAATTTTATTTAATAATAAGATTTATAATTTAATTTGTTTGTCTAATAATGTCAGTAAATTTGTATAAATAATACTTCAACTAAGCAATTAATAACTATTAGAAATACACAATGGTCCCAAATCATAAATATACACATCAACATTAGTTAACAAGATAAGTATACATAAGAAGAATAACAATAAACTTAATTGATGTGGATGTCCAACTGAGTTTTAACTACGAACCTGCATCCAATCCAAAGTCCATCGAATTTAAAAAAAATCACACGCCTCTAGTCCATTAGTGTAGAATTTGGGTAGATAAATTTCTTATAATTTAACCCATAACAACTTTAGCATTGAACCCAAAAATATATGTATTTTTTTGTTTATATCGAGATCCACGAATTCGATCACAAATTCTCACCCATTGCAATAGCAACTTTTGTTTTGCATTTTTTTCGAAACTCCTGCAGGCCCTTTTTTGCGTTTCTTCCATCACATTTGTGTTTTGTGAGCCTGTCACCCCTCCATAGAATATATCTTTCCCACATGACTACTCGGAAGGACTTTCGACAAAATCCAAAAGGAATTTTCCGTGTGTATTACCCATATTAAAATGTGATTAGACCGATGTGCAGGTTTTAGTCTAAAGCTATTGGAGTTCTTTTCAGTTATGTTGGATAGGGATGGGGAAACAACAAATGAATTGCTTATTTTGAAAAATATTCTAAACCATTCCCAGCAACAGCTATGCACATAGGTAGTTATGTTGGGTCATGTGTTGTTTCATAACCGTAAGTCTATCAGTATAAGTGGATTGCTTTTATCTTCTTATATGTATTTTTTACCATTTTTGGGAACTGAGAAAGTGAAAAGTAGAAGGGACCACAGGAACCTTCAATGTATGATATTGCTACAATGATGGTACATATGCTAACTATATCATTCTTAATTTTGTATAAGTTTTTCAAATTATGTACAAGTATTGATTGGAGGATGTGCATTTGATATGAATATAGGTCGGGCGAGCTAAGTGGGTGGACAGGGACCTGGCTCGTAATATTGATGATGGTTTAATTGCGCTCAACAAAAACAATGTTTCTCATGTTTCAGGAGTTACATAATCTTATGAAGGATTCTCTCTATACTTACGACGAGGATGAGTGGATGAGTGGTTCTAAGACGCCTGAGAGTTCTTCATCATCTTCTAAGTATGTTCCGAAGAATGTTGGTCATAGTGGATGAGTGGATTATGTACTTGTTTAAGTATTTTCAGCTTTTATAATACAGGACTTTGTTTTAATATGTTTGGTTTGGTTATGGATTTGGGTGGATTTCCTTTGTTTAAAGTAATAGAATATTAATTTACCTTGAATGAATGAATTTTAGTGTTTTAATTTATCTGATTCTTGTTTAAGTATAATGGAAGGAAAATCAGAGGATGGCAATCCAGGGTCACTTATGACTAGGTTGACCCTTACTATATCCTAGCCATAGAGCGGAACCAGTTGGGAATGTCGGCCGTGATTACGGCTTACAGTTGGTTTAAGTGGCCGTAAACCTTCCATAAATATGCACTCATAATTACGGTTTGTATTCCTAAATTTGGAAATCATATATTACGGCTAGGTTTCTAGACAATCCCAGTCGTGAATCTGCCGAGATTCCATTTCTGGGACAATCCCAGAATATTACGGCTAGGTTACTAGACAATCCCAGCCGTAAATCTGCGAAAATCTCATTTTCTTGGTAACTTTCTTAATAACGGCTAGGTCGTGTCAGCGTAAAACCTAGTTTGAGGGTTATGAAAACCCGAGACGAATTCACTCATAAACTACACTTTTTTAATGTTGTTGTATCTAAATTGAATCTCAAAAGGGCGTCCGCGTTTCTTCGTATAATAAGATCCCTTCTTCCTCGTGGTTTTTGGTTTATACTCACAACCCTTTTTCCAATGACTCTCATACTTTCCACTACACTCACAAACCATTTGAAAGTTGGTATCTCTAACTTGTTTATTCTAGTTTATTATACACATCTTTTGCATCCCTTGTTCTCGAGCTCGCTTCTTTGCATCTTATTTATCTTTCCACTTATAGTTGTTTGCATGGTGAGCACTTGTATCCGCTGAAACTTGAACAGGTAGGGGTTGGTCTTCTATAACTACTGCTTGATCTTCCATCATAATGTATGGTACAATCTATAATAAAATGAAATATATCACATCATTAGTTGAAAATAAATTCTAAAAACAGAGAAAACGACTGGGTCGACAAGGGAAATTCCAGTCATTAACAAGTCCACGGGTTGGAATTTAGGTCAAACCCAACCGTACGCAAAAGTTACGGCGGATAGTTTAACTGACATCCTGGAAAACAAGTCGTGAATCAAAAATGGCCTGGCAACCCAGCCATAAGAACAATACACGGCTGGGCATCCCAACCGGCGCCGACAGCATTAAATAAAATTTAGTATACCCATGTAAAATCTGGTCGTACATTTGTATTTAAGGCCATGAAGTTTTCTTGTTCTAGTCGTAAGTCTTTTATAATGACTGTGAGTTTATCAAGAAAGAATCGTTAAACCTGATTACGACCAGTAGTTCATGGTTTCCTAGCCGTGATCAGACCTGATGGCTAAAAACTGAAATTTCTTACAATTCCGAACTTGAAAACTGAAATTGGAGTTAGATAAGAGGTATACCTGGTTATCTTAAGAAGTCGTTTCTTCGATTTCTTCTTCTTTTTGGGTTGGTCATTCGAAATCATAGTAAGGTTCATAATGGTCATGTTAAGTTTGAGAAAAAAATTCATGATTTTCTGAGAAATCAGCAAAGAACTAATCGTTGTTGATGGGTATTAATATATTATCGAAGATGAAGACTCACCTACATCAAAACTCTTGTTTGAATCACTCATTTTGAATTTTTCCCCAATTTTTTTCTCTCTTCTTCTTCTCCCTCTGATTTTTTTTTTGTTTTGATTTTGATTTCAAACACTTAACTCATGGCTAATGATGTTAATCACGTTCATTATCACAAATCAAAATGGGGGTATATTAGTCATTATGTGAAATACTCGGATAAGGGGTTATAGGGATTACTATTTCATAACCTTATGCATCCCCAAAACCCAGGCGTGTCCAGCCCCAATAATACTACCACATTCTTGAACTTGAACGAGAATAATAAATAACCAATTGTTGTCCTGCTGAGAATTTATCTGGCCGAGAAAGGATCAGCCATTTCAATTCAATGGCATACTCTTCGACTTAAATTACGAACAAAATGTGATGCAATTCTGATTTAGTCACAAAAGACAATGAATTCTTGTTAGAAAGTGAGATCAATCGAGACTCTAAGCCTTTGAGCTATAATAGGAAGGTGAGAACCTGTTCTAGAAGAAACTAGAATGTTCTAATAGTTTTCTTGCATAGGAAGTTTTTCTTTAGTCTGCTTGATTAAGAAGTTGTTTTATGTTAGGAAGTTTACGTGTTTTCTTAGGCGGTTTGTTTTAGTATAAGTATAGGCCTTGCCAAAGGAATTGTAAGCAACAGTAAGTATTCAATTCAATTCTCGGCTTCAGTTCTGTTCTTGTTTTTGCTTTTGTGTTATTTGTTTTGTTCTTGTATTGTTTGCTCTGTTCTTGATAGTTGCAGAAGATTTGGGTACAACATTTGGTAACAGAGGAAGAGGTATATGTGGAGCAACCTGCTGGATATGTTGTGGAGGGGAAAGAAGATCAAGTATATAATCTTAAAAAGGCTCTTTATGGATTGAAGCAAGCACCGTGAGCCTGGTACACAAGAATTGATGAGTATTTTCCCTTCCACAACATATCCAACAGGTTGCTCCACATATACCTCTTCCTCAAGTATACCATTTAACAAAGCATATTTCACATCCATTTGAAAGATATTCCATTTGTACTATGCTGCTAATGCAATTATCATGCGTACAGTATCATGTCTAGCTACAGGAGCAAAAACTTCAAAATAGTCAATACCTGGTTTTTGTTTGTACCCCTTAGAGCGTCCACAATTGACGACCAAAATTATAATTTTAGTCCAAAACCAATCACAGTGGAATGGAGTAAAGAGTATATGGTGGAGTAAACCAAATATCAGAGTAAATTTGGTCTGAAATCTGGACTATAACTATATTTAGTCGTGCGGACATTAAAAATGCGTCTAATACGGAGCGTAGGTATAATAGCCGTTTGAGGTGCGGCGAATGTATAATATCCGTACGTTGGTGAGGCGTGGATCTAAAATCCGCTCGAAAGAGACGAAAGTATAAAGTACGCCTGATGGGGCGTTTATATAAAGCCCGCCCGATGATAGGCGAACATTTAAACTCTGTTTCACTCAAACGAACTATTTAAACTCCATTTCACATATAAGTTAGAATCCAAAAATAGCGTGGAAAACTGAAGTAAGTACCTAGTCAGACATGTGCGACCATTTATGAAAAGTGAAGAGTATTAATTTTTTTGAGTTTCGTCGTGACATGTGAGGATCATGGTCATAATTTCTTAGCTAACATCCTCTCTGTTTTGATAAAATTGCTTAGCTAACATAAGGCGTTGATATTAAATCCGCCCCATCAGGCGGTGATATAATGTGTGCCTATCAGTTGCGCGTAATTTATACACCCGTATGATATCAGACGTACACTAAACATCCGCTCCACACCAAGCGTTAATATTATGTACGCCCAGTTCAAACGTGGATTATACATCCGCCCGAATATGTGACGTAGATTATACATGTGCTTGGTTTCAGGCGTTGATTAAATGTCCGCTCGACCAAATTTTGATCCTCCACCGTAGCATGGCACCACGGAGTAAACCAAACTTTTTTTAGTTTTTTTTGGTTTTTGCTCTTTGGTTATACTCGCATGACTGCAGTTGCTCTTAGACACCAATCTTGCCTTCAAACTTTCTACTTCACCATTGGTTCTATACTTTGTTTTAAATACCTATTTTACACCTATTGCCTTCTTGTTCTCAGGAAATGTAGTGAGCTCCCAAGTATTGTTCTTCTCAATTGCATGAATTTCATCACTCATAGCTTGTATCCATCCTTCAACTTGTGAAGCTTCATCATAAGTTATAGGATCACATTCTCCAAATAATGCAAAGTTAATTAATTCTTCATCACTATTATCACTATCTTTGTTGAGAATACAATCTTGTAAACGTACTGGTATGACATGATTACGTGTTGGACGAGAAAATCTTTCTTGCTGTAATGATTGAGTAATATCAGCAGCGGATGTGGTAGATTATGTTCGTGCTGGCAACACAACTTCAGTATCTTTTTATGTATTAACTTCTTGAGTGTCAACTTCAGTGTCTTCTTGTGTATTAGCTTCTTGAGTGTCAATCATAATTGTTTTTGTTGATGATACAGCTTTCTCATTCCAGTCCCATTGACTCTGCTCATCAAAGATCACATCATGGCTCACAATAGTCTTTCTTGTTTAAGGATTAAACAACTTATATCCTTTTGTTGCACTACTATAGCCGACAAATATGCACTTTTCACTGTTATCATCAAGCTTCTTTTGTATCTGATCTGGAACATGTGAATATGTCATGCATTCAAACACTTTCAGATGTCTAATACTTGGCTTTCTTCCTGTCCATTTTTCTTCTGGAGTTTTTCCCAATATACTCATAGTTGGACACATATTCAGTATGTACACAGCACAATAAACTGTTTCTCCCAAAAATTCTTTTGGTAATCCTTTAGATCTTCTCATAGTTCTAACCATTTCCATGATAGTTCTGTTTTTCCTTTCTGCCACACCATTTTGTTGTGGTGTGTATCTTGATGTTACTTGATGCTCAATTTCATTCTCTTCCATAAAATTATCAACTGCAATATACTCAGTGCCTCTATCTGTTCTTAGCACTTTAATTTGTTTGCCAACTTGTTTTTCAACATAAGCTTTGAACTTCTTGAATGTCTCAAAAGCATCATTCTTTTGTTTCAACAAGAAAGCCCAATATTTTCTACTAAAATCATCAATAAAAGTGATAAAATACCTGTTACCACCTCGAGAGATTTCTTCTATTGGTCCACATAAATCAGAGTGACCTATTCCCAAAAGTTCTTCAGATCTTAAGGATTTTGCAATAGGAAAAGGATCTCGATGCTACTTTCCAAAAATACAGTCTTCACACCTGTCTTTAGGAAGGTTGATGCTTGGAAATCCTGAAACCATCTCATTCTTTTCAAGTAAATGCAAGCTTTCAAATTTACATGTCTCATCCTCTTATGCCATAACCAAGTATCATCATTCATAAAGGAGTTGTAGCATTGTTCTTCATGATATTTAATATTCAGTGGAAACAAACAATTTTTAGTCATTTGTACCTTTGCAATAAGTCTCTTTCTTTTATCATGAATTGTACAAATACCTCCTTCAATGTGCATTGCATATCCTCTCTCAGAAAGCTGACCCATACTCAGCAAATTTTGATACAGTCCAGGCATATAAAACACATATGTTATGTAAGCTTGAGAACCATTCTTCAAGATGATAGCAATTCTTCCTTTTCCCATTACTGGAACTAATGCATTGTTACCAAACTTCACATCTGCTCTTACTGATTCATCCAGATCAACAAATAACTCTTTTAACCCACTCATATGATTACTGCATCCAGTATCTAAGAACCACTTTTGACATGCTTGCTCTTCACTAGGATGACACGCCATTAATAAAACTTCATATTCTTCTTCCACCAGATTCACTTTGGCATCAGGAGCCATAAGATCGTGGGTTGTTGGGGTTGTTAAGAAGATGGCGTCCAACATGAGTTCGATCAAGGTACCAGTTTTTGATGGCAAGAATTTTGAGCATTGGAGAATACAGATGGAAAATATTTATACAGATGATTAAGGAATTCAGGGAGGCTATGATCAAGCAATTTGAGATGACTTATCTGGGTAAGATGTCCTACTTTCTTGGACTCGAAGTTCTACAGACTGATGATGGAATCTTTGTGTCTCAACAAAAATATGCAAAGGATATCTTAAAATGCTTTAATATGAGCAATTACAATACAATTTAACTCAAGTGGAAGGAAGGTTGAAGTTGGTAAAACAAGGAGGAGGAGAGCTTGTTGATCCAACATTGTATAAAAGTCTAGTTGGTAGTCTTAGGTATCTAACTGCCACAAGGCCAGATATTGTGCAGGGAGTTGGTATAATTAGCCGTTTTATGGAATCTCCTCGACAGTCTCATTTGCATGCAACGAAACGCATATTGTGTTATCTCAGTGGTAATATAGATTTAGGGATGTTTTATACATCATCTAAATAGCCTGAATTGGTTGGCTACACTGACTGTGACTGGGCTGGAGACATTGAAGAAAGGAAGAGTACTTCAGGCTATGGTTTTCATATTGGATCAGGTTTCTTTAGTTGGTCATCAAAAAAGCAACATGTGGTTGCTCTGCCTACAGTGTATAGCTGTTGCTTCTTATGCTACTCAAGCAGTCTGGCTGAGAAGAATGTTAGAATTTCTGAGTCATAAACAGAAAGTTCCAACAAAGATTTTGTGTGACAATAATTCAACTATTACACTAACAAAGAATCCAGTTTTTCATGGAAGAAGCAAGCATATTGATATTAAGTATCATTATATTCGTGAGCTAGTAACAAACAAGGAGATTATGTGCTTCTGTCCAAGTCAAGATCATATTGCTGATATTTTCACAAAAGCTTTTGATACGTATTGATCTCTGTAGTACCTTGGTAACTATTACTATAGAGGGGAATTCAGAATAATAATTAACGAAAACTAGAAAACAGAACACAAAGAAGTAATTCAAATAAATATATCTTCTCTAGATTATGAACAAGAAAACGATTACAATTCTCTCTTTGTTACGCTCACAATCTCTCTAAATAGTGGATAACCTTAAACTGTTTGATAAGCTTGCTTTTATTGCCTCACAAACTTTGTTCTAGGTCCGTGTATCACACAAACCTCCCTCTCTAGGTGTGTCTGTATCACAAACCACACATTAAATGGCTTAGCTATGAGCTAAACATCTCTTTTTATAGCTTTAACGATTTCCCAAACCTTCTAGGAATCTATTTCCTTATCTAGAAATGATTCCTTTTCTAGGTATATTTCTTTATCTATGAATAATACCTTGTCTTAGGAATATTTCCTTATCTAGGAATAATTTCTTTTCCAGGTATATTTCCTTATCTAGGTATACTTCCTTACTTTGGTTTGGTTTCCCAAACCTCTTGGGAATCTATTTCCTAAACTAAGAGTTTTGTTTTAGAGTGTTGCTTAAAACAAAACTCTTTCCTAACTAGGAATTCTGCCCAAATAAGGATTCCTTCCTAATATAGGATTCTTCCCTCAATCCGTCTTGAGGATCACTAGTTCCCGGAGAGAGGAAGATACACATGTATCATGCCCCCCCCTCCCCCCAAGAACTTGAACTCATGTGAAAGTTATATTTGGAAGTTAGGGAACCCGAGAGTTCCTTTTACCCTGCTGAACCATCTCTCTTTGCTGGAAACTTGACCTCGACGTCTAATTTGGAAAGATTCCATATCCCCTCCTCTTGTCTTAGTCACTTTTTGCTCCATAATGCAATCTTCTTCGATTGGTTCTTCTCGATCAAACCACAAGTCTCCTACACGTGGCAAAATCATCTTGTCATCCTCACCATCATCTTGTAGTGGTGGATCAAACAACTTCAAGTTTTCGGTATTAATAACCGAGAATCTTCAACCATACCATGGTCATCTTTCCACATTTGATCGTTCCTTATCTAACTTCAATCATACCATGGTCATCTTTTCTTCTAACGTATTCCAATTTTCGATTAACTCACCAAGTTGTTTGTAGAGAGATCTAGTGAAAACCATAAACCAAGGGAATCTTCCTTAAAAGAAACGAACCTTGCTCTGATACCAACTTGATACGTATTGATCTTTGTACCTTGGTGGCTATTATTATAGAGGCGGAATTCATAATAATAATAGAAGAAAACTAGAAAACAGAACACACTAGAAACCAGATTTGAAAAAAATATCTTCTCTAGATTATGAACAAGAAAACTATTACAATTCTCTCTTTGTTACGCTCACAATCTCTCTAAACAGTAAATAACCTTAAACTGTTTTGCTAAGCTTGCTTTTATAATAATTAATTGCCTCACAAACTTCTCTCTAGGTGATTTGTCTCACAAACCTCCCTTTCTAGGTATGTTTGTCTCACAAAACCACACTATTTCGATCTAAGTGTGTCTATATCACAAACCACACTCTAGATGGCTTAGCTATGAGCTAAACATCTCTATTTATAGCTTTAACGGTTTCCCAAACTTTCTAGGAATCTATTTCCTTATCTAGAAATAATTCCTTTTCTAGGTATATTTCCTTATCTATGAATAATACCTTGTCTTAGGAATATTTCCTTATCTAGGAATAATTTCTTTTCCATGTATATTTCCTTATCTAGGTATACTTTCTTACTTTGGTTTGGTTTCCCAAACCTCCTAGGAATCTATTTCCTAAACTAAGAGTGTTGCTTAAAACAAAACTCTTTCCTAGCTAGGAATTTTGCCCAAATAAGGATTCCTTCCTAATATAGGATTTTTTCCTCAATCCATCTTGAGGATCACTAGTTCCCGGAGAGAGGAAGATACACATGTATCAGCTTTGAAGGCTAAAACTTTTATAATCTAAGAGCAATGCTGGGAATGACTAATTTGCAGAGTCTCGGATTGAGGGAAGCTATTGGAAAGTGAGATCAATTGAGCCTCTTAAGTCTTTGAGCTATAATAGAAAGGTGAGAACCTGTTCTAGAAGGAACTAGAATGTTCTAATAGTTTGCTTGCGTATGATGTTTTTCTTTAGTCTGCTTGATTAAGAAGTTTTTTTATGTTAGGAAGTTTGCTTGTTTTCTTAGGCGGTTTGTTTTAGTATAAGTATAGGCTTTGAGCCAAAGGAATTGTAAGCAACAGTATGTATTTCGGCTTCAGTTCTATTCTTGTCTTCACTTTTGTGTTATCTGTTATGTTCTTGTATTGTTTGCTACGTTCTTGATAGCTGCAGAAGATTTGGGTACAACAATTCTGCAACAGAAGGTATGGCTGTCGAATTCAAAAGTTATCTATCCCCTCGCCTACAGCATTTAGCCGGTGATTATCCAATTGGTTAATACCTTGGTTAAGGATCAGTGAGCTAATACAAAAGGATTAACAATGCAGATACAAAAGTACAGCATGCAAGTAAAAGGTAAATTCATTTCACTAATCAAAATTTTCAAAATGCTTACAGTTCCATACGATTTGACATATAGTAGAGATTTCTATCTAATTTTAGTTTCTGACCCTATATGTTTTCTTCTAGTATACTTCATTTCTATTTTTCCTTTAGTTGCTAACAGTATTGGACATCAAACCTGATGAACCAATGGTGAAATTCCTTTTACTTTATACACCCACTAACTGAATATAAAAGAAAGACTACTATATACATCCAAAACAAAAGGCACTGCAAGAAACTGCTGCTGAAATCTCACTATAGTCAACTCAAAAAATTTAATTGATCATCAAAAAACTTTCGGCATTCATACACGGGGGAACAGGCTTCTCTAGCATCGATGTCCCTTGAAAGACCATCATTTGGCAATTCCTTCTGTACTTGTTCAACTGCAGTGATAACAATTCCTCTATATTATAAGCTATCTGCTGCAAACTACATACAGAAAGACGGATGAAATTTCAAAAAAAAAATACTCCCTCTCACCTTCTCTTGGTTTATCTTCTTAAAGCCAAATTTATTTGTCCATATGGATTCTGCTTCTTCAGCAGCTGGGAGTACTAAAGTTTCTACTTTAAGATACCCCAGAAGCAGCTCGATGCAAGAAAACAGCGACTGGAAGTAACCCTATCAATATTGCAAAAAAGGACTATTTATGAAAAGGTTGCCACAGAGAAATCCAAACAAACAATGACATCACTTATATTCAGTTTGACAGACTCACCCGTCCTTGGACTTCACTACTGGTAGCAACCAAAGGAAGTTCAGCAATTTTTTGTCCGAAGATCCTAAGAATAGCAGCAGATACGACAATCGAACTGCAAATGGCAATATAAATCAAGATGAGAATATATTACAGAATATTAGAGGCTAAACCATGATCTAGATATATTCTTACTTTGATGTCAGTACTGCACAATACATTCCTCCAAAGTCTTGATCCCTTATAACTCTTCTGCAGATTTCAACCATAAAAGAAGCAAGTAAACCAGCTGCAAGACACTCTAGAGAAGGTATAGAAAAGAGAGGAAGCCAATCAAATATAGCAGAGCTGATGCAGTGGAAGATCTTTGCTTACCCCAAAACCATCGCAGGGATGAGGTCGTGACCGCTTTTTAAGTCAATGATGGGAACGAAGTGATCCTAAGAAAGAGAAACACGGATATAAGATATGTAATCAAAAACTGCACAAGATGTATGATGTATGTTGAGAAAAACAAAGCTTTAAAGAAAAGGTAAATAAATAAAGGTCTTTTTAGTCAATTCACACTATCCAAGATGTTGAAGAAGAAAATGTTGACTGGAACTATAAGTAAGAGTCTAATATTGGGAGGATTGTTGCCAGAAAGCTAAATGTATTTCCAATAGCATGGTGAATAGACCAATACTTACACGAAAGATGGCGACAGCCTTAGAAAGCAACAACTTAGAGTCAGCGGTAGCAAGCTTCCCACTAAGAAGGCTCCATCTTAGATCAAGGTCACCATTATCACTTGAGCATTTCTCCATATGCTTTGTCTTTATCAAACCTGAAAGAGACTCCGGGAGCTCCAAAGGTTTGCGCTCAAGCAACTGGTGCAGAGTTGTGTGAATTGCCTTGCAGTCTGTGCAACAAAACCACTCCCCTTCTGGCAATTCCTGTTATGCAGGCCAAAATCACATTTCAGTCCGGCAAACCTAAAACATGAAACATAATAACATATGATTGTGTGCAAACCTCTAAATCCGCCATGCTGTGATCCTTCAGACAACCAACATGATATTCCTTTTCACACTGGAGAAAATGAACCAAGCAATTGAGTGACACCTTTAAGTAAACATAATTTTCTTGAACAATCACCTACTTAACCTTTAAAACTCGTACAGGAAATGAAAAAGTGAGATGAATGTCAATGTACCTGATCACAAAGTAGAACTGTGCCTGGTCCGAATCCTGATTTGCAAAAACTGTGGGCTCTAGATCACGAGAATAAAGAGTGTAAGCTCATGCCAAAACAATGAGACCAAAAATCAAATAATTTATCATTTGAGTTCACATAATGCAACAGAATAACTTATGAAGTGGATAGGTCTCACTATCATCAGATGTAAGATCTAACTGAACAAATAAAGTGCTTCTAAACATCTGTTCATTGACAATGTAGCCCACCTGCATAATGCACATCCACCAACTTCAACGTCTTGTGTTTTGACAGTTCGGATGCATCGCTGATAAATCTGTTTTATAGGATCATCTCCTAACACTCTGCCAGCTGCTATTGCATTAGCATTGTACTCACAGAATTTCTCCCTTTGGTACATCTGTTGGCAGTGGGAACAATACCATTTACCAGGTGGGAGGTTGGACAAACCCACACAGTCTGTAATAAGAAAATGCAGATTAGAGCTGTATCACAGATGTGTACCACAAAGAAGCATCTAAACAGGATAAAAACAAATTTAATCAACCAGACATGATATTATCAAGATACGAGACGAAGTGGTTAAAATGTTTCACTTTCCAACATGAAGATTAACTGTTATAAATCATGTCAGAAGCTCTTTGGAGCCACTGACCAAAAGGAAACCTCAAGGCACACTAATGTCTCTGGAAGATTCTATGGAAGTGACACCACCCTGTACTAAGTTAAAAGGAGAGAAAACGAAAGGAAAAAGATGCAGCTGAACAAATATAATCAGAAGAGTAAACTCACCTCTGTGAAAAGCTCTGGGGCATCCGTCACAAAGCAAAAGGTCTCCAAAGTCCGCACATATGCTGCAAAGGTCATCATTTTCACGAGGAGAAAAATTCGGATCTTTTGACAGAGATACTGATAATTCATGAAGAGATACCCCATTGGATGTGTAGATGTTTAGGTAACTGGCAAATCACAATAAAAAATTAGTTACATAAATGGATAAATAAAGTAATTTTCATACATTCTAAATTTGTTACTCACGGTTTGCGGCGTGAGGCCCAACCGGCATGAGCTTCAAACACTGAAGGGCTGACCTGATCAGCAAAGATATAAAACATCAGTATTTTTTACTAAACAATTACAATGACCTTCCGACGTTAAATGGACTTTCTATATTTCAATACCAGAGTTACACTGCTGGAGGATAGATAACCTCTAGGCGTACACCGATGACTACTCAGGACAATCAAATAGGATTGATCCTTGTTAATCAACCACATGGTCCAAATCAGTTCATTTGTAAACAAAGCAAAAGGAAATTGTATGTTTAGAAAGCAACTATTAGGAGCTATCAAGAAAAAGAAAAAAACTATCAAGGAAGAAGAGATGTGGCACCCTTTGTCGACATCACATGATAAACACATATAAGCTGGGCCAGGTGATGTATAGTAATAAATGAATAATAATCTGGTAGTAGTAAGAGTACCTCATCGTTGCAGCAGCCACAGAGAATTCCAGAACCACTTTTACAGCCTTCTAGCAATTTCTGGCCAATATAAGGTTCGTCAGAAGAAGAAAAAAACGACAAGCAAATCTAACAACAAAAGGAGCAGTAAGCACGAGTTTTTTCTTGTGTTTGTTCACTGATACAACCTGACCGCGATGATAATAACCGAGTTCAGCTCCGTCATGTAAACCACCTTCCTCAAAGACCAACTTATGCAAATGCACATCCCTTCAACGATAAACAATAACGTTTACTTAATGCCTTATATCAGAAGCTAAATAAGATACGTACAACAGAATGGTCATAAATAGATTCTACCAGAAAACAGAATACGAACTTTTTAGTTAGCCTCCCTCGGATATTCGTTGTCCGTAGAGCAAATTCTGAAGGTAAAACTGCTTTTGATGATCTGAAGAAGACATAAATGTATCAGGAGAAAACGAGATATTATGTATATCAATATAAAGAAGGATATGATAAAAGTAGATCTAATTAGAATACCAAAGAAGATTGTTCCTCTAGCTTTAGTTCACATTATCCAGCCACAAATATTATGTTAGTCATATTGTTATTGCAACAAAATAGTGAAGAGCTCTGTGGCTTTTAAAACATACCTAAATCAAGTTTTTGACTAGTTAGGAGCATAAGCTACTAGGGAATGAAAGCAGGAAAATGCCAAAATAAAATTCAGCCTTGACAAATAGATATAGTGGACCCAAAAATAGATAAGAACAAAGAGAATTATTACCCCATAGAAAATCTCAACCAGAGTAAACTGCATACCTTGTTTTAGTACCAGATGTCCATGATACGTTTGCTTGGGACTTCCTTGATTCCAGGCATTGTGTGCATAACGTTGCTGCCTTATTCATGCGAGACCGGTGAAGATGTCCTAAGATCGAAACATAAGTGTGACAAAGAAAGTCATTCTTATCAGTTGAAACACAGTGATTATAACAAAGGACAAATAAACAAATCAACTCCACTACAAAACGCAAAAATGGCCGACTTCTACAGCTTAATAACCTAAGCTATGTTTTAAATCGAGGGTTGACTGGTGCAATGCCCACCTTTGCAATTACTGCAGATGGTTGTCTTGTTGACAGATGGCGAAGAACAGACTGCATTTTGAATTGTTGATTGTAATGTGTCCAAAGGAGCATTCCTGCATGCATTCATCACATAGCGGAGGTTGTTCCCATTCTCCAAATAAATATAATCAGCAGCACGTTTATTTCCACTACCAGCATGCCTCTCAAATTCCATGGGGCTGACAACCTATATTTATCATGGCAAACATTCTTACACTCAATCATTCTTATATACAGTCAAAGTGTTCAACATAAGACCGTTGAATAATAATGACATCATAAAACTAACCAACTATTCTCACCTTGCGCCCATTGCAGAAACTACAGAAACACAAAATCCCAGACTTTTCAATTTTTCCATCAAGCCCTTCTTTCTACAGAACATCATTGCAAATCAAAAATCCAATCCGATGAGTATTACAAACAAAAACAATCAGCAAACATAGAAAAAAGAGTTTAGGGTGTTGCAAAACGTACCTTCTTACCGAATATGTAACTGACACGCAATCCTTCAAGCAAACCAGTACCAAGAAGCTCATTAAGCTTTGTTGGAAACTTTGCCAACCCAATCTTTTTAGACATTTTCATTTCTAGCTTATTACTTAAAGGTGCTCTTATACATTCACCTTCTACAACCTGTTGATTCTTGCAAGAACTATCCGATTCAATAGCTTCTTCGTTCTCAGAAGCAGGAATCTCCCTCGTCTCTTTCTTTCGCAAACGAGAATAGAATATTACGGGTTTCTCCGACACACCATTATCGCCATCAATCAAGTTTGGGGGTTCCTCTGTTTGCAAAGAACCAACAAGATTAATGCTGGGTTCTTCACAAATTAAAGATTTCTTAACTTCATTAGACTCTTCACAAACTGGTAATACAGTGGCATCAATTCTCTTTTCCCCTTCCTTACTCAAATCAGTCCGCATAACCAAATTCCTACAAAAAAATTCATCATTTTCCAAATTCTTGAATCTCTTATTTCCAGAAGAAGAAGAAGAAGATGGATTCAGAAGTTTAGTAGCTCTAGTTCTTCCAATAGAACCATCCAGTACTTCAGATTGACCCTTTAATGCAAAAGCAAATTCACGTTTTAAACCACTTCTAGGTCCTGATAACAACACAAACTCTTCTGATTCAACACACTTCACCATTTTCCAAACAAAATTGATCAATCAATTAAATTTTTTCAGACAAACATTGATTGCAATTTTGACCTGCAAAAATTCAAAAATAAATAAATGAACAGCCTAATTTGAATCAGAACAAGAAACTAAATAAACAAGACATCAAGTTAATTTTACCTTGATTCTATTCATGAAAACTAGTAGAAGATGAAGAGAGAAAATCTTAAGAATTTACCTCAGGTGAAGGGGAGATGAGGGATTCAGGGTTTTTGTTACAAGTCAAGTTTTCATACTAGTTACGGAGAAGAAAGACAGAGATAAATGTAGTAGATTACTAAAGAGAGAATGAAATGACAAAATAGCCCAATCTATTGATTTTTTATTGACAGGTTTACCCTCGAATCAAGTGCTTAAAAGGTTGGCCGTTGTGGTAATTGTGTGTATTGTTGTGGTACGTTTTTGGGTTTTAAGGATTAGTGAAAGCAAAGGGTAAAAATATTTTGATTTTTGTAATTTGGATGATGAGTAGGCACCAGATAATACCATCATTTTGGACAGAAGCACAAAGCAAACACAGAAAGTGTGTTTATGCAGCGGCCAATAAGGAGAGTAGGAATAGTTAATTAGGGGAGTGTTTATTAATTTAGTAATAAATAAATTTCGTTTTTAAAATTTTAGGAAGAGATATTGACCGTTGATTTGGCGATCTTGAGATTATATCGGTGCAGAAGAATTGGCGTCATCATCCGACCACTGGAGTCCAAAATCTATGAGACAAGGGATTCCGGTTTGTTTTTGCATTTCGTGTTTGAGGGAGGAAAGAAATACAAGAATTTCAGGTACTTTGTCTTATAAAAATAAAAATCCTTACATTTTACAGAAATAATAAATAAAAAAAATTAATTTTTTGACACTTGCAACATTTTCTTTTGAATTGAGAAAAAACGGGTTGTTACGGAATCACATCCATTTATATCATAATTATTTCTTATTGTTCTAAGAAAATAAGATTCATTTTAGAAGTATTCTCTTTTCTAGAAGCCGTGGGGTTTTAATTTTATATATCAAGATAATTAAAACTTGACAAATCTCAAGCTCTTTGTGTAAGGTCTCTCCAAATGTATTTAAATATTATGTTTTAGATGGACATTAAATTAAATTAGATTAAATTAAACAAATAAATGAATAAAATAAAATAGTTAATGGTCAAAAAGGAAAAATAAAATAAAATAAAAAAACAGAATTTATTAGCACGATCCACAGATAAAAACTCAAGATTTTTCTATACTAAAGGTGTGTGCGGTGTCAGTTTTCTTTTGACAATATTTCACAGTGTCTTCTCAATCGTTAGATGATAATTAAGTGATATTACATAGATGGTTAAGATCTTTGAACTGGATCTAGATAATTCGAATTGAACTATCATCTACCGTAATAAAATTATTATTGTATAGATTCTGGTTGATGATATTGTGTAAATTAAGTTCCATTGAAGAATAAGATCAAACAAAAATTGTCAAATATTTTCATTGTTAATAATTTTTGATGAACTTTCATTCAGTCGATAACCTTAATCATACCTAAATTTTAAAACTTCAGTTGAATCAGAACTTATATTGGTCAAAACTTTATTTCAAATCAAGAATGCATTTCAAAATATTAGAATAAAATCCATTGTGCACAAAGGAAAAAAGGATGGGGCAAATAATTATCTAGGCAAAGATGAGAGAAAGATCAAAGAATCAAAGATTCGATATTTGGGAGAATGGGAGAGAAAATCAATATCATAACAAATAATAACTAATAAGTATAACTATTAATTCATATATAAGTAATTGTATAACAAATATACAAGAATAGTTTTGGTAGAATACCTGGTAAGACTAATCTGTAACGAGCTATTGCACACCTTGTAGCATAAATTGTTTTGCTTGGTTTCACTTTCTTAACCTAGCCCTAATGAGTTTTAAATCGATGTACACAATTGACAGATGTTGTTTCCTTTTTATAGGTAGAGAGGGTCAAGTTCCTGAGAATCTGTATTTGACATTCATATCGCAACCGTTCATCAAGGAAGAGCATAAAAGGAGTCTAACTCCTTATATGAACCATAAGTTGGGTATTTATCCTAGTATAACCTAGATTCTTCGCATGGTCCAATCTTGCGAGAAATTATAGAGTAGTGTCCAACTGTCCAAGTGATAATATATTGATGGATAATTACTAGAAGCGTAAGGTATGCATAGGATCCTAAATTAAATAAATTAATAATTAACGTAATAATTTAATCAAATAAATTATTCATGCGAGTCATAACGGTTGCAGATTATCGTGTTATCAACATGGTTTCTTATATTTAACGCAACATGAATAACATACTCCATTAAGCCTTAAATAAGAGTATTACAATAGTATACTGATGTTCTTGAAAAGAGAATTTTTGTTAGCAATCAGTCATTCACATAAGTATATACTAAATATGAATACCAAAATAAATTTTAAATTACATCAATAAGAGCTCAAAAATTGTCCAGTATGTAAGCAGACGTACAAATTAGTTGAGTTCAAAAATCAATTACTCCCACCAACATAAGATTCCATATCATTTTTTTTAGAGGTTTTGAAAGGGAACCATTCAATTTTTATATGGTAGAACTTCGTTAAATTAATCCGCGATAAATTAATAACTTCGCCAAAATAATATTTTTTGCCAGTCCCGACTTGGGCCAGTGTGCTAAATTAATAACCCCGTTAAATTTATAAGATAATTAAAAATTTAAGCTTCCAATAGGGCCCAAATAATATACAAGTTAATAATTAGTATAATAGTAGCACTATATTATGGTGCTTTATTAAGATAAAAATCCAAAATTATTTGTTTTTTGTTCACATTTTTATAGCATTGGACTTCATCCCTAAAAAAAATTTGTAGCGTTGAGAAGTTCCCCGGTGATTTTCTTGTATAATTTTTCTATTGTTTTAATTTTAGCATCAAAATTTATATATTTAAATACATAATATTTTATCTGATATTTTGTCATAAAATAATTAGATTTGAAAATAAAATCTTTGAATACTTGTTATTATAGGAAACTTTTCCTACACACTTATTTTTGAAATCTTATTATAGGAAAATTTGGTATGTTTCGATATACTAATAACTTATTAATTTATCTATAAATTAATACTTCGCTAAATTGATAGAATTTGGCAGCCCCAAGATTATTAATTTATCGAAGTTTTACTGTAGTTATGCTTGAACAAAAAAATGAAATGATTATTTTCAAATTACTTGATTTGCATATGAATACTCAATGTTAATGTTTTTGGTTCATTTTGTATCATATTAAGTTATAATTTCGCACAACTAGGATAATATTTTCAGCAGTATCTAACTAAAATCTCGAAGTTTCGCAGATATACATATCCTTAAATGGATGTAGTATTAAAATATTTTCTATGTATAAAATATGTACATCCTGAAAACCAAGGTCTACGAAAAACCCGCATCTCTAATTGATTAAATTATTAATTTAAATTATTTTATTCCTAGTATCTCGATTTTTTTTTCTTTGTTGCTTTCCATATTAGTTTTTGGATTCATTATTTATTTTGCTAATACATCAACAACTTGGTGCATTCCAGAATTAAAGCTTTCGTGAAGATTAAATGCATATCTTTTGTCTATTCTGGAACTAAATTTGATGAATATATTGACATCTCAATATTCTTTTTGACTATTCTTACGGTATCTGCTTTATATGCATGAGAGGCTTAAATCTACATGATATGCAATTGTCATGTAATAATCTATATTTAATTTATTTCAAAAATCATAAGATGATAAGTATAAATCCACAATCTCAAACATATCTAAACATACAAGACCAAGAGAATGAACATATTCCACTAATGGAGAATCCTTGTACAATCAATACGTTCAGATCTTAATTCCACAAGAACTAGTCTTGAAAAAAATCCATATTCAAGATTGTATAAACAAGGGAACATTTGGATGATCTAATAAGATACAAATCCAAAAGGCCAACCTAGTATGATCTCAAAACTTCAAGATCTGAATTCAATTATAACAAAGTCTTGTATGATCTGCTTCAATTAGATTGTTTAATGATAAAGATATAGCATATGAGTAATCTCGAATGAATACATAGATGCTACTTGACGAGAATAGAAAGTATTTTCTATTAAATCACGTACCTCCTACTAGTTATCGATCTTGTAAGTCATATCCTTTACAAGGTTGGAAATCCCTAACTGAAAAGACGAGGGTACCCAAATACACCACAATCTTTTTGTTTCAACCTATAAGTCCTCTACCGAAAGTGATCGTCTATGGACAAAGTCAATACAATACAACTAATCGGTTCACACTTCGTGTGATTCTTTATGGATACGAGATCGAGACAATACAACAACAAAATAACTTGTGTGATTGACTATGTATACAAGATCGAGACAATACGACAATGAAGTATATTACTTGATAATAGGTTCAGACTTAACCAAACTTTATAGGATTACTATCAAGTAATGCGGAGTTAATGTTTGTGTAATTTACTTTAAATTATATAAACAAATATAATTACGGAAAACAAAAGTAAATCACACAGCAAGATTTTGTTAACGAGGAAAACTGCAAGTGCAGAAAACCTCGGAACCTAATCCATAATTGAATACTCTCACAATTAAGCCGTTATACAAAATCTACACCAACTTCGTAAAGTTAATTAAGACCAAGCAACTTTCCCTAGTTCACTTAGTTTCCTCAGTATCCCTGCGCTTCCGACTTCAATGGGTGCACGCAATGGTACAATTCCTTTGGATCGTGTTCCAAACAGTAAAGGAACAACAAATATGTTTGGTAACAACTCTTTTGATTCTTTCAAGATAAAGATATCTTAAGTCATATGCAAAGTCACTTCCGTTTAATCTAATAAACTCCTTTGCCTGGTTAGATCAATCTATCCAATAACTACCAAAGGAGTTAAGTTTAGATTCGCAATCAATCAATATAGATTCCAACAAGAAACTATAAAGTGATGCCGATCTCACACAACTAATCAATCAAAAAAATCCGATTCTAGTTGGATCCCAGCCGATAAAGGTTTGTGCACACACAAATATATGAGAACTAATAAGAAATCTTCTTTAATCTTCAATAATAACCTGCACAACACCACTTGAATATCTTGTGATCAATCATACATGACGGAGTCTGTTAACAATGGATTATCACAAGATGTCTTGAGATCTACAAACAATTCTAAAGATCCCGTCGATACTTCGATTTAGTTCGAGTGAATCTTATATCAGAAGAGAAGTTTCTCAAGAATAAACAAACTAGGTGCAATCAAAGTTTCAACAACTGTTAGTCAATCAAATCAATCGAAAACTAATAACACTTCAATTATCTAGTTTCCCACAAACGGTACTCATAGAGCTTCTTGATCCCACTGAAGTCTTTAAATGAGCGGTCGTAAGAAATTTCACCTAATTATGATACTTTCCTCTCCGAATAGATGGTTCCACCAGAAACAACAAGAAATGAAGTTTGCCTGGCTCTTAGGATAGTTTGCTAGAAATGCAAACTTAGGTATTTATAGACCAAGGATGTTTGGACACCAAGGAATTTCCAAAACCGAAAATATTCTCAAGATATGCAATGAATAGTAATATTCGGTTTTCCTAATTCCAATAAATGCTTGTCAAAAATTTCCGAAATCTCTCAATAGAAAATCTCCAATTAGTAAATGCACATTACTAATTTTTATTCTCTAGAGATATGTATTTAATTGCTGGTAATTAAAGCATATAAAACCAAAAACCTTAATTAAAAGATTCTCAATTTATTTCGGCACATGATCTCCTTGAGTACTAAGGAATATCTTTGAACAATAAATGATAAAAGTTATTGTACGTGTTCAAAGTATGTTGACATCTCTTCATTATAAATCCTTATTCATATTTACATGGATTTACATTCTTGGAATCGGTTATACCACACTTCCAAACAAGTGTAGAATTGGTTGACCTGTATTCCAAGATAACTATGTGATTGATCAAATATCAAATCACATACATGGGTTCAATCAGTTCTACCAATCTCTAGGGTCGGTTATACCTCAATTTGGAAATACTTGTGATCGGTCACACAAGTTACCAGGACCGGTTACCACATTCCCATGGTAATGCTTGTAATCGGTCACACCAGTTACCAGGATTGGTTACACCGATTACCAGGACCGGTTACCAATTACAAGGATCGATTACACAATACTCTGTGATCGGTCACACCAATTACTAGGATCGGTTACACCAATTACTAGGATCGGTTACACCAATTACTAGGATCGGTCACACCAATTACAAATATCGATCATACAATCTCATGGTGATTACTTAGGATCGGTTACACCAATTAATAAAAACTAGTCATACCAAATCATAAGTCGGGCATTGTGATTAGTTATACCTAGATACATAACATAGTTACAATCGGTTCTACCATCTCACACATATTGGTGATCCAAAGATTTGCAATGAATAGCCGTACCAATAAGCCTAATGATTTCCCTTTCAATTCACACAACAAGTTCATGAATGTACTTCCTTTAAACGAATGTGAAACATTTTTTCCTAGGATGGAATCTTCACCATAACCCATTCACATAATCATAACAGTATATACAAGATTATGTCGATGTCATATCTACGAAGTTCAAAAGATAAGCGTTATACTTCGTAGTCTAATTCCATAATACTATGATCATACAAATATGACCATGTCACATTACTAGAGCATTATACAATATGTACAGTATATACGGCTTCGCAGTTATGTTTTCAATATAGCACGACTTGAAACATACGTTAGGAATGAAACAGTTCAAGTCAATATTACTAACCTCAAGTGGAAGGATGATGTCGTCATTGTAGTTCACTAATTCTTCACATTCTTCAGGTCTTCAGAGTAATACTTGTATGTCTCAACTTTCCTAAACTTTCTAGTCTAACCTAAACGAAGTTGACTCTAGTATATAATCAAGCAACTTTAGATGAGTTTTGACACACTAAAATATGACAACCAAACTTGACATACCAATGCTTGGTGAGTTCAACCGAGCTATGCTCCAACAATCTCCCCTTTGTAAATTTTAGTAACAAAACTTTTATTACATATGGATAAACAAATTACATAAGAATTCATTTTACATACGCTTGATTTCAAGTTTCAAGAACACAATAACCTGCATATATTCAATCAATAAATGTCGTTGTTGACATTTGAATAACAAAAGATTTTACTCCCCCCTAAAGGTAAGCTAGGTAAATATTCATTCTGAACATCTTTGTTATTCCCCTTTTTGTAGACAGAATACTACAACAACAATATGATGTGTTTCTCCCCCTTAGTCAATGCTTTACACTTTTGTTAGATATAACATTTAAGCACAATTGTCCTTTCATTAGTGATTGCAAATCACTTGTTTACTCCATATATTTATCCCCCTTTTTGTCACAAAATGACAAAGGTTTGAGCAAATAAAGGACAAACCGAAAGGATCTTACAAATCTAAAATACTTTTAAACAACCTATAAGAGTAAAGCACGAAGGTTTCACATACCACATTAGATAACCAATATTAAAACCGAAACTACAAGTAATTTAGTTTTAGTATGTTATCAAGGAAACAATTGCCCGAAGCAATTTTCCCTAATAGTTGAACAATTCGACTAAGAAACTTAATTCCCTTGTTAAACCGATTGTATATGCACAATCGCTTATTTCGATAACACCAAAATAAAAATCAGAATTAACTTTATTTCTCTCATCAGGCTCTAATTATTCAGATAATAACTTAGACCTTTCTCTTTAGACAAGACAAACACTAGGTTAGTTAACTAGTTTTTCTTTTCAAGGCATTCGCTTAGACTTGAATAACCAAATCCTCCAATTTGATAAGTCTAACTAAGATCAGAATTAACTTAGTTTCTCTTATCCGGAATCGATTTGGACTAAACAAATGATCCCGTATTTTGTTAAGCCATAAATAATACATACAAACCAAAATGGATTGACTTGCACAATTATTTTCTTAACCGGAAGCAATTTGAAAAAGTGGGGGTACAACAACCTCACCTAATAATTCGCTTAGCAATCTGTATGGACTAACTCTAATATACTTTTAAGAGAATCAACTAGACAGTCAGACTCAATCTTAATAAAAAGTATATCAAAGAGTTATATCTCAATTTCTCGAATCAATACTTACTCAAGCAAATAGAAATTTGCGAGTCTAATTGAATACAAGAGAAATTAACTTGAACGGTACCAAAGACCAATGTTCAAGTATCAATCAATTTCAATCAACAACCAAAGGTCGGATTTACCAATTGATTGATTCAACGCAAAACCTGTGATATTTCAATTATATAACAAAATATAATGCGGAAAAGAAATTACACAGACACCAGAAGTTTTGTTAACGAGGAAACCGCAAATGCAGAAAAACCCCGGGACCTAGTCCAGATTGAACACCACACTGTATTAAGCCGCTACAGACACTAGCATACTACAAACTAACTTCGGTCTGGACTGTAGTTGAACCCCAATCAATCTCATACTGATCCAAGGTACAGTTGCGCTCCTTACGTCTCTGATCCCAGCAGGATACTACGCACTTGATTCCCTTAGCTGATCTCACCCACAACTAAGAGTTGCTACGACCCAAAGTCGAAGACTTTAATAAACAAATTTGTATCACACAGAAAAGTCTACAGGAATAAATAAATTTGTCTCCCACATAAATACCTAAAAGTTTTGTTTCGTCTTTTGATAAATCAAGGTGAACATGAACCAATCGATAACCCGAACTTATATTCCCGAAGAACAGCCTAGAATTATCAATCACCTCACAATAATCTTAATCGACTAGCGAAACAAGATATTGTGGAATCACAAACGATGAGACGAAGATATTTGTGACTACTTTTCTATCTTGCCTATCGGAGAAATTAATCTCAAGCCAATCTTACGATTGCACTCAAATACGATGGAAATAGCAAGATCAGATCACGCAACTACAGAAAAATAGTTGGGTTTGGCTTCACAATCCCAATGAAGTCTTCAAGTCGTTAACCTACAGGGTCTCGGTAGAAACCTATGTTAAAGGAGAATAAAATCTAGCTTATACAACTAGTATCACACTGGAGGTGTGGGGATTAGGTTTCCCAGTTGTTAGAGTTCTCCTTTATATAGTCTCCAAATCAGGGTTTGCAATCTAAGTTACCTTGGTAACAAAGCATTCAATATTCACCGTTAGATGAAAACCTGATTAGATTCAAGCTAATATCTTTCAAATGTTAGATAAAACTTTGCTTGTCATACACAAATGGTAACTTAGCTTGTGTAACCGTACCTAAATGTGTACACCTAGTTGGTTCAACAGTAGTTAACCAAATTGTTAGCCATATGAGCACTTTCATATCAACCATATTCATCTTCACCATAACTAGTTCAAATGACTCAAAAGAACTAGTTAGAGAGTTGTTCAATTGCTTAGATCTCATAGAAGTATACAAGATACAATCGAAGCAAAATCAGTTTCAGTCACTCGAATCAATTCATGAACATTATAGCCACGGTTTGCAAATTGCATTCCTTAATTTATAAATGTTTTAGTTCATGAACAAACCAATTTTAGAAAGTAACACACTTAAGTATGCGTACGGGTATGCGTACTTAAGTAACCGGATTTGAGTTTGTTTTGGTTTCCAAACTCAGCAGAAATTCACGGACGTGAACTTTCTTCCAGTATGCGTACGGGTACGCATACTTAGGTAACCGGATTTGAGTTGGTTTTGATTTCCAAACTCAGCAGAAATTCAAGGTCGTGAACTTCCGCCAGTATGCGTACGGGTACGCATACTTACCCAGTCTCCATCAACCATTTAGTACACACACAAGTATGCATACATTTGGTTCCCGGTTTTGGACTTATACACTAATGCATGAACACATTGAATGCTTATATCCAAAGTTGGTTACATGTTCTAAACTCTTTATTTCAACTATTGAAACATTCTTAGAGGATGTTAAATAGAGTTTATTCACACACTATTTTACATCAAAGAAATATTCAAGATATTGAAATAATCAACATGACTTTCGTCACTTGTAAAGATGAACTTGGCCAAAGCGAAAGCTTACCAACACATATTTCGAGAAATAAATAAGCGAGATAAACTCGGCTCGAAATAGCAAATGTGTATAATCGAAGTCTATATAGCAATACGACTTTTGCCTACGTAATGTGGGTTTTGCAAGGCGTGGCAAGCCGGCGTAAAAACTATGCTAAACTTTTTGGAGATTCTCTCTCCAGCCTACCTGGTGCTTGTTACTGGAAAAAGGCTTCGGTTCTCGGATAAGTTCAAGTCTCTACATACCTTTTAGTAGATGAAGTTCCACCAGTTCCTTGAGTAGTTCTTCGTCTTTGTATGATGAACGCCGTGGAGTCTAGAGTTCAACTACAATTTCTATCCTAGTCCGAGACTTAGCTCTAAGTATACTAGAAATCAAGACTTATAGTTTTGGCAACTAAACTTGACAACAAGCTTGAGATAGCAACGCTTGCGAGTTCGACCGAGCAATGCTCTTACAATCTCCCCCTTTGTCAATTTTAGTGAAAAAACTATCAATACATATGGAATAGAAAATAAATAAACTTTGTAGCTTCTCTCCCACATGAATGATCTCCTTGGTTCTTCAACATTACTCGAAATCTTCGTCACTTCCAAGTACTCTAATGATTCCAAAGGTTGTAAGTTCAGCATCATCGTTGTTGAAAATCCGTAGCCATTACAATGAGAAAACAAAATCTCTCAATCATTGTTACACAGTGTCATAGTATCATTACACAACATCAAAATATAATTGTATCACAACTTCGACAACAATACTATGGTTATATGTATCACTCCCCCTTAATCAATACTCCATCTCACATGGAAACCACTCCCCCTTACATAATGATCCTAAAACCATATGTATTTGTAGTGTGAACTACACATTAATTCTCCCCCTTTTTGTCAATAAAATTGGCAAAGGTACGAAAACTAATGGGATCCTAATGAAATTTCCATAGAGATATTTCATGACCAAAAGAAAGCACATATCAACTTTTTAGATGCAATCATATAGCCGAAACTAAATGCATTCATCAAGGAGTTTATAAAGATACAAGATAACCCCTACAATATTCCAAAGCCGCACTACCCACAAAGATTTGGCAATAAAGCACAAGTTCAAAAAGAACTTTCCCCCATTAAATGTCATTCCCGAAAGAACAACAAGAGCGACCTTACTTTCACAAGAAAAGAAGGATTTCTTTGGACAATAACAAATCATATAAGAATATGAATTTGTATCCAAAATACTCAATTAAATTAACCACAAGAGAACCCATGATTAATTCAATCGGAAATGCTCAACATAAGAGAACTTACGGAGCCACATAGTATATACATAAAACATGGATCAGGGAAGATCAATACTGCGGAATAAACAAAGATTCATTCTATCTTTCATCACTATTTGCACAATGACATACAATAGAGTTAATCTTTGTAAACAAAAGTTCATCCTTTCTTCCATCAATATTTGCATAATGACATAAAAGGCTTAGCTTTTGTCTGTTAAAAGTTCATTCAATCTTTTATCAATACTTGCATATCGACATACGAAGGACTTAACTCTTGACCATGTATGGGACAATCATAGTTCACGGACGCAAACACACATATCCCATAACAAATTGCAATATATAAAACCATAAAGATTAATACTGCAAAATCATCTTCCAAACAAACTTTAGAATTTAAATAAATAAATCTAAAAACATTGAAGATGAAAACATTGGACATAGCTATGTGTAATCACAATAATGACTATTCCAAACTCTAGTTATTCTTCTTAAAAACACAAGAATAAAATTCTCATAAGAAGTTTTCCTAGGCAAAGTAAGAGAAAATCAAGTTTCTTTGACAACTTCATACCTTTGAACGGGTCCATCATAAAAGGTATCACTGATATCCTTGATTTTCTTGACCGTAGAGACTCCATGTTCATGAGTTAGAACATTAGTTTTCCGATCAACAATTCGGGCAAGATGCCTAGCTTTGACACAATCCAAGATAAGTTTCTTCTAATTCCTGATCAAGATATTTTGATTATCAAGGATTTTGGCCTGACCATCAAGCAGCTGATTTACTTGCAGTTGAAGGTTTGCAAACTCGACCCTAGAGTCATTCTGAAAAAGAATTAGATCCTTGACAGATTCTCCAACCCAGGAGTTATACTCTTTCCTTTCAATCATCCTTTTCAGGAAAAGATCTTGAACAAAATTACATCCTTTAGAGTCTTCTTCCATCTCGAGATTCACAACTTCTTGAGGTCTTGAGGAGTTTTCCATACATTTTTTTTAATTTATTGGGGAAGGCAAATTAATATAAGATATACATATGTTTTCAGGCAAGCGATTGACACCCTTGTTGTGAAAACCCTAAACTCCCAAGAGAGACCCTGACGTTCGTGGACTGGTTGAAAATAACAGAACTGAAGAGATTAAAAGAAATACCTTTGTTTTCATATATCCCACATCATCGTGACTCAATAATTAAAAATTTAATCAGAGCATAAGAGTGAGATTCAAGAAAACAAGGAGTAAAGAGACTTGTAACGACCCTCAAGCTCGTCAACGCTATTTGACTAGTCTAGCAAGGATTAAGAGACAATTTTACCACTAATGACTCGATTAGTTTAACACGGACGTTAATTAATAGGAATTAATCTAATAGCGATCTAGATACGAAACTAGTATCGTTCGATAGGTCTCGAAAAGTTTTGTGAGACGGACTACTCGAATGCGTCATTCAGATACCAGACGAAGAAGATATCACTGGATTAGTACGAGGGGCAAAATAATCATTTTGCATCTAAACCGCCTGGCTGCCCTTATCCATTTTATTAGGGAAGGGGATTTGAGATGGGTATTGATCAATTGGATGAATTAGAGTTAAGAATTAGGAGTAATTCGAGATCAAAGAATGATTAGGGTTTTTGTTCTTCCCCAAAACAGAAATTAGGGTTTTCTGTTAATCGATGGTGATGGTGAAGATTGTTGAGTGTTAGTTAAACAAGATTGATGGATTATTGGAAGTTTTGTGACGAATTACTGGATTGATTGAAGGCAAAGAAGAATCTAGTTTAACTGGTGGAATTGAATTGAGGGGTTGTTCAGTTTGAGATGAATTGCTGATTCAAGCTAAAGTAAGAAGAAGAAATGAATTCAATTGCCTGAGCAACACTGATTGGAGGTGAATATTATTTTAAGTTAACTTTGTAAAGTTGTTCATGTTGATTGTTGAGTGTATGCTGTTCATGGAGCTAAGATTGAAATGAGTATATGAATCTGTATTGGAGTTGGAGATGTAGATTAGGTATGTAATGAATTACGGTTGAGGATTAGAGGTTTGAGATGTATAAGTTGGTGTTCTGTATAGAAATGATTGTAAGTAAGTTATGATTTTCTTATGGTGTTGATGGTTGGTGGTCTTAGTTGAGGTCGTAACCGCAGAACTGAAGGGGAAGTTGTTATGGTTGTAAGTGAATTAGAAGGGAAATGAATAAAAGGGTGCTGTAATGGTGGTGTTGTCTGTATGTTTGAAGATGCAGGGTATTGTGATTTGGTATGGAGGTGAACTGTAATGGGTGCATATGAGGATTGTGTTGGTTGGCTGTTAAAGCTGAACTGTTGGTGGCTGGTGATGATTGTGTTAAGCTAAGACTAAAGTATGGAGGTATGCAATGTCAGTAATGTTGCAGGGAGTGGTAGTGTTTGAGATTGAGTTGTTACTGCTGAGAAGAATTGAAATGAGGTTAGATGAAATGGTTGTGTTGATGGCGTTGGATTAGCCTTGTGGAGCTGTGTTAAGAAGTAGTGGTGTTGTTTGAATTGGAGTTTAATTGAATGAAATGGGAAATGAATGGAACTGTCAGTTGCAGGATAGAGTTGAGCTGAATATCTTTAGTAGAAGCTTAAAGCTGCAATTGCAGGTAGGCTGTTGTTGTATTTGTAAGTTGAATTTGAAGTTTGTTTAAGATTGTATGAATTGAGGTTAAGTTGTTAAATGAATTGATTTTGAATTAGAGCTGAAGTTTTTCTGCAATAGAAGTAGCACTGTTAGTCATCCCAGTCAGTGTAGCTGACTTACCTGACTCAGAACATCTGACTGAGTCGGATCAAACCTTAACTCAGTTGACTAGACCTGACCAGACTGTAGCTGACTCAGTATGACCGAGTTAGACTTTAACCTTGGACCATTGACTATATTGACTTGACTTTGGATTTGACTTATGGTGACTGTTAGTTGACCCCGTTGACCGTTATTGACCGTCTGTTGACCCAGATGGACCAGGCCTTAGATTAAGAGAATGGATTCATGGGCTTGGGCTTAAGACTAGTATCCTACCTTAGTGAATTGGACCTCTTATGGTCCGAATTAGCTTTCGGTTCCTTCTACAAAGTTGTAGATATTCATAAAACTTATTTAATGGACTATAGAACCAACCTAATTGAATTAGTAAACCTTAGCTATGCTAAAGATAGAGAATGAAAAGGTGTAAAGTCATAAATGGGCTTAGAACCATCAGTTAAACTTGTATTATTCTTGTGTGAGCCATTTTAGCGAGATTCTTAGAGTTCTTGTGTGATTAACAGTTAGTTATTAACAACGATCGATTCAAAGGATGAACCAGTGGATCGTGGATCTCAAGGTAGGCGTGGCTTGTCATCAAAAGAGGTGGGAATACATTTTACTCTTTTGTAACCATTGTTGTTTCTTTTACAAAAGTCTTTGTTTAACAAACTCATGCATTGTCTGATTGTACATTCCAAGCTTTGTTTAGTTTCCATTACGATTGTTCTGTTGATTCTTTGAATCTTTCCACGATTCGGAAATGACTTATAATGCTTTGTTTATCATTGTGAATTGTTATGGGAAATGAGAATTTCCACTTGTGGTATATAGGATACGCTCCTTCACATTTATATCTACATGAATTCAGCTTTTATGCTTACTATGGGTCATCAGTAATGGGTGATATCAATAGCTATTCGGTGTGGAATTGGCATCAATTTTATACATTGTTTGAAGAAGGAGTTTGTCCATATACATGTTTGTTTGTTTGAGTGACTTGGTCACTTTTTAATGTTTCAGAAAAACATGTATTGTTTTCCAACTCTTGCTTATGATTACTTTAAACTTAAATGTTATTCCTACTGGGCACCCCTTTTAGGGATGATGTGCTCACCCATTCCCACTTTCAGTTTCAGAGACAGACCAGAGTTGCGCGGCGGATGCGTCGAAGTGTTGAGTTCGTTAGTTGGTTAACTTCTGCTATGTTTATTGTGTTGTATATTCTATTTTTAAACCAAATGATTGTATATGTATCATTTGAGAGGAGTTCCTGAAATATAGCAGATTTCCTAATTGAATGTTTAAGTAAATGATTTAGATTTTAGTGCCTATTTATTTAGTTAATCTCTTGGATTAGTCAGCTGCTAGCTTAGGGGGTGCTACAAGACTCTACTTTTACATCAAGAGAAAACAGCATAGTCAACCGCAATACAGATGAAAAACTACATTAGACTTGAGTATCTCCCAAAAATCATTCTTGCATCTCTCAAGTCAGATACAAGAATAAAAATGCCTACGATTAGGTAGTCAAGTGAGATGTGATCTCACTATGAGTGTTGAGAGATGAGTTGTAAATTCCATCTGAAGGTTTGAACCTGTTATTCCTTACCTTCCTTCGGTTATTTTTTTATTCCATAGGAAATTAACATAACCTTGTCAGGTGATCCGTCAAAAATATTTTTCTGAGGATTAAGTCTAGGACCTCTGGAAATCGGTTCTAGAGAATTAGAAGATACATATCTCCACCATCTAGACTTAGATTTACCAGACATATTCTCATAAACATTGGGAATGTGTGTTTTCTTTGTGTAGGAACTAGCACCATATGGAGACTCACGATTCCTGTGGGGATTTTGAGATGAGTGACCATTGAAAATCCTTTTATGAGAATTATGGTTTTCTGCAGGAATGAAATCCATTGTAGATGCCGTAAGACGATTTACTCGGTCGACAGTAAAAAGAAGTAGATTTTGAAGATTCGAAATATGTTTCTTTCTAGCAAAACAATGTTGAACATAGTGATTCTTTTTCCCACAGAAGGAACAGGTTCATGGAAGAGAAACATTGGAAGGAACCTGTTTCAAATTCATAGCCCTATTAGAAGATTGCAAGTAATGAAAACATTTCTTAGCAGGAACTTCCTTTGGAGATCTTTTCTTCATGTACTGTAATTCTGTCTGAGAATTAGAGATCGGTACAGAAGAATTTCTCGTTAACACAGTGTTTTCCCTTTTTAAGGATTTACACTGTTTTTGGGCTAGAATAAGGGATGCACCCAGTTTCTCTTTTTCAACGTGAAGTCTGTTTAGATCAGATGAATGCGTCTCGTTCAAACGTTTTTCTCTAATTAAGTCTTCTTTAACAATATCCTTAAGAACACTAATCTTTTCACGATGTAGGGTAGTTTCTTGAAAAAGTTTTTCAATATTGTTGGAGAAGGATTCAATTATACTATAGAGTTCCCGTTCCCGACCAAGAGACTTCTCAAATTCATTAATAAGATGAGCATGGTTATGAAAATCAATGGCCACAGACGTTTTTTTTTAGATTCTGGTGATATCCATTTCAACTTTCGACAGAGTGTCAAATGTCTCATTTAAGGAAAAATTATCAATATTTGATAAGGCATCCTTTCTACCTCGGGATTCGGAAGAATCAACTAAGGAGTTATCCTTTGAGGTAGTTCCAAGACATTTGGTATAGTTGTAAGCTTTGGAGGACATTTTGGTGTGCGCAATAGCAAGAGATAATCTTCCGTCCACAGAGACAGATTGCTACAAACACAGACTTGTGAGGTCTTTAAACGTGTTTGCCCGTTCTGATACCAATTGAAAAAGTGGGGGTACAACAACCTCACCCAATAATTCGCTTAGCAATCTGTATGGACTAACTCCAATATACTTTTAAGAGAATCAACTAGACAGTCAGACTAAATCTTAATAAAAAGTATATCAAAGAGTTATATCTCAATTTCTCGATTCAATACTTACTCAAGCAAATAAAAATTTGCGAGTCTAATTGAATACAAGAGAAATTAACTTGAACGGTACCAAAGACCAATGTTCAAGTATCAATCAATTTCAATCAACAACCAAAGGCCGGATTTACCAATTGATTGATTCAACGCACAGCCTGTGATATTTCAATTATATAATAAAATATAATGCGGAAAAGAAATAACACAGACACCATAAGTTTTGTTAACGAGGAAACCGCAAATGCAGAAAACCCCCGGGACCTAGTCCAAATTGAACACCACACTGTATTAAGCCGCTACAGACACTAGCATACTACAAACTAACTTCGATCTGGACTGTAATTGAACCCCAATCAATCTCACACTGATCCAAGGTACAGTTGCGCTCCTTACGTCTCTGATCCCAGCAGGATACTACGCACTTGATTCCCTTAGATGATCTCACCCACAACTAAGAGTTGCTACGACCCAAAGTCGAAGACTTTAATAAACAAATCTGTATCACACAGAAAAGTCTATAGGAATAGATAAATTTGTCTCCCATAGAAATACCTACAAGTTTTGTTCCGTCTTTTGATAAATCAAGGTGAACAGGAACCAATCGATAACCCAGACTTATATTCCCGAAGAACAGCCTAGAATTATCAATCACCTCACAATAATCTTAATCGACTAGCGAAACAAGATATTGTGGAATCACAAACGATGAGACGAAGATGTTTGTGACTACTTTTCTATCTTGCCTATCGGAGAAATTAATCTCAAGCCAATCTTACGATTGCACTAAAATACGATAGAAACAGCAAGATCAGATCACGCAACTACAGAAAAAATAGTTGGGTCTGGCTTCACAATCCCAATGAAGTCTTCAAGTCGTTAACCTACAGGGTCTCGGAAGAAACCTAAGGTTAAAGGAGAATCGAATCTAGCTTATACAACTAGTATCACACAGGAGGTGTAGGGATTAGGTTTCCCAGTTGCTAGAGTTCTCCTTTATATAGTATCCAAATCAGGGTTTGCAATCTAAGTTATCTTGGTAACAAAGGATTCAATATTCACCGTTAGATGAAAACCTGATTAGATTCAAGCTAATATCTTTCAAATGTTAGATCGAACTTAGCTTGTCATACACAAATGAAATGCACGTCCATTTAGGTTTGTGTAACCGTACCTAAATGTGTACACCTAGTTGGCTCAACAGTAGTTAACCAAATGGTTAGCCATATGAGCACTTTCATATCAACCATATTCATCTTCACCATAACTAGTTCAAATGACTCAAAAGAACTAGTTAGAGAGTTGTTCAATTGCTTAGATCTCATAGAAGTATACAAGACACAATCGAAGCAAAGTCAGTTTTGAGTCACTCGAATCGATTCATGAACATTATAGCCACGGTTTGAAAATTGCATTCCTTAATTTATAAATGTTTTAGTTCATGAACAAACCAATTTTAGAAAGTAACATACTTAAGTATGCGTACGGGTATGCGTACATAAGTAACCTGATTTGAGTTTGTTTTTGTTTCCAAACTCAGCAGAAATTCACGGACGTGAACTTTCTGCCAGTATGCGTATGGGTACGCATACTTAGGTAACCGAATTTGAGTTGGTTTTGATTTCCAAACTCAACAGAAATTCAAGGTCGTGAACTTCCGCCAGTATGCGTACGGGTACGCATACTTACCCAGTCTCCATCAACCATTTAGTACACACACAAGTATGCATACATTTGGTTCCTGGTTTTGGAATTATACACTAATGCACGAACACATTGAATGCTTATATCCAAAGATGGTTACATGATCTAAACTCTTTATTTCAACCATTGAAACATTCTTAGAGGTGTTAAATAGAGGTTATTCACACACTATTTTTCATCAAAGCAATTTTCAAGATATTGAAATAATCAACATGACTTTCGTCACTTGTAAAGATGAACTTGGCCAAAGCGAAAGCTTACCAACACATATTTCGATAAATAGATAAGCGAGATAAACTCGGCTTGAAATAGCAAATGTGTATAATCGAAGTCTATATAGCAATACGACTTTTGTCTCAAGATAGGAGATAGAGTAGATAGACTTTCTGAGTGATGGATAAGTTCAAGTCTCCACATACCTTTTAGTCGATGAAGTTCCACCAGTTCCTTGAGTAGTTCTTCGTCTTTGTATGATGAACGTCGTGGAGTGTAGAGCTCAACTACACTTTCTATCCTAGTCCGAGACTTAGCTCTAAGTAGACTATAAATCAAGACTTATAGTTTTGGCAACTAAACTTGACAACAAGGTTGAGATAGCAACGCTTGCGAGTTCGACCGAGCAATGCTCTAACACAATTGAAACAAACATAGACATTATAACACCGTAATTTCACCGAATTTCGTTAAGCAAAAACACTTGATACCCAACAACAAAGAAGATACCAAACAATAAGCCAAATAGACTGACACAATTTTTCTTAACCGGAAACAATTGAATCATACATACGCACACATCCATACACAATAATGGAACATATCAATTGTACCGAAATTTTGTTAAGCAAAAGCAAAATATATACAATATAAACAGGCTTTTCTTAAACAAGAAAACGATTAACTAACAAATTCGTTACCTCAAATTCCGCAGTCTCTTCTCCCCAGAAAGATATGTCATTAAGCGCAAGTTCAAATAAGAACTCTCCCCCAGTGTGTTATCATCCCCTCACAAAAACAAAAGAACAACAACAAAAGCAACCTTTACCAGAGAAGGGTTGAATCGGTTTTAACTAATGCGTGCCAATAGCAAAAGTAGAAAACCCGAAACACATATGTTATGCTAAACACAATTCATGTAAACATAAATTGATTCAACATTGTGACTTTTCACATATGAGTTTCAATCGGAACACCTTATGATCCTTTGATAAAGCCTACCAACATTGGCTAGAACTTAATCCCGCTAAATCAAAAAGCTATATAAACCATAAGGGTCACATCATTATGAGATCGAATATTAAGGTTAATGAAAACTAAAATCAGATATCCCATAAACCGAATATACATAGCAAAAACATAAACATTCATTCACAGGTTGTGTAATCGGTAATTATCACAAGAAGAATTATAAAATAATAATTTTATTTATAGAATAATGATAGTTTTATTTAAAATATACCTTATACAATAATTGACCATGTCACATTACTAGAGCATTATACAATAAGTACAGTATATACAGCTTCGTAGTTATGTTTTCAATATAGCACGACTTGAAAGATACGTTAGGAATAAAAAAGTTCAAGTCAATATTACTAACCTCAAGTGGAAGGATAATGTTGTCGTTGTTGTTAGAGCATTGCTCGGTCGAACTCACAAGCATTTCTATCTCAAGCTTGGTTGTCAAGTTTAGTTGCCAAAACTATAAGTCTTGATTTCTAGTCTACTTATAACTAAGTCTCGGATTAGGATAGTAAGTGTAGTTGAGCATTAGACTTCACGGCGTTCATCGATTGAAGACGAAAAACTACTAAGGGTAGCTTGTGAAACTTCATCAACAAAAGGTATGTGGAGACCTTAACTCATCTATCATTTAAAAGTCTATCCACTCTATCTCCTATTTGAGACAAAATTCGTATAGCTATATAGACTTCGATTATACAAATTCGATATTTCGAGCCGATTTTAACTCGCTTACATATTTCTCGAAATATGTGTTGGTAAGCTTTCGCTTTAACCAAGTTCATCTTATATTCTTGACGAAAGTCAAAAGATGATCATGTGAAAATCGCCTGGTAACATCTTACATGATTTTTGTAAGACAGTTATTTGATGTAGACTCGGAATGTTTTGTATTGATCTATCGATCACTTGAAAATTGCTTTGAAGCTAATAGTTTGTGTGAGACAGCTATTGTCATCTTCCAAGAATGTTTCAATGATTGAAATGAAAGTTTATAACAATTAACCATGATTGGATATAGCACAGTATGCGTACTTGTATGCTAACTGTTGCAAGTTATTCCAAGTCCGGGAACCATGGTATGCATACCCGTATGCGTACTGGTTGGTTTAATAAAAGTCCGAGACCTTAGTATGCATACCCGTATGCGTACTGGCGTAAGTTCACATCTGGAAATTCAACTGAGTTTGGAAGGTATGCGTACCCATTCGCATACTGGTGAACCCAAACTAAGTCCGGCCACTTAGGTATGCGTACCCGTTTGCATACTTGAGTAGGTTATGTTCTAAAATCGGTTTGTTCATGAACTAATATAATTATATAATAAGGAATGCTATCTTTTGCAAACCGTAGCTATAATGTTCATGAATTGATTCGAGTGAATCAAAATCGATTTTGCTTCAATTGTGTCTTGTATACTTCTATGAGAATATAACCAATTGAACAACTCCAGAACTAGTTTCATTTGAGTCATTTGAACTAGTTGTGTTAAGATGAACAAGGTTGATATGAAAGTTTTCATATGGCTAACTTCGGTTAACTATTGTTGAGCCAACAAAGTGTACAGGTTTAGGTATGGTTACCCATATCTGAATGAAGTCACTTTTCATTTGTGTGTAACAAGCTAAGTTCGATCTAACGGTTGAAAGATATTAGCTTGAGCCTAATCAGTTTTTCATCTAACGGTGAATATTGAATGCTTTGTTACCAAAGTAACATTGATTGCAAACCCTGATTTGAAGACTATATAAGGGAGAACTCTAGTAACTGGGAAACCTAATCCCCACACCTCCTGTGTGATACTAGTTGATGTGATTTTCAAAGATGTTGTAGTAATGGTAAATAGGATTCGAACTCTAAGACTTGTGAAGATTCGAGTTTTTAAATTTAATAAAAATATATACAAAAATATTACAAAGGGTGCGAGAGTTACTGGGACTCAGGATTCCACCGATTTTAAAACATAAGGTTCAATTATTAATTCTTTGACAATTTTAGCTCAAGAAAAACACGGACTCTATTTTTGCCAAGGTAGATTCTCAAAACATTGATTGTAAATCCTAAGCATGATGTATCAAAACACCTAAGCTAAGCATACATCATCAAATTAAATGACAACCAATTAATTCAAATCATAATTTCAATTAAAATTAATGCAAAAGTCTTAAAAAGAATTAATAAAATTACCCCAAGTATGATATTCGTCTTCCTCCGTCATCCCAGTGTTGGGGTTTAGCTCTTCATGGTTAAAACACGCTCAAAAGAATAAATCATGGCTCAAAAGGTGTTTTTATTGAAGAGAAATAATAATACAGCGAATCTGCAACACTTAATGGTCGTTACAGAAGTCACAGTTACAATTGAAGTGCTGTTTATAAACGATAAATCGGTTCTGCTGTTGAAGAACGATACTTCTTTGCGATTGTTCCGTGTGGGTCAATGTTCTTCGTGTTCTTCAGCAGCAGCAGCAGCAGAACCCGCAACTTCCCCTAACTTTATATGACCCAAACAATCTATTTATATCAAAAAGACCGATTAAATCTCTCCAAAATCTCTTCCTTTCTCTTCACGGCAAAGTTGCGGCAATTTCTTGTTTTAGAATTTCTACGCGTTTCTGAGCTTTCCTTTTGATTCTAAACTCTTCCTTAGATAGATACCAATCTTTGGGAAGAAAATCTTGCCTTTAGTCTCCCTAAAATTCCAAAAATAGTTCATCACAGACCCAAAACTTCCATCACCTCTGTTTCGATTCTACCGGGTTATTTAACCCAATTCAATCAATCCAAACCCACATACCAAGCCTGTCTATCCTTAACAGGGTTAACCCAATGAAAATCATCCCTTGAATCTCCTTAAAAATCGTCCAAATTTCAACCCTAAAATCTGTTCCGTGAAAACAAACTTTCCCGCCAATTTTTTTTGTTTTTAACCCGTGAAGAAGTGGAGTCCCCCTATCCAGTCCCAGTCTGTGTTTAGTAGCTGCTTGGAAATGGGTTACCCCTTATCCAAAGTGAGAGTCCGAATAGCAAATGTCCTCCCAGATGCCTTTAAAAACTTTTCGAGCCAATTTCGCCGCAAAAGCGTATTTCTCCAAAAACACCTAAAAAGAGATAAAATACCAAAATAAGTACAAAAATGGGTACTAACAATATACACAATAGAGATGAAAATAGACACATAAATGCGTCTATCACTAGTTGCGACTAGAGTCGATTCTCCTTTAACCTAGGTTTTTCTAAAACCATTATAGGTTAACGACTTAAAGACTTCATTGGGATTGTGAAGCCAGACCCAACTATTTTCTCTGTAGTTGCGTGTTATGATCTTGCCGTTTTCTATCGTGATTGAGTACTATTTTCTCTAAGATTTGCTCAAGATTTAATCTTCGATAGGCAAGATAAAAAGTAGTCATAAACATCTTCGTCTCATCGTTTGTGATTCCACAATATCTTGTTTCGCTACTATAAGATTAAGATTATTGTCAGGTGATTGATATTACTAGGCTGTTCTTCGGGAATATAAGTCCGGTGTATCAATTGGTTCTTGTTCACCTTGATTTATAAAAATACGGAACAAAAATCATATGTATTTCTGTGGGGACAGATTTATCTATTCAATAGACTTTTCTGTGTGAGACAGATTTGTTTATCAAGTATTCGACTTTGGGTCGTAGCAACTCTTAGTTGTGGGTGAGATCAGCTAAGGGAATCAAGTGCGCAGAGTCTTGCTGGGATTCAGAGGCGTAAGGAACGCGACTGTACCTTAATATGTGTGAAATTGGTTAGTGATCAACTACATTCCAGTCCGAAGATAACTTGGAGTAGGCTAGTGTCGGTAGCGGCTTAGTACAGTGTGGTGTTCAAATATGGACTAGGTCCCGGGGTTTTTCTGCATTTGCGGTTTCCTCGTTAACAAAATTATTGGTGTCTGTGTTATTTCTTTTCCGTATTATTTTTGTTTATATAATTAAAATATCACTGGTTGTACTTAGTTCCATCAATTAGATAATCCAACCTTTGGTTGTTGATATAAATTGATTGACACTTAAACATTGGTCTTTGGTACCATTCAAGTTGTTTCACATAATAATCAGGCTCACGGATTCTATCTGTTTGATTTGCTGATTACATTGTGAAACGCATTTCCATTGACTGAGTCTGACTGTCTAGTTGATTCTCTTGGAATTATATTGGAGTTTGTCCATACAGATTGCCTAAACGAAATATTTGGTGAGGTTGTTAGACCCCCGCTTTTTCAGTTGTAGTTTGCTACTTCTCCACATTCTTCAGGTCTTTAGAGCAATACTTGTATGTATCAACATTCCTAGACTTTCTAGTCTTACCTAAACGAAGTTGAATCTAGTATATAATCAAGCGACTTTAGATGAGTTTTGACACACTAAAATATGACAACCAAACTTGACATACCAACGCTTGTTGAGTTCAACCGAGCTATGCTCTAACACTAACCTTGCTCGCTGGTCATATTACTATATACAAGAAATTGGGAATCAAATATGAGAATGAGAAAAGGCCAGTCGATCCATCATCCAGCAGAAGGAGGGTTCTCTCTTTATATTGCATGATCTCATGTTTCAAGATCCGGATTGAACAAACACATGTCTTGTTAACTGACGAGAGAAACTATCTAAGTTGATTAACGTACTACTTGTGATATTTTAATCATATGATAAACCATGCATATATAAAATAACATAAGACATCAGAAATTTTGTTAACAAGAAAAACTGCAACATAACATAAAAAACCCGGGAGCTCGTCCAGATTGAACACACATTGTACTAAGACGGTACTAGTATTATCCTACTATCAAACTTCGGATGAAATGTAGTTGAGAGCGAATATACCCTCCAAGATATTCAATTTCAGTTGTACTCCTATGTCTTTTGGATCTCGCGAAACCCTACGCACTTGATTCCCCTAGTTGACATCATTTACAGGCCTATAAATTGTTTTACAGTCATTTGTGAAGACTAGTGCTACCTTGCCTCCAACAGTACATCTATTTGATTTCCTCAGATGTGATAATTAAGTTAATGGAAAACTTTTTGCTTTGATGGATCTCCAGGTATTAAAAAAGATGTCAAAGCAAACCTCATCAATTATGGTTTATATTCTTCAAAGTTTGTAGAGATATCTAACTGTTTATAATTCGCAAGATCTATTTAAGTCATACATAGATCTAGATCAAAATTTTGTGGAACTGACAATATTAATGCATTGCTCGGTTGAACCCACCAAGCGTTGGTATGTCTTATTTTATTCCAAACTTGAAGCTGCTTGATTTAATTATCAGAGTCAACTTTATTAGGTTAGACTAGAAACAAGACATGTCGAGACTCGCTCTTGTTACTCATGAAGAACCTAAAGATGTATATGCATCAACGAACACATCATTCTTCAGTTCGAGGCTAGTAACAACAGACTTGACTTGTTCCATCTATATCTTTGTTTTTTCAAGTCTGTATTAATTGAAAACATAACATTTTGAAGTAATGTTTATTCACTTGTTTCTAGTATCGGTGACTTGGTCATTATACTATGATCAAAGTATCAAGCAAATATATACTAGTTGTTTCATACAACTTGAGTATATAGAGTATAGTTTATCTGTGGACTATGTGAATTGACATAACACTAATCGGTAACTTGTTACTATTTAATCAATAACCAACTTGTAAATAGAAGAAAAAGAGAATTACAAGGAGTTAGTTGGGAGCCTAGCCACAAGCTGGGCTCCTACACCTTTCTGAATGACAAGTCCTATCCTATGAAATAAATAATTTCCAACTTTAACAATGAAGTCGTGACCAGCAACACGATTAATCATTCTTTTCAGAAAAGTTATCATGTCGTCTCCAAGTTCACCGAGTGTAGTGAAAACTAAAACACCTAAACCGTATCCATGTGCGGTACATTTATCTAAATACTTGTTACGCTTACGAGAGATTGCATTGGAAATTGCGTGACCAGGCTTGAAAGAACGAACACCACATCCAGTGAAGGGAGAAACACCAGTGACGTTTAAACACGTGTCTTTACATTTTCCCAATTGTAGACAAGAATGTCAGCAGGTCACAACTCATTGCCACAATCAGAAGAAAAAAAAAGAGCCTAATGTTATGTAGCGCTCCCAAAGCTAGTAGCTAACTAATCCAAGATATTAACTAAATAAAGAGGCACTAATGATCTAAATCATATACTTAAGCATTCAATTAAGAAATATGCTACAAAACATAACCCAAAAACTAGCCACGCTCTGAAATATATATATACAAGAACTCCTCTCAAATGATACATATACAATAGCCATTTAATTTACAAATAGAATATACAACATAATAAACATAGCAGAAGTTAATCAACTAACGGACTCAACTCCCCGAAGCTTCCGCTGTGCAACTCTGATCTTTCTCTGAAACTGAAAGTGAGAATGGGTGAGCACATCATCCCTAAAAGGGGTGCCCAGTAGAAATAACATTTAACTTTTAAATAATCATGAGCAAGATTTGGAAAACAATACATGTTTTCCCAAACATTACAAGTGACCAAGTCACTGAAATAAACAAACATGTATATGGACAAACTCCTTCTTCAAACAATGTTTATATTGGTGTCAACTAGTTCCACACCTATTAGGTAATATTGTGGTGTATCGCCCTAGCCATTGCATAAAAGCTGAAAGTAAGTAGGTATAAATGTGAAGGAGCGTATCCTATATACCACACGTGGAAATTCTTATTTCCCATACAATTCATAATGACAAACAATACATTACAGGTCCTTTCCAAACCATGGAAAGATTAAAAGAATTACAGAACAATCATAATACAAACTAAACAATGCATGAGTTTGTGAACATAAACTTTTGTAAAAGAAACAACAATGGTTACAAAAGAGTTAAATGTAAATTCCCACCTCTTTTGATGACAAGTCACGCCTACCTTGAGATCCACGATCCACTGGTTCATCCTTTGAATCGATCGTTGTTAATGTAGATTAACTGTTAATCACATAAGCATTCTAAGAATTTAGCCAAAAGGCTCACACAAGGCTCATGACATAATTTCATACAAGTCTCTAGTTATAGTCTAAGTGAACTATCTGATGGTTCTAAGCCCATTTATGGTTCTACACCTTTTCATTATCGATCTTTAGCATATATAAGGGTTTACTAATTTAATTAGGTTGGTTCTCTAATCCATAGATAGGTCTTATGAATATCTACAACTTTGTAGAAGAAACCAAAGGTCAATTCGGACCATAAGAGGTCCAAAATATCAAACTAAAATACATGGTACTAAGCCCAAGTCCGCTTAACAAGTCCAATAATCCAAGACCTGGTCTAACTGGTCAACTAACGGTCACCAACGGTTAAACTGACGGTCAAAGGGTCAAGCTAACAGTCAAAGGGTCTCTAACAATCAACGTCAGTCAAATGTCAAGTCCAAGGTCCACTGGTCAAGGTCAGTCCAACTGGGTCATTGTAAAAAATCGGGATCACTGAGTCAACACAAGATTGACTCAGTCAGCTAGAGGCAGACAAAAGAGTCAGCTAAGGTTAAATCAGTCAGTTATCTGACTGGGATGACTAACATGCCTAAGTATCAAGAACAGGAGTTCATATAGTTTCATTATACATTTCATTCATTCAAAACAACTTCAAATCTAATTACAAACATCAACATAGCTTACCTGCAATTGCAGTTCCAAGCTTTCACTCTTTCTACATACTCCCAGCTCAACTTCATCACATTCATCTAACTCTCATTCAATACAATCAACACTTTAACTTGTCTCTGGTAACACCACTATGACTCAACCATAACAACAGAAACTTAACTCCATCTCCTGAACTTCAACTACATCTCAAAACAGCATTACCATTTAACAAACATACCACTTGCCTCAATCATCTACATCTGCAATATAACACTAGTTCCATTTCTAAAACGAACACCAGCAGTTCATTCATATTCTTCACCTGCAATTCCAACTACACAGACTACACCACACCCTTAGATACCACTTCAACTCCAAACACATTCTTTTACCAATCACCACCAGCAAATACAACTACACTGCATCTTTATCCAGTATTAAGATAACCACTACCACCAATCTACAGTTCCATAATTTCCCAGACCAATATAACTACTTCTTGTTGTGCTAATTACTTCAACAGTGGCTCAAGCCTCACTGTAAACTTATCACAATTCAACTCATAACATCACAGACACAACAGACCCATTTCACTTCATCTTCACAAATAATACTACACCCACAACTCAACACCATCACCACTACCAATTCATGCCACCCATAAGCTACAACACCTCTCTAGACTGCCATTGCAACACCAGACCACCAATCACAATCATTTTCATCACCACCTGCAGTATCACTTCATCATCCACCCATGACTCATATCCTCCCTGCAATGACCACCAGCTATACTTCAATCTGTAGCAGCAACACAAAAGTACAGTCTAGCTCAACTCCTTCATTCATTCCCCGTATTATAACAGCCTGCAATATCAGATCTTCTATGCTTAATTAAGAACAAACCCTAACTCATCTGACAATTTCAGTCCATTACCTTTATTCTCAGTCCACTCCATTCAGTTAACTCAATACATCTTCTTCATTCACAATTTCTAACTTTGGAACCCTAATATTCTTTCCCAATTCCTTAAGATACCAAAATTAAATCACATGCAATCATCTCTACTCTAAACAAAAGCAAACCCATCAATCCTTTTCAATATTTCAATTCAAAATTCAACACCATCTTCTTGAGCTCGTCACAGCTTCAACTAAAATAAAGAACCCTAATTACTTTAATTGAAATCATACGAATCATACAAACTTAAAATCAAACAAGAAAACCTAATTTACCTTCTCCATCTTCTTGAGTTTGAATCAGTACCCGATTCATTACCATCACCATAACTCATCACAATCTCAACCGACTCATCGACCTTTTTCTGGATTTCTTCACCTCAAATACAAACCCTAATTATTCGATTCATCACTGGATCAACTTCAAAACTACAATTAAACGTCAACCCATTTAATCTTCATCCATCAGGAACTCAATACACTAATCAATTCCACGAAACCCTAAATCGGTTTGATAAACATCAACACCACTCCCATCTCTTCAGTAACATCTTCTACTTCATCTACTCTATCTCAACGAGTGTATTTCTCTCTCTCAAACCGACTCTCTATCACTCGCAGAGGAAGAAGAACAGGGGAAGAGAAGAAACAGAAAAAGAAAGAGAAGAATGAAGAAGAATAAGAAAGAGAGTGAGTTTATCCTCTCGGTTCGAACGGGATATGACCGGCCGAATTTTATGAGACACCCAACAACTTGGATAAGGGCTGCCAGGTAGGTCCCCTGCAAAAAGTCTATTTTGCCCTTCTCACTATTCCGATGATTTCTTCTTCGTCTGGTATCCGAATGACACGTTCGCGTAGTCCATTCTACGTAACTTTTCGAGATCTATTCAATTGTACTAGTTTCGTATCTAAATTATTGTTAGATTAATTCCTATTAATTAACGTTCGTGTTAAATTAATCGAGTTATTATCGGCTAAATCGTCTTTTGACTGGTCTAATAGCGTTGACGAGCTTGAGGGTCTTTACATGTTATTTCATTTCTCGCAGGAACACCAGCTTTGAAACAAACATCTACTAATGTATCACGAACGAGATTATGAAGAAATTTAAGGACTACATCACTACCACAATGCAGAGCATGATCACCCAATATATCCATGCCACTGTTGCGACTTGAGCTTAGACTACCAGCTTCAAATAGGGGATACTAGGCGATAGCAAATGACTGAGATAAATTGGCGTGGCCCAATACTTTGATTAAGACCACTTATAGGACAAGCCAAGAGGTAATCTTGAGCATGTTTAATCTTATTGCATTGCCATAAAACCGAGTCTCGATCGGACATGCGATATTTTGTGGGCATTTCCTTCTTCACAGCATCGAAGTACTGGACTGCCAAGGTGCTCATAAAATGGGGGGAAGTGTTGACGGTCCTAAAGAAAGGGGGTAATAAACCACACACGTGAATGTATTGATCAAGAGTGATAGGCGGAGCTGGTACTAGTGACATTAGTTTTGCATAAGATATTATCTTGTAGTAGTTTGGTCTGGGCCCAAGAGGCTAGAAAACAATAATGAATGGTGTCAGCCATACTGTAAATACCAAGCCCACCATCTCTGAGTGGGAGAGAAGTTATGCGTTTTTGTAATGGCCCAAATCCGGGCCCATCGCCAGTGATAACTTGTTGTAAATAGTTGAAGAGATGGACATCAAAAATAGATTGTACCCGTTGAACAACAGCAGGACTTGTGGTACGCATGGAGAAATAAAGTCGTGATACACCAGTCCAACTACGCAAGAGAAGTAATTCACTCTGCGGATCACGTAATTTACGGACCAGGGCTATTATATATATGGTTTTGTGGTTACGATTCTCTATCTTTTGACTGCAAAAGTGAGTGTCAAGGCTAACTGGACCACCAAGTAACTTGACACTATTTATGGGTCTGGCAATGTTGGCCAGGAAGACACCGTCTACAGTACATCGAGGATCAAAAGTAGGACATATCAATTCAGTCTTAGAAGTGTTTAGATGCAAACCTCTACTATGTCTATCTTGATGAATGATTTCAAGAGCCCTGGAAATCTCATCCGTGTCGCCAATGCCTGTACCATCATCTAAGTACCAGGCTTACAGATTTTAAATTGCACACACTGTCGATTTTCTTTATGAGATGGAGTGTCAGTGCAAAAAGCAGGGGTCCAAGAGGGTCTCCCTGTTGAACTCCTTGAATAGAGGTTAAAATATTATCTCTGTAGTATAGACGTGTAGGCTTTGCATAGCAGAACTCTATCCATTTTGAAATGGCTGGACAGTACAACCTTGCTTCACAGATTAAGGCATTCATATCAACTAGATTAAAGGCATTACTGAAATCAACTAATATCATTGACATGTTGTTCTGAGAACCTTTAATTTCAAGCAATCTGTTAACGGAATAAAGGATACTTTCTCCACCACATGGGACCTCTACACCGAACTGGAAATTACCCAAATATGTATCCATTTTTTTACAAACAGCTGAAGCCGCAAGCTTGGACACTAATCTCCTCCTTATGGTTCCAATTGCAATGGGCCGAATACCCCCACCAGGTTTCAGCAAGGGAGTGAGAGGTGCACTGGCTATAAATTATCCCAATTCAATGAGACAAAGTCCAGCAAGCCAGAGATTAATTACAACTGTGATAGAGGAGAGTAGATAATCTGCAATGGCAGCAGCAGGACCATTGATTGTGTCTAGGAGATGTTGTGCACGTAAGACGTCTCCACCGCATGAAGTACCTTTTGGTAAACTTCTTATACCACTGAGAGCTGCAGACTTGGTGACTGTAATTGAAGGAGTGTCAATAGCTGCAGTAGGAATGACATGTGGTGGAGCATTGGGGTGCTTGTTTTGTAACTCCGATAAAGTTTCGGGGGTTTGAGGAGACAAACCACCTGAATTTAGCACCCTAATGGCGGCAATATAGTGACCTTGCTAACCATTACGACAAGCATTCAAAATGGAGTTATCTTTTTTTTTTTCCTTTTGCAGGATACTTTTTTGGTGGTAATCTGAACAGGATGTTCTAATAACTTCTGAACAATTATGAAACACCCATCAGAATCTCTCCACTGTCTCAAGCCTTGGTTAATAGTTGCAATCTGTAACTTCTTACTATTGTCAGATCTCTTCATTTGGGGGTATACAAGTGCAATGTGCAAATGAGAAGCAATAAAAGTTGAATCCAAGAAGATAACTCTGAAGGTTTAAGCAGTACCTTGTCAAGAGCATTTTTCAGCGTTCTGGAGAATTCAAGCATGCACAGAATGGGTATGCAGGAGACTGTTGGGATTTGTTTCAGGAAAACCAAATTTAGCAAATCCAGAGAAAAGGTTGAAGGTGTAACAGTATCTTCCGAACTATAACCATCTGCATTGTTGATAGGATACTCAAGGTTAGGTTTTTCAATACCATGTATTAGGAAGTCCACACCCCTACCATTGAAAGGACTTGGAACTACATCTCCATCATGTATCCTACACGGTCTTCTCCACATATGAGTATGCATGCAGGATGTGAATAGACACATCTGCAATTGAGTCAAGATATCCTCCCATGCATTGTAGATTGCTACATTGTTCTTTCCCTACATATATCTTTTGCATTTTCAGAAGGGTAGTGACGATCGTTTAAATGTTTGAGAATAGAGTTTCTGGCAAACCCACGACCACCAACACCATTACGACATTCATCGAAACCTCTAAGAGGACATTGAACGGTGTCGTCTCTATACGAATCAATTGACAAGGATTGTTTTAGAGAAGTTGCAGGAGATTTAGTAGCTGACATTAGAGTTGCAAAGTAACCCAAAACATGTAACTAATAAAACGCCAGTACAGTAGGAGTCTACTGAATTAATGGTCAAAAAAGCGACTGTTAAAGAAGAGCAGCAACGGGGGGGAAATGGAAGACAATTACAAACCTCTATGAATCACCAAGGGAGACGAACAGAAAAATAGAGGAGAACAAGCAGATTGACATATTTCAAGAGAATCAACAAACAAGAAAGATATGATAATGATCAAAAAGGAAAGACCAAAACCACAACTACTGAAAATTTGAGAATGAGCTGGACAAAAGGGAATAGCTTGAAAAGAAGAAACTAGGAAACTCGTGTAGAGAATTAATGAAAAAACCAAAAAAAACCATGAAGAGAAAAAAAATAGGAAAACCTATAAAATATAGAAATTAAGGGATGAAACTGAGATTTGAATAAGTTTCGAATATAGATTAATAAGATTATTGTAGAATGAAAATACAAAATATCATGGGATCAAGTAAGAAAACATACCAAAGCATACTAAGAAATCTCTTGGAGTATGATATCAAAGTTGTTTCCAATTCACTTATAGATGTGTCCGTAATCAAAACTGAAGAAAAAGAAAGTGAAATCATAACTGAACAGACAGCATTTGATCACATCCGAGTAAAAGCTAAGAAAATTCCAGTTTTTGCCACATCAAGTAGTGTCGATTTATCAACATCCGGGAAATTGGTCTCGATGAAAAGAAGTCAATCTCCAAACCATCTTGAACCCCACAGCAAGTTAATCTCCAAACCATATTTAGTATATTAATTCAACTTCGTGAAAGATTTTCAACCGTTGGGATTATGTATCAAGGAATATTATAAGCATAATCTAAGGAAGTAGACTTGCAAAATTATGTTTTGTAGTCAAAATAGAATTAAAGTCCGATCCCAATTGCAGGCTCGATTTTTTCAAAGGGCCGACCCCAGGACTGATCCTTTATAACAATAACCAATCCCAGGACCGGTCTCAGGTGTGGGACCGATCCCTGAACGATCCTGTGGAAGTTTAATCCGTATTTATATTTTCGAAATGTTTGGTGATCTTCGGGTTTGTACAAACATTGAAATGTGCATGGATTGAACTTGGGATATTCACGTAATGTCAACATATTGATTTGAACATATGGTAAACTCTTATTACTTAATGTTCAAGTATTTTTCTTGATTCTCAAGGCGATATCTCAAAATTGGAATTCAAATATCTTTTTAAGATATTTGAAAATATATGCTTACCATATCCCAAAGGTTTGAATATCTCTAATTGTCATATATTAGAAAAATATATGTATGTGTGCTAGCTAATATTAGTTGTCAACCAAGAGTGATTTATGTATATTGGTTGGAATACATTTGGAATTTGTAAAAACTGAAAAATATACATTTAATGCATATCTTAAGGATTTTCAGATCTGGTAATTCTCTGTCTTCCAAACAAGCCTTGGTCATAACATTATAAATAGTGGAGCTTGTATTCTTATAATTGACACACTGCCTAACCGTTTGTGTGGGTAGCCAAGTTGTTGATAGAAGAGAGTAATCTAATTAAGTTAAATCTCTTATGCTGCCTTCATTTAAAGTATTCTTTGGGAATAAGAAGCTTTTAGTAGTACCATTGGTGGGAAACTGAATCTTATTGTTATTTTATTTTTCGATTATTGATTTGATTGAATAACGATATAGTTATTCTTGATAGATCAAACTTGATTATTCCTTGGTCCTTCTCTTCTAATATAAGACCATTTAAGTTTGTTTGAGGATTAACTATTACAGATTTAGTGATTCGATATCAGTAGATAGAATTAGTAATCATCCAACGTTAATAGACTCTGTTTAGTGTGTGATTGATCAGTAGTAGGAATCAAATTATTTTTGAAGGAGATATTTTGAATATTCAAGACTAGAAGAATTATTTTATTTTATTTTGTGTTCTGATATTTTTGATACTTCGTGCACACTTAATTCTATAGGATCTGAACAAGCAGTTTATTTGGATAAACATCAGACCTTTTGAAATATCGAACAAGCTATCTAGTTTCTTCTCTTCGTAGAGTTGCTTGGATAGAGTTTTAATCTTTGTCCTGGTTTGATTTTTGACGAAAGGAGTTTATATATATAATAAACATAAGATCCTTTATAATCAGCTTTATCTCTGACCATTGCCGGGTTTGGGAGGTGTACAATGAGGTGGTTACTGGAACATGTTAGTCCTTTATTGTTGCGGGTTACGATCCAAAGGAGTTCAGAGCATAAGTCTTCACGGCAGGTGAAGCGACTTGAGATAGTGGACTTTATATTAGAATTCACGTGTGTAGACCAGATTTGTTACAGGCGTACATATACTGAAGGAACTGAGTAACTAGGAGTAGTATACTTGATCCCAACTATATAAAGTTGCGGTAGTCAATTTGTATTGTGTCTTAATTTTGAGAGTATTGAAAACTGGACTAGGTCCTGGGGTTTTTCTTCCTTGCAGTTTTCATCGTTAACAAAATTGTTGTATTTGTGTAATTTTACTATTTCTGCATCAAAGTTATTTTAATTGTTAAAGCATTATTCTTATACTCGTATGCTTGAACGCCATTGGATTCGAAAGATTTGTGGTGTACTCAATATCCTCGTCTTTTAAAAAAAAGGTTCAGAAGAAGAACTCCTTGTAGTTTTTATAATCTTAGTCCTCAATATATAGTTCTTGAATGGGCGTATATCAGAAGATACGGGTTTAGAATTAACACGAGCTGTGATGATCACGATAAGATTCTGGATAACAAAGATCTATCGGGTAAAAGACAGTGTGATCGGGATCAAAACATCCAAGTGAAGATATTAAAATTCATAATATAATTATGTTTCTCGAGAAAACCTAGGTTTATGAAAGACGACTCTTGCAGCAACAAGATGCACAACGTGGGGGGATTAAGAATCTTTGTTGCAGGGAGTCCTCTATTCATAATGATAAATAAGGTTCGGTTGTTTGAATTTCAAACAACTATTTCTTGTATTCTTAAGTAAGTTATTGAACTAGCTTCCATATTCACGAATACTTTGATCTAAAGTAATCTCAATACTACTTAGAATAGTTTTTTTTACTTTGGTCTAACACAAACTTGTTTCTGTAGTTAGAACATTCTAGCAATTGAGTTCTTTCCTTTAATAGAAGCCGTATGAATGGTAACCAAGAAAGAAATATACTTGTATCTTCTATACAATTATAAAAAGAATTAACAAACTCACAATAGCATCTACCAACAAGGAAAACCAATAAGCATGTGAGATGTTCGCCTTGTAAAATGAATAAGAATATTGCATACAAGTATCTTCAATTAGATCCGTGCACCATAAATTCATGCGCTAACCAATATGGTCCGTGAATCAATCAAGCAAGCTACGGTTCAGTAGCTTCCAATTTTCATGTAGTTCGCAAACTAAAAAACAAGGTTGTGAAGTCAGGGAGTTTTATGGAATTAACATAATACACTTTAAATTACAGAGCTCGATAACTATAAAAAATGGCTCATGAACCTTAGGAAAAGGTCGATGTTCAACTGAAAACTCTCAAATTGCACAGTTTGTGAATTTAGAAAAATGGTTCGCGAACTCTATGCAAAGTTGGATGTCAACAAAAAATTCTTCAAAATGAACAATTCGAAAACTGCCAAAAGTAGGAACTGTAGGCAAAGTTGGACTTTTAGGTATTTCATGCGCAAACATAGTTTATTGACTAATTAGAGTTGTTCTCAATCTCCAACGCAATAATTCCTTTGAACAACACTTTTTAAGTTCTACTTTCGAGATTAATCAGGGACACCCTTGAAATCGAAACTTCTTTGTATCTCATCAATTATTAAAGCCAACGGCATTGTTTCAGAAAATAGAATGGTAGAATATAATGAGTCAAATAGGATAGTCAGTCTTCACTTAGTTTTGTTGATGAGGTTCTCGTTGATATTATACAGTTATTCAAAAAACAACATCCATTATACGAGTATGCATACTTCTATTGATTTCCACAAGAGTATAGTTCCGTCTTTCAGATATACCATTTTTCCAAGGATAACTTGGCGTTCGGTAATGAGCAACAATGACAAACTTTTGGAGATTTTAATAAAAAAATTCAGGATGTTCTCATAATACAGTGTGGTGTTCAGATTTGTTTGTAAGTCTTCGACTTTGCATGCATAAAACAAGAGTGCAAGTTCGTGCACCCCTAAAAACCGGCGTGCACAAGTAGCCCCCTTTTCTTTGGTTGATTGATTCAAACCACTTTATTGTTTTCTTCCATTTCTAATACAAATACAAATTAAAGTATAGTGGTTCTTAAAATTAATTACTCAATAATGTAGGATTTTCAATAGGTACCGTTGTGGTTATCCAGCACCAGTTTCCCAAAGGGTCACCTATCCCGCTCGAGCACGCTTAGCAAAAGAAATTTCTTCAACTCTGCACTTATAAATCCTCGATGCTAGTAAAGTCTAAGCCAATTATCTACATTTCATTTATCCAACTACCACCGAATCAAGCGAATTTGAAAAGACGAGGGTACCCAGATACACCATAATCTTTTTGTTTCAACCTATAAGACCTCTACCGAATGTGATCGTCTATGGACAGAGTTGAGAAAATACGACAATTCGGTTCACACTTCGTGTGATTGTCTATGGATACGAGATCGAGACAATATAACAACAAGATAACTTGTGTGATTGACTGTGGATACAAGATCAAGACAATACTACAACAACGTGTGTTACTTGATAATAGGTTCGGTAATAACCAAACTCTATAATATCACAATCAAGTAATGCGGTGTTAACGTATATGTGTATTTTACTTTATTATAATAAATAATTATAATGCGAAAATCAAAGTAAAAGATACAACAAAATTTTGTTAAGGAGGAAACCGCAAATGAAAAAAAACCCCGGGACCTAGTACAGTTTTGAATACTCTCAGAATTAAGCCGCTATACAAAATCTAATACCAACTTCGTATAGTTAAGACCAAGCAGACTACCCCTAGCTACTTAGTTTCCTCGGTATCCATGCGCCTTCGACTTCTAGAGTCACGCACGTGAATGGCAAGTCCTTTGGATCGTATTCCAAACAGCAAAGGAAGAATTTGTTTGATAACCACTCTAATCAATCTTGCTAAAGATTTAGATGAGTCGTTGACAAAGGATTTTCCGTTTAATCTAATAAACTCCTTTATCTAGTTAGATTAATTTAACTTTAACTACCGAAATAGTCAAGTATAGATTCGCACTCAATCAATATAGATTTCAAAGAGATATATAGAGAATGTCGATCTCACGCAACTAATCAATCAAATAAATCCGATTCTAGTTGGATCCCAGCAGATCAAGGTCTTGCACATAGTTCACAAGATACGAAAACCAATAAGAAATCTTCTTCGTCTTCAAAACTTCTATAACCTGCACAATACCACTTGAATCTCTTGTTATCAATCACGCATATGAACGGAGTCTGTTAACAATGGATTATCACAAGATGTCTTTAGATCTAACAACAGTTTTAAAGATCCCATCGATACTCTGATCTAGTTTGGGTGAATCTTTTATCAGAAGAGAAGATTCTCAAGCATACACAAACTAGGTGCAATCAAAGTTTCAACAACAGTTAGTCAATCAAATCAATCAAAAACTAATAACACTGCAATTATCTAGTTTCCCACCAACAGTACTCGTAGAGCTTCTTGATTCCACAGAAGTCTTTAAACGAGCGGTCGTAATAGATTTCACCTAATTATGATACTTTCCTCTCCGAATAGACGACTCCACCAGAAACAACAAGAAATGAAGTTTTCCTGGCTCTTAGGATAGTTTTCTAGAAATGCACACTTAGGTATTTACAGATAAAGGATGTTTGGACACCAAGGAGTTCCAAAATCGAAAATATTCTCAAGATATGCAATGAATGGCAAAATTCGGTTTTCCCAATTCCAATAAATGCTTGTCCAATATTTTTGAAATCAATCAATAGAAAATCTCCAATTAGTAAATGCACATAACTAATTTTTATTCTCTATAGATATGCATTAATTGCTGGTAATTAAAGCATATAAAACCAAAAACCTTAATTAAAAGAATCTTAATTTATTTCGGCACAGGATCACCTTGAGTACTAAGGAATATCTTTGAACAATAAATGATAAGAGTTACTGCTCGTATTCAAAGTATGTTGACATCTTTTCACTGCAAATCCTTATTTTATATTTACATGGATTTGCATTCTTGGAATCGGGTATACCACACTTCCAAACAAGTTTAGAATTGGTTCGTCTGTTTTCCAAAACTACTATGTGATTGATTAAATACCAAATCACATATATGGATTCAATCGGTTCTACCAATCACTAGGATCGGTTATACCTAATTATGGAAACACTTGTGATCGGTCACACCATTCACTAGGATCGGTTACACCAATTATAAGGATCGGTTCCATCTACACATGGTATTACTTGTGATCGGTCACACCAGTTACAAGGACCGGTTATACCAATTACAAGGATCGGTCACACACACTCATGATCAGTCACACCAATTACTAGGATCGGTCACACCAATTACAAGGATCGATCATACCATCACATGGTGATAACTTAGGATCGGTTACACCAATTAACAAAAACCAGTCATACCAAATCATAAGTCCGGCATTGTGATTAGTTATACCGAGATACATAACCTAAGTTAAGATCGGTTCTACCATCTCACACATATTTGTCATCCAAATATTTGCAATGAATAGCCGGACCAATAAGCCTAATGATTTCCCTTTCGATTCACGAAACAAGTTCATGAATGTACTTCCTTTAAACAAATGTAAAACATTGTTTCCTAGGATGAAATCTTCACCACAACCCATTCACATAATCATAACAATATATACAAGATTATGTCTATGTCATATCTACGAAGGTCAAAAGATAAACGTTATACTTCGTAGTCTAATTCCTTAATAATATGATCATACTATTATGATCATGTCACATCATTAGAGTATTATACAATATGTACAATATATACGGCTTCGCAGTTACGTTTTCAATATAGCACGACTTTAAAGATACGTTAGGACTGAAATAGTTCAAGTTAATATTATTAACCTCACGTGGAGGGATGTTATCATCGTTGTAGTTCGTTACTTCTTCACATTCTTCAGGTCTTTAGAGTAATACTTGTATGTCTCAACATTCCTAGATTTTTTGGTCTAACCTAAATGAAGTTGACTCTAGTATTTAATCAAGTGACTCTAGATGAGTCTTGATACTAAAATATGACAGCAAAACTTGGCATACCAATGCTTGGTGAGTTCAACCGATCTATGCTCTAACAATTTCCCCCTTTGTCAATTTTAGTGACAAAACTCTTATAACATATGGAGCTAAACGAATTACAAAATAACTCATTCTTCGTACGCTTGATTCCAAGTTTTAAAGGCACAATAACATGCATATATTCAATCAATAAATGTCGTTGTTGACATTTAAATAACAAAAGCTTTTACTCCCCCTAAAGGTAAGCTAGGTAAATATTCATTCCGAACATCTTTGTTATTCCCCTTTTGTAGTAAGAATTACTACACAACTGTTAGAGCACTGCTCGGTCGATCTCGCAAGCGTTGTTATCTCAAGCTCGGTTGTCAAGTTTAGTTGCCAAAACTATAAGTCTTGATTTCTAGTCTACTTATAGCTATGTCGCAGATTAGGATAGAATGTGTAGTTGAGCTTTAGACTTCACGGCGTTCATCGATTGAAGATGAAGATCTACTAAGGGGAGCTTGGAGGAACTTCATCAACAAAAGGTATGTGGAGACTTGAACTTATCTAAGTTTATTCTATTATATCTCCTATTAAGACTAAGTCATATAACTATATGGACTTTATATTATACACATTTGATATTTCGAGTTGAGATTAACTCGCTTATATGTTTCTCGAAATATGTGTTGGAAAGATTTTTGCTTTAACTACGTTCATCATTATTCTTGACGAAAGTCAAAAGATGATCATGTGAAAATCACCTAGTAACATCTTACATGATTTGTGTGAGAAAGTCATTTGATATAGGCTCGGAATGTTTCGTATTGATCATTCGATCACTTGAAAATTGCTTATAAGCTAATATTTTGTGTGAGACAGCTATTGTTGTCTTCTAAGTAAGTTTAAATGATTGAAATGGGAGTTTAGAAAAATTAATCATTGTATGGATATAGCACAGTATGCATACCCGTATGCAAACTGTTGTAAGAATGATTCAGGTCCGGGAACCAAGTATGCATACCCGTATGCGAATGGTTTTGATTGTAAAACTTCGGGAACTAAGTTTGCGTACCCGTTTGCAAACTTATTCACCTGAGTTCGGTCCGAAACGATAGTATGCAGACCAATATCCGGAACTTAAGTTTGTGTACCCGTTTGCAAACTTATGTGGTTAAGTTCTAAAACCGGTTAAGTATGATTTCATACTCATGAACAAATACATTTATATATTAAGGAATGCAATCTTTGCAAACCGTGGCTAAATTTTCATGAATTGATTCTTTGAATCAAAACCGATTTTGCTTCAATTGTGTCTTGTATACTTATATGAGAATATAAACAATTGAACAACTCTATGAGTAACACAATTAGATTCATTTGAGTTTCATTTGATCTAGAAGTGTTAAGATGAACATGGTTAACACAAAAGTGTTCATATGGCTAACTTCAGTTAATTGTTATTGAGCCAACTCAATATACACGTTTAGGTACGGTTGCCCATATCTAAATGAAGGTATATTTCATTTGTGTGTAACAAGCTAAGACCATCTAACGGTGGAAACTTAGTTTGAATCTGAAATCAGGTTTTTCATCTAACGGTGAATATTGATTGCTTTGTCACAAAGTTATCAAACCTTGATTTGAAGACTATATAAGGGAGAACTCTAGCAACTGGGAAACCTAATCCCCACGCCTCATGTGTGGTACTAGTTGCGACTAGAGTCGAATCTCCTTTAACCTAGGTTTTTCCTAAAACAATTATAGGTTAACGACTTAAAGACTTCATTGGGATTCTGAATCCAGACCCAACTATTTTCTCAGTAGTTGCGTGTTCTGATCTTACTTGTTCTATCGTATTGAGTACTATCTTCTCTAAGATTTGCTTGAGATTTACCTCTGATAGGTAAGATATAAAAAGTAATCACAAAGCTCCTCGTCTCATTCTTTGTGATTCCATAATAACTTGTTCTATTACCATATAGTTAAGTTATTGTGAGGTGATTGATATTTCTAGGTTGTTCTTCGGGAATATAAGACCGGATTATCAATTGGTTCCTGTTCACCTTGATTTATCAAAAGACAAAACAAAAACTTCATAGGTATTTCTGTGGGAGACAGATTTATCTATCAGAATAGATTTTTCTGTGGGAGACAGATTTGTTTATCAAGTCTTCGACTTTGGGTCGTAGAAACTTTTAGTTGTGGGTGAGATCAGCTAAGGGAATCAAGTGCGTAGAGTCCTGCTGGATTCAAAGACGTAAGGAATATGACTGTACCTTAATCAGTGTAAGATTGGTTATGGCTCAACTACATTCCAGTCCGAAGTTAACTTGTAGTAGGCTAGAGTTTGTAGCGGCTTAATACAGTGTGGTATTTAAATCTAGACTAGGTCCCAGGGTTTTTCTTCATTTGCGGTTTCCTCATTAACAAAACTTCTGGTGTCTGTGATATTTCTTTTTCGCATTATATTTTTTTATATAATTGAAATGTCACAGGTTGTGCGTAGTTCAATCAATTGGTAAATCCAACCTTTGGTTGTTGATTGAAATTTATTGACACTTGAACATTGGTATTTGGTACCGTCAAGTTGTTTCTCATAATAATCAGGCTCACGGATTCCCATCTATTTGATTTGATGATTACATTGAGAAACAGAGATATAACTCTTGGATGTATTTTCCTTGATTGAGTCTGACTGTCTGGTTGATTCTCTTGGAATTATATTGGAGTTAGTCCATACAGATTTCCTAACAAAATATTGGGTGTGGTTGTTAGACCTCCGCTTTTTCAATTGGTGTCAGAGCAGGCAAACACGTTTAAAACCTCATACGTCTGTGTTTGTAGCAATCTGATTTCTGTGGATAGAAATCTGTCCCATTTTTACGCACTTCAAAATGTCTTCCAAAGTTTTTGATTATGCCAAATGTCTTGGGCTTACCTAAAAGGATAACTCCTTAGCTGATTCTTTCGAATCCCGAGGTAGAAACTTTTTTCTATCAGATTCTGATAACATTCCCTCCGATATGACATTTGACGCTATGTCAGAAGCTGAAATGGAACTCACCAGAACGTTAAAAAAATCTGCTGAGATTATTGAATTTTAAGATTCTAAAATTAAATCTCTTGAAGAAAAACATGCTCCGCTCATTGATGAACTTGAGAAGTCTCTTGGTCGAGAATGGGAACTCTACAGTGTCGTTGAGTCCTTCTCTAACAATATCGAAAACCTTGTTCAAGAAACTACTCTACAACGTGAAAAGATTAGTGCTCTTGAAGATATTGTTAAAGAAGATTCAATTAGAGAAAAAAGTTTGATCGAGACTCATTCATCATATAAAAACATCTTTCGTGTTGAAAAAGAGAAACTGGTTGCATCACTTTTTCTAGCCCAGGAACAGTGCAAATCCTTGTAAAAGGAAAACTCTGTTTTAATGAGTAAACCTTCTTCTGTACCTATCTCTAATTCTCATGTGGGATTACAGTACATGAAGAAAATAACTCCAAAGGAAGCATCTGCTGAGAAATATTTACATTACTTGCAGTATTATAAAAGGGTTAAGAGTCGAAAACATGTCTCTTCCGATGTCTCTCTTCCACGAACTTGTTCCTTCTGTGGGAAAAGAAATCATTATGATCCACACTGTATTGCTAGAAAAAAGCAGATTTCTGATCCTCAAAATCTACTTCTTTTTACTGTCGACAGAGTAAATAGTCTGATGACGTCTACAATGGATTTCATTCCTGCAGAAAACCATAAATCTCTTGCACGAGGTTTCCAAAGTCACTCTTTTAGAAACCTCTATAGGAATCGTGTTCCTCTTAATGGTACTAATTTTCACACCAATGTACACATTCCCAGCATTAATGAGAATAAGTCTGGTAGACCTAAGTTTAGGAGATGGAATTTTCACAATTCTGATCCTCTGGAACCAATCTCTAGAGGTCATAGACTTAATGCTTATAAAAATCCTTCTGATGAATACTCAAAGGGTCTATGTCAAATTCTTCTAGAATAAGACATAATCGAAGGAATGTAAGGAATACACCACACAAATACTTAAAAGGTATTTACAACTCCTCCCTCAATTTTTGTGGTGGGATTACTTCCACTCTGCTACCTAAGCCTAGGTATTTTTATCCTTGTATCTAACTTGAGAGTTGCAAGGTTGATATTTGCGGGATGCTCAAGTTCGTTGTATATTATCGTCTGATCGTACGTTTGTGTTAACATTGTTTTCTTCATTTACAAAAGTTGAGTCATATATTGACTCCTAGTAACCATTGTATCTTTTCAAGATGTTCTCTAATTTAAAGCTCTTTTAAAATAACTGAGCCATGAAAAGATATGAGATATTGGAAAACAAAGTGTATTTTCTTATTTTGGTCTTTTTTATTGAACCATTAACTTTCTACAACTGGTCCACGAACGTCCTTGTCTTCTTAATGGGAGTTTATAGGGTTCCATAACAAGGGTGTCCTTCTCTTGTTCGTAAACACACACATATATATATATATATTATATTGTTTTACATCCCTAATAAAAAAATTATATGGAAAACTCTTCAAGACCTCGGAAGTGGAGAATCTTGAGATGGAATAAGACATTAAAGGATGTGATTCGGTTCAAGAACTTGTTTTGAAAAAGATGATTGCAAGGAAAGAGTACAACTCCTGGATTGGTGAATCTGTCAAGGATTTAATCCTTTTTCAGAATGACTCAAAGGTCGAATTTGGAAACCTTCAACTGCAAATAAATCAACTCATTGATAGTTAGGCCAAAATCCTTGAAAATCAAAAGGTCTTGATACGGAATCAGAAGAAACTCATCGTGGACTGCATCAAAGCTTGGCAGCTTGCAAGTATTGTTGATCGAAAAGTAAATGTTCTAACCCATGAACATGGAATCTCCACGATCAAAAGAATCAAGGATATCAGTGATACCTTTTATGATGGAGTCTTTCAAAGGTATGCAATTATCAAAGAAACTTGATTATGTCTGGGAAACTTCTTATGAGAATTTATTCTTGTGCTTTAAGAAGGATAACCATGGTTTGGGATAGCAATTATTGTGATTACACAAAGCTATTGCCAACGATTTTCATCTTGCAATGTTTTAGATTTATTTATTTAAATTCTAAGTTATTTGAAAGATGATTTTGCAGTATTAATCTTTATTGGTTTCATATATTGCAAATAATGTTATGGGATATGTGTGTTTACGTCCATGAACTATGATTTTCCCATATATGTCAAAAGTGAAGTCTATTATGTCATTATGCAAATATTGATAAAAGATAGAATGAACTTTTGAATATTCTACACTATTGATCTTTCCCTGATCCACTTCTATGTGAAAGTACTGTATGGCTCCGTAAGTTTTCTTATGTTGAGCATTTCCGATTAAATTAATCATTAAGGTTCTTTTGTGGTTAATTTAATTGAGTTTTCTAGATACAAATTCATGTTTCATGTGATTTGTTAATGTCCAAAGAAATCCTTATTTTCTTGTGAAAGTAAGGTCGCTCTGGTTGTTCTTTCGGGAATGACATTTTATGGGGGAGAGTTCTTAATTGAACTTGTGCTTAATTGCCAAATCTTTGTGGGGAGTGCGACTGTGGAATATTGTAGGAGTTATCTTGTATCTTTATAAACTCCTTCATGAATACACTAAGTTTCGACTATGTGAAATCATCGAAACAAAGTTTGTATGTTCTCTTTTAGTCATGAATAATCTCTTTGAGAATTTCATTATGATCCCGCTAGTTTTCGTACCTTTGCCAATTTATATTGACAAAAAGGGGGAGAATTATATTGTAGTTCACACTACATACATATGGTTTACAGATCATTACGTAAGGGGGAGTGGTTTTCATTGTGAGATGAAGTATTGACTAAGGGGGAGTGATACATATCGCCATAGTATTATTGTCAAAGTTGTGATACAATTGAACTTTTATGCAGTGTAATAATACTATGACACTGTATAACAATAATTGAGAACAATTGTTTTCTTATTGTTATGGCTACGGATCTTCAACAACTAAGATGCTGAGTTGAACACTTTTAGAATCACTGGAGTACTTGGAGTGACGAAGAATTCAAGGAATGTTGAAGAACCAAAGAAATCAAGCATTTGCATGAGAATCTACAAAGTTTATTTATTTTGTAATCCATATGTATTGATAGTTTTGTAACTAAAATTGACAAAAGGGGAGATTGTTAGAACATTGCTCGGTCGAACTCGCAAGCGTTGCTATCTCAAGCTTGTTTGTCAAGTTTAGTTATCAAAACTATAAGTCTTGATTTCTAGTCTACTTATAGCTATGTCTCGGATTAAGATAGAATGTGTAGTTGAGCTTTAGACTTCACGGTGTTCATCGATTGAAGATGGAGATCTACTAAGGGTAGCTTGAAGGAACTTCATCAACAAAAGGTATATGGAGACTTGAACTCATCTATCACTCAGAAGTCTATTCTATTATATCTTCTATTGAGACTAAGTCGTATAGCTATATAGACTTTATATTATACACATTTGATATTTCGATATGAGTTTAACTCACTTATATCTTTCTCGAAATATGTGTTGGAAAGCTTTTTGCTTTAACTACGTTCATCATTATTCTTGACGAAAGTCAAAAGATGATCATGTGAAAATCACCTAGTAACATCTTACATTATTTGTATGAGACAGTCATTTGATGGGGGATCGGAATGTTTCGTATTGATCATTCGATCACTTGAAAATTGCTTATAATCTAATAGTTTGTGTGAGACAGCTATTGTCGTCTTCTAAGAATGTTTCAATGATTGAAATGGGAGTTTAGAACAATTAATCATTGTCTGGATATAGCACAGTATGCATACCCGTATGCAAACTGTTGTAAGAATGATTCAGGTCCGGGAACCAAGTGTGCATACCCGTATGTGAACGGTTTTGACGGTCGAAATCCGGGAACTAAGTTTGCGTTCCCGTTTAAAAACTTATTCACCTGAGTTCGGTCCGGAATGATAGAATGCATACCCGTTTGCGAACTGTCGGACGTGACCAATGCCCGAAACTTAAGTTTGCGTACCCGTTTGCAAACTTATGTGGTTAAATTCTAAAACCGGTTAAGTATGATTTCATACTCATGAACAAGTACATTTATATATTAAGGAATGCAATCTTTGCAAACCGTGGCTAAATTTTCATGAATTGATTCTTTGAATCAAAACCGATTTTGCTTCAATTGTGTCTTGTATACTTCTATGAGAATATAGACAATTGAACAACTCTATGAGTAACACAATTAGATTCATTTGAGTTTCATTTGATCTAGAAGTGTTAAGATGAACATGGTTAACACAAAAGTGTTCATATATGGCTAACTTCGGTTAATTATTATTGAGCCAACTCAATATACACGTTTAGGTACGGTTGCCCATATCTAAATGAAGGTATATTTCATTTGTGTGTAACAAGCTAAGACCATCAAACGGTGGAAACTTAGTTTGAATCTGAAATCAGGTTTTTCATCTAACGGTGAATATTGATTGCTTTGTCACAAAGTTATCAAACCTTGATTTGAAGACTATATAAGGGAGAACTCTAGCAACTGGGAAACCTAATCCCCACACCTCCTGTGTGATACTAGTTGCGACTAGAGTTGATTCTCCTTTAACCTAGGTTTTTCCTAAAACCATTATAGGTTAACGACTTAAAGACTTCATTGGGATTCTGAAGCCAGACCCAACTATTTTCTCAGTAGTTGTGTGTTTCTGATCTTACTTGCTCTATGGTATTGAGTACTATCTTCTCTAAGATTTGCTCGAGATTTATCTCCGATAGGTAAGATATAAAATGTAATCACAAAGCTCTTCGTCCCATTCTTTGTGATTCCACAATAACTTTTTCTACTACCATATAGTTAAGTTATTGCGAGGGGATTGATATTTCTATGATGTTCTTAAGGAATATAAGACCGGATTATCAATTGGTTCCTATTCACCTTGATTTATCAAAAGACGAAACAAAAACTTCGTAGGTATTTCTGTGGGAGACAGATTTATCTATCATAATAGACTTTTCTGTGGGAGACAGATTTGTTTATCAAGTCTTCGACTTTGGGTTGTAGAAACTCTTAGTTGTGGGTGAGATCAGCTAAGGGAATCAAGTGCGTAGAGTCCTGCTGGGATTCAAAGACGTAAGGAACGCAAATGTACCTTAATCAGTGTGAGATTGGTTAGGGCTCAACTACATTCTAGGCTGAAGTTAACTTGTAGTAGGCTAGAGTGTGTAGCAGCTTAATACAGTGTGGTGTTCAAATCTGGACTAGGTCCCGGGGATTTTCTTCATTTGTGGTTTCCTCGTTAACAAAACTTCTTGTGTCTGTGTTATTTCTTTTCCAAACTATATTTGTTTATATAATTGAAATATCACAGGTTGTGTGTTGTTCAATCAATTGGTAAATCCAACCTTTGGTTGTTAATTGAAATTGATTGACACCTTAACATTGGTCTTTGGTATCGTTCAAGTTGTTTCTCATAAGAATCAGGCTCGCGGATTCCCATCTGTTTGATTTGCTTATTACATTGAGAAACAGAGATATAACTCTTGGATGTATTGTCCTTGATTGCGTCTGACTGTCTAGTAGATTCTCTTGGAATTATATTGGAGTTAGTCCATACAGATTGCCTAACGAAATATTTGGTGTGGTTGTTAGACCCCTGCTTTTTTAACAACAATATGATATGTTTCTCCCCCTTAGTCAATGCTTTACTCTTTCGTTAGATATAACGTTTAAGCACAATTGTCCTTTCCTTAGTGATTAAAAATCACTTGTTTACTCCAAATATTTCTCCCCTTTTTGGTTACAAAAGGACAAAGGTTCGAGCAAATAAAGGTCAAACCGAAAGGATCTTACAAATCCAAAAGACTTGTAAACAACCTATAAGAGTTAAGCACGAAGGTTTCACATACCACTTTAGATAACCAATATTAAAACCAAAACTACAAAGTAATTTGGTTTCAATATGTTATCAAGGAAACAATTTCCCGAAGCAATTTTCCATAATAGTCTAACAAATCGACTAAGAAACTTGATTCCCTTGTTAGACCTATTGTGTATGCACAATCACTTATTTCGATAAGACCAAAATAAAGATCAGAATCAACTTTATTTCTCTCATCAGGCTCTAATTATTCAGCCAATAACTTAGACCTTTCCCTTTAGACAAGACAAACACTAGGTTAGTTAACTAGTTTTTCTTGTCAAGCATTCGATTAGACTTGAATAACCGAATCCTCCAATTTTATAAGTCTAACTAAGATCAGAATTAACTTAGTTTCTCTTATCCAGAATCGAATTGGACTAAACAAATGATCTCGTATTTTGTTAAGCCATAAACAATACATACAAACCAAAATAAATTGACTTGAACAATTATTTTCTTAACCGGAAGAAATTGAAACAAACATACACATTATAGCACCGCAATCGCACCGAATTTTATTAAGCAAAAACACTTGATACCCAACAATAAAGAAGATACCAAACAATAAGCCAAATAAATTGGCACCATTTTTCTTAACCGGAAACAATTGAATCACACACACATCCATACACAATATAATGGAACATATCAATTGTACCAAAATTTTGTTAAGCAAAAGCAAAATATATGCAATATAAACAGGCTTTTCTTAAACAGGAAAATGATTAACTAACAAATTTGTTACCTCAAATTCCACAGCCTCTTCTCCCCATAAAGATATATCATTAAGCGCAAGTTCAAATAAGAACTCTCTTCCAGTGTGTTGTCATCCTATCGCAAAAACAAAATAACAACAACAAAAGCAACCTTTACCAGAGAAAGGTTGAATCGATTTTAACTGATGTGTGCCAATAGCAAAAGTTGAAAACCGAAAAGTAAGGTACTAATGTACCTTAACAATACCAATACACTTACTGAGATTTTCAAAGGTTGCACAGTCTAATGGCTTTGTGAGAATATCAGCTAGTTGTTGTTCAGAAGGAACATATTCTAGTTTGGTAACTCAATTCTCATATAATTCTCGAATAAAATGATATCTAATATCTATGTGTTTAGTACGAGAATGTTCAACAGGATTTTCTGTTAGACGAATAGTACTTGAGTTATTACAAAGAATACTCATAGTTGGAATATTTATACCATAGTCAATGAGCATTTGCTTCATCCACAGAAGTTGAGTACGGCAAGTACCAGCAGCAATGTATTCTGCTTCACAGGTTGATAGAGACTGTGAGTTTTGTTTCTTGCTGTGCCAGGCTACAAGGTTTTGACCAACATAGAAACAACCACCAGATGTAATTTTGCGATCTTCTACACATCCTTCCCAGTCAACGTATGAGTAGGCAACAAAACTGTTATTCGTATCCATAGAATATGATAGACCATAATCCAAGGTACCATTAACGTATCTTATGATCCTTTTTACAGCTCTTAGATGTGATTCTTTAGGGTTATCTTGAAACCTGGCGCAACATCCCACACTGAAAGAAATATCCTCTATTGTTGCAGTCAAGTACAATAGACTTCCTATCATGGATGGGTACAGTTTCTGGTTTACCGATTTTTCACTTGGACTAGACTGAAGTTTTCCAGTAGTTGGCACTGGTGTTTCCATAGGAGTTATACCCTTTAGCTCAAATTTCTCAACTAAATTCTTGGTATATTTTTCTTGAGAAAGAAAAATGTTGTCTTTTTGTTGTTGTATTTGCAAACCTAAAAAATATGATAGTTCTCCAACATTGCCCATTTCGAATTCCCCACTCATAAGAATTAGGAACTCATATGTGAGACTTTTTGAGGTGGATCCATAGATGATGTCATCAACATAAATTTATGCAACAAGTACATTCTTTATATTCCATTTGGTGAAAAGAGTCTTATCAGTACCACCTATAGAGAATCCTTTTTCAAGTAAAAAAGATGTTAACTTACCATACCAAGCTCTTGGAGCTTGTTTTAGACCATATAATGCTTTTTTGAGATTAAGAACATGGTCTAGAAATAATGGATTCTCAAATCCTTTAGAGTAACAAAGACTTCCTCTTTTAAATCTCCATTCAGAAATGCAGATTTAATGTCCATTTGAAAGAGCTTAATCTTAAGATTAAAGGCATATGCAAGTAAAAGTCTAATTGATTCTAAACGAGCTATAGGAGCAAAAGTTTCATCGAAATCAATACCTTTAATTTGAGAATATCCTTGAGGAACCAGTTTGGCTTTGTTTCGGACAATAGTTCCGTATTCATCCGATTTGTTCTTGAAAATCCACTTTGTTCCTACAATGTTGACACCTTCTGGTGTACACCTTTCCTTTTGAACTGATTAAGTTCCTTATGCATTGAGCTTACCCAAGCAGGATTACTAAGAGCTTCCTCAATATTTTTTGGTTCTATTGAAGAAAGAAAACATGTGTAGTGACAAGCATTCTGAAGTTCCCTTCGAGTCATAACTCTGGCATTGGCATCTACGATGATATCATCTGTGGAATGTCTTTGATGAATCCACTTAGCAGGTTTGTGGACTTCTCTTTCAGTATCGTTGAGTTGCTCAACTATACTGTCATTGTCATCTTTATCATCTATGTCATAAATGGTAGGAATAATTACTGGTTCTTCTTCAATCTGTTTTTCTTTATTAACAGTTTCTGAAGGAGGAAGTTCCGCAGCAATATGATTATCTTGATGAAAATCATTAATGTCATCAATAACTACATTAACTGATTCCATCATGACTTTGGTTCGAAGATTATATACTCGTAAGGCACGACTGTCAGAAGCATAACCAAAAAAAATTACTTCATCACTCTTGGAATCAAATTTCCCTCTATGCTTTCTGTCCTAAAGTATATAACATTTGCTTCCGAAAACCCTTAAATAGCTTAGATTGGGTTTTCTTCCATACCATAACTCATACGGGGTATTTAGAGTTTTTAACCTTAGATAAACTCTATTTATGAGATAACAAGTTGTGAAAACAGCTTCCCCCTAGAAGGTTAGTGGTAGATCTTTGTTGTGAAGCATTACTCTAGCCATTTCTTGAATATTTCTATTCTTTCTTTAAGCCACACCGTTTGCCTGCGGTGCAATGGGAGCAGAAAATTGATGAGAAATTCCAAGTTGATTACAGTATTCATATACTTTTGTATCCTTGAATTCTGTACCACGATCGCTTCTTAATTTCTTACGTTTGCGACCTTGTTCATTTTGAACTCTACTCACAATAATATTGAACTCCTCAAGAGTGTCATTTTTATGCTTTAGGAAAGCAACTCATGTGAACCGTGTGTAATCATCTACCATTACTAAGGGATAATTATTTCCTCCAACAGTTGCTTGTTGGATAGGACCAAAGAGATCCATATGAATAAGATCGAGAGGAGCACGAGTGGCTATATCTCAAGAAAGTTTGTGTGGAATTTTTCCTTGCTTACCCTTTTGACAAGCAGCACATACACCTTCTATTGTAGTATTTATTTTGGGAACGCCTCTGACAAGTTCATGATTAATGAGCTTACCCAGCATTCGGTAGTTGATATGACCAAACCGTTCATGCCACAAATTAGTTGACTCTACCTTGGTTAGGTTACAGTATATATTAGACTGTATATCAAGGAGATAACAGTTAGTCATACTTCGTCGTCCTCGAAAAATAACCTTATGACCTTTATCACAAATTTGACCTAGTGAAAGAAGATTAGCTTTCATACCTTTGACATAAACAACATCATGAATTTCAGGAATACCTGGAAGTTTGATAGTTCCCTTTTTGCTAATAAGACAACTGCTTCCATCTCCGAAAGTTACAGATCCTCCTTTATAGTCTTTTGTCTTTATAAACCAAGAGAGATCACATGTCATATGTCTACTACAACCACTATCTAGAAACCATTGGAAAGGAGTAGTGGTTTTGAGTGCAAAGGATCCTAGACATTTTTCAACAGGTTCAACAGACCTTTTAAATTGGTCTTTTGATTCTGGATTAGGGTGGTTTTCTCAAGTTTCCAAACAATTGTCTAACACGTTTAATCAGATTTTTTGCATAACTAATCTTCTGATTTAAGACTTTCCACCCTTTTAGAAGAATTCCTTTATCTTGTTTCTTCTTGTTCGGTTTTAACTGTCTAGATGTCAAAATTGAACATTGCTGAGACTTCTTTTTAGGAAATTCCAAGGTATCATTGACCAGTCCTCTATCAATCAAGATATCACTGATGTCTTCAGCATATGACTGGTTTTGTTTAACATTTTCTTTTAATATCTTGAATAGTACCAAGAAATACTCTTCTGTATCTTCCAGATTATATTGAAGAGTACTCAAAATCTTTGATACGTTATTCGAATTACCTATGAATTCAAATCTTATAGGTTGGATCGCATCAAATACAGATTGTTAGATCTTTTCGTGTTTGCCTGCTCTGATACCAATTGAAAAGACGAGGGTACCCAAATACACCACAATCTTTTTGTTTCAACCTATAAGTCCTCTACCGAATGTGATAGTCTATGGACAGAGTCGAGACAATACGACAATTCGGCTCACACTTCGTGTGATTGTCTATGGATACGAGATCGAGATAATACAATAAAAAGATAACTTGTGTGATTGACTATGGATACAAGATCGAGGCAATACTACAACAAAGTGTGTTACTTGATAATAGGTTCGGTAATAACCAAACTCTATAGGATCACTATAAAGTAACACGGAGTTAACGTATATGTGTATTTTACTTTATCATAATAAATAATTATAATGCCAAAATCAAAGTAAAAGAAACAGCAAGATTTTGTTAATGAGGAAACCGCAAATGCAAATGCAAAAAAAAAACCCGGTCACTGGTCTAGTTTTGAATACTCTCAGAATTAATCCGCTATACAAAATCTAATACCAACTTCGTATAGTTGAGACCAAGCAGACTACCCCTAGCTACTTAGTTTCCTCAGTATCCCTGCGCCTTCGACTTCTAGAGTCACACACGTGAAGAACAAGTCCTTTGGATCGTATTCCAAACAACAAAGGAAGAATCTGTTTGGTGACCACTCTAATCAATCTTGCTAAAGATTTAGATGAGTCGATGGCAAAGGCTCTTCCGTTTAATTTAATAAACTCCTTTGTCTGGTTAGATCAATCTAACTTTAACTACCGAAATAGTCAAGTATAGATTCGCACTCAATCAATATAGATCTCAGAGAGATATATAGAGAATGCCGATCTCACGAAACTAATCAATTGAATAAATCCGATTCTAGTTGGATCCCAGCCGATCAAGGTTTGTGCACACAATTCACAAGATTCGAAAACCAATAATAAATCTTCTTCGTCTTCAAATCTTCTTTAATCTTCAATAACCTGCACAACACCACTTGAATATCTTGTTATCAATCACGCACAGAACGAGTCTATTAACAATGGATTATCACAAGATGTCTTTAGATCTAACAACAGTTGTAAAGATCCCGTCGATACTCTGATCTAGTTTGAGTGAATCTTATATCAGAAGAGGATATTCTCAAGCATAACCAAACTAGGTGAAATCAAAGTTTCAACAACCGTTAGTCAATCAAATCAATCAAAAACTAATAACACTGCAATTATCTAGTTTCCCACCAACGGTACTCGTAGAGCTTCTTGATCCCACAGAAGTCTTTAAACGAGCGGTCATAAGATATTTCACCTAATTAGGATACTTTCCTCTCCGAATAGACGGATCCACCAGAAACAACAAGAAATGAAGTTTGCCTGTCTCTTAGGATAGTTTGCTAGAAATGAAAACTTAGGTATTTATAGACCAAGGATGTTTGGACAACAAGGAATTTCCAAAACCAAAAATATTCTCAAGATATGCAATGAATGGCAAAATTCGGTTTTCCCAATTCCATGAAATGCATGTCCAATATTTCCGAAATGTCTCAATAGAAAATCTTCAATTAGTAAATGCGCATTACTAATTTTTATTCTCTAGAGATATGCATTAATTGTTGGTAATTAAAGCATATAAAACCAAAAGCCTTAATTAAAATATTCTTAATTTATTTTGGCACAGGATCACCTTGAGTACTAAGGAATATCTTTGAACAATAAATGATAAGAGTTACTACTCGTGTTCAAAGTATATTGACATCTTTTCACTGCAAATCCTTATTTCATATTTACATGGATTTGCATTCTTTGAATCGGTTATACCACACTTCCAAACAAGTTTAGAATTGGTTCGCTTTTTTTTTCCAAGAATACTATGTGATTGATCAAATACCAAATCACATACATGGGTTCAATCGGTTCTACCTAATTATGGAAACACTTGTGATCGGTCACACCAGTCACTAGGATCGGTTATGTGACGCCCCAACCTAATTACCTACTTAGATAATAGGTTTACAACCTAATTGAAGCATCAAATCTAGATTAAAGATCTTAAGAATCGTAATTACATAAACTATTCCCGATACAAACCCAAACACTCTGATATTTTATATAAATGAAAATCTCCCAAGTAATATAAATATAATAATTTGTTGTTTTACAAATTAACAAAGAATACATAATAAAAGATATATGATCACTAACATTCGATAAAACTCTAAGCTTCGAAAACGGATATCTTCACGCGCACCTTTTCTTCTAAATACTGAAATTGAAGTGGGAACGAGCGAGCACATCATTCCAAAGGGTTCCCAATGGAAACACATAACTTTCAAGAAATCACAACCATGCTACTAAAGGATAAATAATTGAAGTACGAAGTAGTAGAAAATGATAAGCACCTTTTACACCCAACAATCTGCACATAACGCAACAACAGGCATAACGTGCATACGAGTAGTTCCCCCAGATATCAATATGTATATATAATATGTTCAATACCACTAATAAATAATATTGCAAATGCCGCTAATAATCTATAGATAATTAATGCACGGCCTCCCGTGCTATTAAGTAATATTGCAAATCTCGCTAATACGACTTAGCGAGAAGTTGTGGGGAATCACATACACTTCTCGCAGGGGAACTATACCAAGCACATCACACCGCATAACAATCATAGTTTATGAAATTACTAATTAAACTATACGACAATTTAACAATCAAGCATAATATGCATACGTCTATCTTTCCCCATATATCAATATGTATATATAATTAATACACGGCCTCCCGTGCTATTTAAGTAATATTGCAAATACCGCTAATAATCTATAAGATAATATTGCCAATTCCGCTAATAAGATAATATTTCCAATTCCGCTAATAATAACTTAGCAAGGAACTGTGGTGAAACACAGACATTCCTCGCGGGGAAATATAGACAACACATATTGCACAACATACCCATTCAGTTACACAGAAAGATGATTATAAATAGCAAAGACACACCATGCTCGTAGACAGAAAGTAAACTTAATGATCACAAGAAAGGTATATAAGTTCCCACCTGTTTTGATGACAAGACACGCCTACCTTGAATTTCACAATCTACTGGTTCATCCTTTGAATCGTTGTTAATAAAAGAGTAATTGTTAATCATACATGGATTCTAAGAGATTAGCCAAAAGGCTCACATAAGGTTCATAACATAAACTCATACAAGTCTCTAGTTATAAGTTAAGTGAATTATCTAATGGTTCTAAGCCCATTTATGGTTCTACACCTTTTTATTATCTATCTTTAACATACTTAAGGTTTACTAATTCAATTAGATTGGTTTTATAGTGCATTAGATAAGTCTTATGAAGATCTACAACTTTGAAGAAGGTACGAAAGGCTATTTCAGACCATAAGTGGTCCAAAAACTCTAATGAAGAATTCCAGCCAAAAGCCTAAGTCCACTAAACAAGCCCATTAATCCAACGGCTGGTCAATTTGGTCAACTGACAGTCACTAACGGTCCAAGAGGTCAACTAACAGTCAACGTCAAAAGTCAAATCCTTATTCAAGTCAACGGTCAACGATTTGTACGCACGAGTCAACTCAGGTCAAGATAGAAAACTCAGTGAGTTAACACCGATTCAGCTCAGTTAGATAACTGAGTCAAATAAGGTAAATCAGTCAGACATCTGACTGGGATGACTAACAGGTATAAAATCAAGATACAAAAGTTCATTGAACTATTACTACTAATCTCAATTTCAACAGAACAGCTCTAGCAACAACAACTTCTAACTGAAATGCACAGTAACTCTACTGTAATCTATTCCCCCTATATCAGACTAACACTAGATGACCGCTTCCACGGTGGGACGGCCGACCGAAAAAATTGGCGCAAAACTAAATTTTGTATAATGGCTATGCAACCAGTTTTCGAAAATTGTGCTTAAAATGGAAATATCACTTTTCCTGAAACGGAAGGAGCACGTCGTTTTATTAGTTGCAACGGAAAATTAGTTGATGCCTAAACCAAAATATGGATGCATAATGTGTTATGCATCCTTAGTGGTGGTTTGCATGATGGCTATGTATTCAATTTTCAAAAATTGTGCCTAAAAGGATAAATACCTCGGAATTTTTTGTAAAAACTCTAAATTTGATATTATTGTTTGTACTCATTGCGTAGATTTCTTTAAAAGCTTTCTAATGAGATAACATTTGTAAAATTTCAAGGCACGGATTTTTAGATATGTTATATTCTAGTTTGCTTTCCAATTATACCCATGAAAAATAGGATACTTAAGGAGGTATAGTAATTGGAATAAAAGGGAGGGGCGGTGGCGTCATTTCAAATGGGACACCAAACAAAATCCAATATTTTTGCTTCAATTTGGGGAGGAAAATCACGTGCCATATTGACACAAAGTCACCATATATAAAGTCCTCCCTCTCTTCGCTCGGGCGGCCTAACTACATCTTCAACCCAACAACACAACACAGTACAACAACATTCAATATCTTACATACTCCTCTCAATGGAACCCCAGTTCATTCATCCAGACTCTGTAATCCTTCCTGCCACAATCACAACATTACCAACTTCTCAGGTTCACCAACAGATAATCACCATTCATTTCCTGCATACTCTCATATGAAAAATCCAAAAGTTTATGGCATTGCTAACTCCAATTCTCAACTGCAACTACCTACCATCCACACTTCAGAACCATACAATCATCATCTCCATCTTTTCAATGCCTCCACCAACAGCTTCTCTTGTTCACTTCATTCTCATTTGCATAACCATTTTATGAGTCAACGTCTTCTACATCACTGCCATTGCTACCTCATAACTTCAACTACATCTCCATCTCCCCTGCAATTCAACTTACAACAACAATTACCAGCCACCAACAACTCAGTTAACTCAGCTGAACAAACACATCAACAAAGTATCCGCAATATCAATTTCATCTTCATTAACTGACATCATCACCAGTTCAACTCAGTTTAATTGGATGAACTCATCTAACATGACCTGCACCACCACTTATATCTCAAATTACAGCTGCAACCCAACAATCCTAGCCAATCATCTAAACTTCAATCTGCTCATGGTTCAACAGCAATATCACCAAGCTTCATCCATGTAATCAAATAACCAGACCCATTTGCAATCCTAAACATACATCGAACTGTCACCATCACCATCTTAACACAAGAATCAAATCCAAGTTCTTCATAAGATTCAATTCAACCTCTGGTTCAGAACTTTAAACCCTAACTTCCCAGTAAACATCAAGACCACTTCAGATTATCAATTGAACAGAACCCCTTGCTTTAATTAACTAAACCCATCTCCAATTTCTTCTTAAACATCACCTAATTCGAATTTCAATTTAACTCGGTAAAATCTAATTCTAAAAGAAATCAAAATTAAACTTCATATATCTATTTACACTTCAATTAACAGCAAACCCATTGTGACGGACCAGAGAATTTTCGCTCCCAACGGGTTGGGTTACGACCCGCTTGGCAAGCTCCGACTCTTTGATACGCCACTCAAGTAAAAGTTTTGTTCATCCATAAACCTGCACACGCTAGAAATTTCATTAGTCTCAAGGTTAGAATTCTATGAGAATATGTCCCATACCATAATACTCATAGAATTCCATAAGGGTTCCAATTTCCAAAATAAGAGTCGGCCAGTTGCCAAAATAAGAGATGACCAATTGCCAAAAATAAAATATAGCCAGTTGCTAAAATCAGAGAAGGCCAGTTGCCAATAATAACAGGCGGCCATTTTCCGAAAATAACAGAGGGCCAATTTCCCAAAATAACAGATGGCCAATTGCCGAAAAATAAGAAACGACCAGTTGCCGATTCCAACAATTTATATGGCAACTGGCCATCTCCCATTTACACGGTCAGTTGCCTAACATGAGAGATGGTAACAATCATCTCTCACTAGGTAGTATGAACAGCTAATACTGCAACTACCTCTTACCAACGATATATTATGCCAATGTTGCAATCATCTCCGAATAGGTGGTGTGAACTGCGAAGCAGCAACCAACCCTTTTCAGATGATATGAACAACCTTGTGGATTTGTGCTAAACCGCATAGCGGCTTCCTACGTACCCTCTCCGTTGCTCAAATGGATCAAGCACGACCGTAGTTCGTCATATTTTAGATAGTATGAACTACCCATGGTAGCAACTATCTCTAACGTTGGGCAGTATGAATTGTGCACATCAGATTACCAAAAAATTACCTTTTAACATCTATTAATAAATGGAAAGATGTCATCATCTATGTCAACACCTGTAGCTGCAACTTCAAGTCAACAATAGACTATAACTTATGGTAAGTCTCCATACAATTACATTTTTACAAGTTCCATAAATCTAACACAACTGACATAATTTAGTCCAATAAATTTAACCTAACATGCAGTTAATGGTGTCCAAATTATTCACAGTAATAAAAGCCAACCACACTCGTACCAGTGAGCTACTTTTATAAGTCATACTACACACTTACAAAACTGACGTGTAGGCTAAACTGAAATGTCAATTACCTCAAGTTAATTCTACGTATAAGAGAAATGCATGACGCACATATGTACTGGAGTCTCGAAAACACAAGCAAGGCACCTCCTATCTTGCATAAAAATGTACATTCTCAATCTAACACAAATAGTCACTCATAGTACCTTAACAGTTAGAACTTAACAATACACCTCCTATCTTGCATAAAAATGTACATTCTCAATTTAATACAAATAGTCACTCACAGTACCATAACAGTTGGAACTTAACTAGTCACTCATAGTACCATAACAGTTGGAACTTAACAATACATAAGGTGTGTTAATTTAAAGTTCACATTAACAAGCTAGTGAAAGGATTATTCATTATCAAGTACAATCTTAGTTATGTATTTACTCGTCCCTCAAATGTACCCTCAGACCCTTGCTGTAGGTCCATATGATGTCATGCCTCTATGAACATCCTAATGAAGAGAGGATAGATCCCATAAGTCTCGAAATCAAAATGGCATCACCAATAACTCGTATAGCAGGTTCAATTTCCTAAGATGCAAGTGAATCCTTATAAATTCAGAACACGCGCATATAACATTTAGAGATGGAATCGACTACTTATAAGCAAGCAGAACATACCCATGATCGGCCACTTATGTTTATGTGCTAAACTATTGCACCAGACAACAACATAATAGATTTGTATTATTAGAAATGAGGAAAGCAAGGTGAGATGACATTTCCATTATATATTGTATCATAACATACACATATTGATGCAGGGGCATAATATGACCCTTTAGAGTGTTTTCTATTTAGGAATACTTTAGCCATTTTATCTCTTTAGGAAGGGCGTTTTCCGTCTATTAGCCTAGGGTTTCTCTCTTTAGGTGATTTGCTAGTATAAATAGGTTATTAGCCATCTCTTAGAAGACAGACTTTTGATTATGATATTTTGTTAAGGTTTAATCTGCGGATTATAGAAGAGTAATGGGTTTTTAACCTAGACTCAATTATCTACGTTCTTATTGTTATCAATCATATGTTCTATTCGATTATCTTTGTTCTATTTTCCCTAGTTTTCTGTTTTAGTTTCTAGAACGGCATTAATTGGCGCTAGAACAAAACACACCAACAAACCCTAGTTTCTACAATGGAAGGTAGGAATAAAGGTGGTGGTAGAGGTGATGGAAACACTGATGTTCTTGAGTTACGAACCTTGGTTGAGGACATGTTGCGACAGCAACAGGGACGTGTGGAAGCCCTTATGGAGATACCGTAAGGCCGACGCAAACAGTTAGATTCCCCGGAAGGAGTTTCTGAAGAAGATGAACACATAAAGGTCGATGAGAATCGTCATTATGTTGTTCATGAGAATCCAGTATTCTCACAACGCACCCCTTTGTATTCCCCGGAAGGAAAATCAGAGGATGATGAACACGCGTTTAATGAAAATCATTTTCATAACCATATTGTTCATGAATCACACGTTGATTGGTTAAGGGAAAGTAGAATCAGAACCCTCGACTTGAACACCAGACAGGTGAAAGGTGAAGTAGATTATATGGCTGGAAGAATATATGCTGAAGATTTCCTAGATTGGGAGGCCAGCATAGAGAATTACTTTGGATGGAATCCTATGGCTTAAGCTCATAAAGTGCTGTTCGTGAAGTCAAAATTGAAGGGGTCAGCACTATAATGGTGGAAAAGGCTACAAGAACGACGTACGAGGCAAGGAAAGAAGAAAATCAACACTTGGGATCGCATGAAACAGAAGTTTCACAAACAATTCTTCCACCAGATTACACAGTGGTGATGTATAAGAAGTTGCACTTGCGACAACAAGACCTTAGTATGAGCACAAAAGCGTGCAGCATATCAACAGCTGCTCAGATTACAAGTGGACTGTGCGAGAAACGAGTATGTTGCACTGAAAATGTTACTGATGAAAACACGTTGGGGGAGCTGGAATATGATAAACTTATCAACGAAGAGCTGGAATATGATGAATTTGTCGGTAAAGAGCTGAAATATGATGAGTTTGTCAGTGAAGAGCCAACATATGATGAATTTGAGAGTGATGACAACGTCGTGGTTGATTGGGACTTACCACCAGTCTACGACTGTGATAGTTACCCAGAAGTTGAAGAAAAAGTTTTGTTTACTTCTGCTGGTATTGTTACTTTTATTCAAGAAGACAATCCAGAAGTTGAAGAGGAAGTTTTGCTTACCGAAGGTCCTGTTGATACTCTTATCAGCGAAGAGACAAGCATCGTATGTATTCCAGTAAACCAAATCATTTTGTTTACAAGAATCAAGTTACATATTTAGCAAACAATCTTAGTTTGAGATCATATCTCTACAAGCAAAAGGAGATGGTTTGTCGTAAAGAAACCTGTATAGAGAATTGTATCGGTAAAATTCGTGGGCGAATTTTCTCTAACAAGCGGAGGAGTATAATGATGGAATTATTACCAAACATAGTAAGTATCCCAATACTGTGTTGTGATAATGAAACTCAAGTTCCATGTGTGGCAGAAAATTATAAAAGTAGAATTCGAGGTCGAATTCTCTCTAACAGTGGGAGATATACTGTGGATGAAGTTTCCCTTGTAATGGACATGCATTACTCACGAGAGTGTGTGACGACCTTTGATTTGATGGTGGTGCAAGGTGAATTATGCGAGATTGCGCACGAATATCATCCGCAACATGGCGTTGATCTAGTAGCACTCTCCTTGGACCGACAAACTGTTGAGGACCAGACAAGCTTGGAAACATATGATATTGAAATAGATTTACGAACCAGTATCGAAGGAAGCTACAACCTTATGCATGCAATGCAAGAGCATATTTCGACAACCTCTTTGTATGCAAAACAGCTGTCCAGGTTACTGTTTAGTATCCTTGATAGTATGGTCACCTTTTGGCTTATGGTTCTGACTGCATCCCTAACTATGGATGTTGTTCAAAAAGAGTCTAAGTTAATGAATGCTACTCATGAAGAGAAACTCATTCCCGACCTATCTTGCCGAGTATCAACAAGAAGGAAGAGCTATAACAATCTCTTACTACAACAACGATCAAATCATGTAGGTTTTGTTTTTGATCGAGGAAAGACTAAAAGGAAGATGGTGGTCACTGGTTTCAAAACAGAAGATGGTGACCAGAGATTAGTGTGTCCAAATTCTAAAGACGGGAGGAAGGGGTCGATGCTTGCTATTGGTATAACTAAGCTCGGTACTAGAAGCGAAGGTTTGGGTTTTGTGTATGATCACGGGAAAACATCAAAGAAATCATATGATTCATGGGACACCATTTCTTGCTTATCGCGTCTTAGGATTTCTAAGGCTAAAAGTTTTGTTTTTGACCATGGGAAGCCAGCTGAATGTCATACAAGGGTACTAGAGAATGAGCTCGAGACAACTGTTCTGACCACAAGTGCTAGATTTTTAGAAGACGTGCACGTCGGAGTCGAGCTTTCTTTCAACCCGGGGTGGTTGATGCAGGGGCATAATATGACCCTTTAGAGTGTTTTCTATTTAGGAATACTATAGATATTTTATCTCTTTAGGAAGGGCGTTTTCCGTCTATTAGCCTAAGGTTTCTCTCTTTAGGTGATTTGCTAGTATAAATAGGTTATTAGCCGTCTCTTAGAAGACAGGCTTTTGATTATGATATTTTGTTAAGGTTTAATCTGCAGATTATAGAAGAGTAATGGGTTTTTAACCTAGACTCAATTATCTACTCAATTATCTACGCTCTTATTGTTATCAATCATATGTTCTATTCGATTAACTTTGTTCTATTTGCCCTAATTTTCTGTTTTAGTTTGTAGAACTGCATTACATATACATCCACCCAGATCTTGATTCTGTTACCACTCTCAAGCTACTGCATTTCATAATAAGATAATAGTATCAAGTTTAAACAACAAACTTGTGACTAAAGCGGACACCGCGAGTGTTTAAGCCACCAACAACTAAGTGATTGAAAATAGATTTCATGTCAAACACAACCAGCTAAATATACCGTACAAAATGTAACCTTTTGCAATCTCAATTATTTTCAGCAAATATAACGACAAAATGAAAGCTAACAAAACTTACCGTGGGAAAGTGTGTTACCGACAGAATCCTAATACCGAGTCCAGTAGCCGTCCAAGCACATATATTTTAAGATATGTACTTAATAATTCAAAAGCATAGCAATTTATTAACTTCACTATTACGTATACCATCATCAAGCATAAGCACTATCTCTTAGTTAACTAGGCACCAAAAGATTCGGACAAATAATAGTTCATTAACAGCTAAATCACGTCATCCACAAGCATTTAATCATGAACTAACCATTACCAATAGATTTGGGGAGAAACCCCAAATTTACTTATTTGAACCCTAATTCTAAAATTAGGTTTTCTAGCATATCATATTTACAGAATTTTGCTTTATACAATAACCACATACTGAGATAAAGTAGAAAGAACAAGCTGTAGAGAATTCCCTTTTTACGAAACACAACCACAGTTTATTTAAGGTTTTCAGTAGCTAACGTTATCCGATCGTCTTGAAATTTTTACAATAGCCATATTATGCAGGGAGAAACAACATATTTAAAAATAACATCAAACTAACATTTCAATAAGGAGATAAACACATCACAAGTTGACTGCTTACAGAATCGTCATACAGAATTCAGTTCCGGTTATCATACTCTTTGGGGAACTTACACTAATCAGATTCACTTAAAAAGTTTACAGAACGTTACCACCAAAGTACTTAATAACATACTAAAAATTCAGCTCCATCCGATATATAGTTAATGGGAAAACACTAGGATCAGTTGGCTGTTCAGAATTTAAAATCTGCAGAATGCAGTCATAGATTATGCAATCTAATCAGTAGTAAACGAAACCTTATCTTCATGAAATTTTTATAGTATCATTATGACTCAATAATGAACAATATACTAAATTTTCATTATATTCCAACGGCTGAATTTCAAGATATCAGTAAAAATAAAATAAATATTCTAGGGTTCACAAAGTGGAAATAAAATCAAATCATGAAGTTTCTTACCAAGAGCTTGTTAAACACATATATAGTACGAGATTAAAGTACCCAAATCATATATTTGCAGAAGCACGTGATTTTTTATTAAAACTCCCAAAATTATTTGAAGAACCCTAATTTCGAAATACTTGAATAAAGACATCTATACATGAAATTGATGTTCTTTACAATTTACCCAAAGTTCTAGATCAAGTAAAACACCAAAATCAGTATTCAATTTCTTCACAACAGTGAAGAATATCATTTGGATGGAAATCAACTTGACAAAAACTTAAGAGAAGATGATCCCTACCTTTAATTCCCACGCGTTAATAGGTCGAAGAACCAAGTTTAGATCAATTTAAAACATAATTTCTTCACTTTCGTGAACGAATTTTCTAATGTTCTTCCTTGAGGTTTTTTAGTAAAAAAAGAGAGGGGAAAGATGATGAAAATCAAGAAAAAGAGCCCTCCCCTTTTTCATCAATTCGAGACAGAAAGATTTGAATCTGAAATCAACACATGCATCAAATGATGAGATCGAACAAACACATATTTTCCCATCTTCAGTGGAGAAAGAGAAGAGGAGAAGAAGAAGAAAAATAAACTAAGCCCCTCCCCTTTTTCTTTCTATTTTAGTATTTAAGATCAGAACCACCTATTTGACATGTGTCCAATTGCATGTGTTGTTATTACAGCAACCTCGGGTTTGAATTAAGGCAGACTATTCCACTAGCTAGTAAAAATTATTAAAAAGTCAAACTAAAGGTGTTGTGACAATTCAATATCAGTGTTCTACGCACTGCAAGTGAAGAATTCAACTAATGGGTATAAGTAAACCCGAGAAAAACATTGGGGTCTTACACCCATTTTATAATCGACCAGAACGAAATGATTTCATAAAGAACAATCAATCAATTTGAAACCCTAAATTTAACTTACCCTTTCATCTTCTTATTGTGATTAGATAACTTTAGCACCATCACCTTCACTTTTGATCAAACAAGATAATGAAGTTTACAAGAGTTTCTCACACGAAACAGATTCAATTCTGAAGAACTGAGATCGCAGACAGGGAAGGAGAGGAAGAACAAAGAAGAAGAAGAAAGAAGAATAGGAAAGAAAAGAAAAAAATGAGAAATTAATTCTTCTCTCTATCGGGTGAAGATAAGAACATGATACGGGCAGTTAGGCGGTTTATCAGAGAAATTAGAATTTTACCCTTTGTACTAAACCATTGATATATTCTTCGTCCCGTATTCGAATGACACGTTCGAGTAGTCCATTCCGCATAAGTTTTAAAGATCTATCCAACGGTACTAGTTTCGTATCTAGATCGTTATTAGATTAATTTTTATTAATCAAGGTTCATCTCTAATTAAATCGATTGATTAGCGGCTTAATCGTCTCTCGACTGGTCTAATAGCGTTGACGAGCTTGAGGGTCCTTACAGGTTACACCAGTTACAAGGATCGGTTCCATCTACACATGGTATTACTTGTGATCGTTCACACCAGTTACCAGGACTGATTACACCAATTACAAAGATCGGTCACACACACTCATGATCGGTCACACCAATTACTAGGATCGGTCACACCAATTACAAGGATCGATCATACCATCATATGGTGATTACTTAGGATCGGTTACACCAATTAACAAAAACTAGTCATACCAAATCATAAGTCAGGCATTGTGATTAGTTATACCAAGATACATAACCTAAGTTAAGATCGGTTGTACCATCTCACACATATTGGTCATCCAAATATTTGCAATGAATAGCCGGACCAATAAGCCTAATGATTTCCCTTTCGATTCACAAAACAAGTTCATGAATGTACTTTCTTTAAACAAATGTAAAACATTGTTTCCTAGGATGAAATCTTCACCATAACCCATTCACATAATCATAACAATATATACAAGATTATGTCGATGTCATATCTACAAAGTTCAAAAGATAAGCGTTATACTTCGTAGTCTAATTCCTTAATACTATTGTAGATACCGTCGAAATCCGTTAAGATCTCTAAATATCCAAAATGGGAATCACGTGGAAATTATTATTAAGGGAAGCCGTCACCCAACTTAGGGAGTTGGGACCCAATAAAAACATTGGTCCAAAAATAGAGAAAGAGTCTGGGAATCAAGATACGAGCTAGGAAGGTGTGAGGCACCTAGCCCGTCCAAGCCGAAACTTGGCCTCTACTTTATAATCGGGATTTTAGGGTTCCAATTTGCAATAACAAATAATGAAATAAATACATAAAATAATAAACAATAATTAAATCCTCAAGTAAATAGGTGAACTTGCTAAAACCTGTAAGAAAACCAAATCCAATCAAATCAATAGAATTATTATTATTATCATCCAAAATTTTGCAGTAGAATATAACAGGGAAAGAGAAAGAGGTTTACAAAGAGAGGGATTCCATTAATAAGAGTTATGTGGTTACATGAATATCATATCTTTGTATACATGGAGAAGGGAAAACCAAAAGAATCCCGTTTTGGACCACACACATCCATGGGCATGGGCCCTTTAACACTCCCCCTTGTGTGGTTCAACAACAAAACTTTATACATAGTGCTTCACATATAGTGTTTTGAATGTAGTTTTTCAAATGTCGTTCTCTCCTTGATGACTTGTGCCAAAATCAATTGCCTTACTAAAACTTTGACAAGGAAAAACCCAGTGGGATAAAATCTTGATACAACTCTTCACATGTTGTCTCTTACTTTACATGTAGTTCATCACATGCAATACGATCTTCACAGATCGATGATTCTAAGTTAATTGCCTCGTTAAAACTTCGCCAGGGAAACCCAGAGGGACAAAACCTGAACTAAAGAAAAAGAGTACAATATTAAGCAAACTTAGAACACAGTTGGACTCGAATATGTTGCCTCATTAAAACCTTGACAAGGAAAACCCAGTGGGATAAGACCTTGACGAAGGGAAAAGAGTACATCGTGACAGATGCAAGTAAAGGTGATCTGTTGCAGATGATTACTTTGTTCCGTTGAAGTTGACTAGTTTCTTCACAACTCCTAAGGCAGAAAATCCTTATGGGAAAGACAATAGCCTTAGTTGGGAAATTACTTCCCGGTGTTTGTTGTTGTCTCATTAAAAACCTTGCCGAGCAACAAAACCCTGTGGGAAAAAGTAACCTCGGTGAAGAAAAAAAGTTCAACACACTATTAAATGCCCCCTTGATGTCAGACAATTTTCATTAGTCTAATGCAGTCAAAAGGAGTTTATCACACTTTACTTTGGTGACTTGGATGTTTATAGAATCATGTTGTTGATTCCGGAAGTTACGTTGCTTAACAGACTACCGTGTTTCATTTCTTTGATTCAGATATTTTCAATAATATCAACGCGATCTTTATGTCTTCAACGTTCAACATACTTGATGCTTTTAGTATTGTCTCACTAAAACCTTGTCGAGTAACAAAACCCTTTGGGGAAAACTTTTCTCGATCGAAGGGAAAAAGAGTACAACACAACTTCAATTTCGAAGTAAATTATGTCGACATCATATCCTTGGATCCTCCCCCTGATGTCGGCATCTCCCCATGATTACTTCAGAGTTGTTCCAGACTGTTCATTTAGTCATGTACTTTTCGAAACTGAATATTGGTAATGACCTAGAAAATAGTCTACCGTATCTCCCCCTGATTACTTTCGTTGGAGAAGAGATTATTGTTCCTTTATAATCAACAACCTTTGGATTGCACTTTCGTTAGCATTCCTTTTTATGTCTTTGCATGGATAAAACAAATTTATGTCAATGGTTACTTTTAAGCACATGATTACATTCACTATACCATTCCAATGACGTTGCGTTGGCGCTGAGCTATATCTAGCTAACAAGTTCATTGAGGATGTAACATTTGGTCGAGTATATTATGCTAAGTACAATAATGCGTCTATTATACTTAGATAAGGAAAGTTCATCTCCCGACCCAACTTCGTCATCTTCCTTTAGACGAATTGGTCATTTATGTACATTTGAAACTCGACTAATCATGGAAGTGCTAGCAGCATGCATGTCCTTGTTAAATTGCCTGACAATGGACATATGCAAACTGGTGGAATAATATACCACAAGCTCGGTCTTCTAGTTTAGAACATAGATAAGATCGATATTTCCCAGGATTTTCATCTCAAATTCAGAATTTAAATAGCTTGTAAGATCTCTTATTCCATTAAGAGTACTTATCATGTCCATACCATCGACATAGATAGCTATAATTCTGAATCATGAACTTATTTAATACGCATGGCACAAAACCTTACTTGTTTATCCCTTCCCAATCAAATAGTCAGTTAGACGGGTATACCGCATCCGCCTGATTGTTTAAATCAATAAGTTAGTGTTCCAGTGTAACTGCAAACACACTCTGTGGTTTAGAGTCATTCGACTTGGGAAGCAAAAGGCCATCACGCACTTTTGCAAATATCTTTGAGTCTAAATCTCCAGCGATATAACCACATCTACTATGTTTCAAGTTCTTTTGAAACTACCAAGCAAACTAATTAACTGAACATTATGATGTTCAAAAGAGTAAGCGATCCAGGGGTTTGTGAGAAACTTCGCGCCACAATGTGATTCTTTATACTTTAAGACCTCATTCTTCTCACTACACTTTGTGACAAATAACCACATATGTCCTACAGGCTTCACACTAGGTTGGTTAGCACTACCACACCAAATACCCGTAAATTTGTCAAATAACTAAGTCCTACCTGGATTGCATAGGCCAAATATGCTATTTATTTGAAATTAATCAAAATAAAGCATGGTTCGATCTCATTGTGCTCTACTTTTAAAGCAACTATTTATGGATTATATCATCATTGTGCACGCATGATCCTTTCATTGACTCATATGCATTCTCATAATCCGTCAGGATTTCATTGTTCTCTAGAATCATTTAAAACTTCGGAGCGTCCTCCAGTTTGATTCATGGACATATTCAGAGACAATCTTATGAGATGATTTCTGATGATATAAATAAGGTGTGCCTTATGATGTAATTTTAAAGTGGTAAGTAAGGTTGTCGTTCACTCGGACTTGTGAAGATTCGAGTTTTTAAATTTAATAAAAATATATACAAAAATATTAAACAATGGTGAGAGGTACTGGGATTCGGGATTCCACCGAATTCAAAACATAAGGTTCAATTATTAATTCTTTGACAATTTTAGCTCAAGAAAGACAAGGACTCTATTTTTGCCAAGGTAGATTCTCAAAACATTGATTGTAAATCCTAAGCATGATGTATCAAAACACCTAAGCTAAGCATACATCATCAAATTAAATGACAACCAATTAATTCAAATCATATTTTCAATTAAAATTAATGCAAAAGTCTTAAAAAGAATTAATAAAATTACCCCAAGTATGATATTCGTCTTCCTCCGTCATCCCAGTGTTTGGGTTTAGCTCCTCATGGTAAAAACATGCTCAAAAGATAGAAACATGGCTCAAAAGGTGTTTTTATTGAAGAGAAATAATAATACAGCGAATCTGCAACGCTTTTATGGCGTTACAGAATCACCGATACAACTGAAGTGCTGTTAATAAACAAGAATATAAGACTGTTTCTGCGACGGTTTAGTGTGGGTCGATGTTCTTCGTGTTCTTCGCGACTGTTCAGTGTGCGTCTTATGTTCTTCGTGTTCTTCAGCTCCGCACCAGCAGAAAACAGCAGCAGGTAACTTTCTGTTCGTCTTGATTTCTCACTCCTCAGCCCTTCTCAGCCCCCAAAACTCTAGACACCCCTTATATATGACCCAACCCATCTATTTATATCAAAAAGAGCGATTAAATCTCTCCAAAATCTTCCGAAATCTCTTTCTTTCTCTTCACGGCAAAGTTGCGGCAATTTCTTGTTTTATAATTTCCACGCGTATCTGGGCTTTCCTTTTGATTCTAAACTCTTCCTTAGATATATATTAAGCTTTGGGAAGAAAATCTTGCCTTTAATCTCTCTAAAATTTCCTAAAACAAGTCACACACGTGACTTTCCATATTTTGCTGTTGAGATCAAAACCCGTCGATTGAGCCCAGTTTAATCGATTTAAACACCCATGTTAGATTCATAGACCCATAAGGAGTCTACCCTATGAAAATCAGAAGTTTAATCGACCTCAAACTCCTCCAAATCACTACCACCAAAACAGCCACAAAAACATGCCGTACGTTTTTGGTTTCCCGCCAATTTTCAGAATTTGAATGTGAAGGGGAAAGGTTACCCCTTATCCGATGGTCGCCCCTTATCCGTTGCTGGAGTCCGCATAACACTCGTCCCTTGGGTTGCATTCATCAACTTTTCGAGCCAATTTCGCCACAAAAGCTTATTTCTCCAAAAACACCTACAAAGAGATAAAATACCAAAATAAGTACAAAATTGGGTACTAACATTATACACAATAGAGATGAAAATAGACACATAAATGCGTCTATCACCTTACTCACCTACTTCCTTTCTAGGCTAGGATTGATCGAACCAAGTGGTCTCTCCAACTTCCTTTATGGAGCCACGACCTAAACCACACTTCCACTGAGTGTAGTTGCAACACCTTAGTCTATGGTATATATCCCGTATTTAGGATTTGTAACTTTGCAGGTAGGTTCGTAGCTGGTATATGTGATCTCATCACTTTAGCAATATCAGTGTACATTCTGAAAATCGAATATTCTTTATCACTTCACATTTACATTTGTAGAGTACAAGAATCAATATGAGACACAGTGGGAACACACCACGACAATTCCTGTCGTTCCCTTAGAAAATACTTTTTCTTATCTCCCCCTAACGATGGGAAGACTATCTCATTAAAGTGATAACCCGCAAATATAGCGGTAAGAGATCTCCTGCCAAAAGTTTTAAAATGCGGATAATTATTGGGAACTCATTTCCAACATAACTACTTAACAGTTTTGAAGACCCATCATAGTACAATGTGGAGTCGTAATGGCACATATATAGTGCAACCAAAAATGCGTAAGAACACGAATGTCAGGCTTAAATCCAGTTACCAACTGGTATGCAGAAAAGGTTGACTAATATTGGGTTCTAAAAACGAATTAAGTAAGATGCGTGTAATATTGCATATCCCCAAAGAAATAAAAGATAGGTTGGTACGCATAACCTATTCCTTAGGCACCATCTGTAACCTTTGATGGTAGCCTCTGCGAGACCATTGGGTATAAGATGCTCTATATTGATCCTATTAAACATGCAATATTCATCAAGTCTTTTTGATGTAAATTCTCTAGCATTAATAAGGGTGGTGAGCCTTTGCACTTTGCATTGTGTAATATGTGCCAGGAGTTTTTAAACGCAAATTTCTTGGCAACTATAGCTAGTCCAAAATGTCAAAACATTCACCAGAGCCATAAGTCACTTTAATGGTCTGCATTCTGCATGAATATTTTTCTAAATTTCACCTTGTTATCTTTGTAATATGGATTGTTTACCATTTGCATCTTAGAATGGTCTCGATCCTGTTTTACTGAAGACTTTGTAAAATAAGTGATATGCTTTCTTACTTAAAAGCATAATGGGAGGGAGGAGGGGGTTGTGCATCTGGTACTTTAGAAAACACTTATTGAGAGATATGTCGTTACTTCGCATTTTGTCAATCTTTTTCCCGTTGTCTCGTCCACTCAAACACAGCGATATACGTATGATTCCTTTCAAAACGAAACATCATGTCACAACCGAAGTGCCTTTATGGTTATGTCAAAATCTGTATGAGTCAATTTCCAACATTTCATTGTCGGGGTCAATATGGATTCAATAATCCAAATTAATACTATAGTGATTTACATTCACTAAATTGACTCATTAGTCTCTCTAAAGTATGTTTCCTTCCAAATACATTAGTGACTATAAAAGATGCAATCAATTACATTATCATCACAGTCAGGTTCCACATGATATCCATTTGCATGGGTTTCTTTGGAATTTAACAAGGTGTGATTATCTCTCGGTACATATAGAGATTTTGTGACGTCTTTGTTCTATCTTGAAAACAAATTTTTGAGCAGTGTTGCGCTCGATGATCCAATCCTCGTAATCACATTATAAGAAAATAGTTCAACAACTAGTTTAAATTCCTTAAGCTAGTGGAAGAAAAACAATTATGAATTAGACATTTGGGTCTTGAGAGTTTTAATAAGTGGTGTGGCCTTATTACGTAATAAAAGTGGGACTCAACTCAAGTACTTTAGACTGAATATATATTACGTTTCATCCAATATATCTCAAGTGCTTTTTAGAGAATTTATGTCTCGTGTTTTCATTCCATAGGTGCAGATATTTGATCTAGTTCAACTGAATAAGATAGTCAATTGGCCCGGCAAAGTTCTTGTTGCCATTAAAGTTGATGTGAAAATTGGTTGCTACTATGATACACACATTACATTGTATTTATCAACGCCTGTGACCAAGTGCATTTCCAACTCTTTCATTTATGATGGGAGCTAGAATTACATCTTAGCTTCATCCCATATTCAGCTGATACCTGTACTTTGGTGTCATTACTGCTGGGAAAAAATACATCTTTGTCTCATGATATATATGTGCCTTTTCACATGCTTTATATGAGTCATTACGTCTAACCCTTATTACTTTGGGGTTCTTTCCATTTTCAATTTTGCTACATTTAGCTTAATTTGAGAAATTTCTTTATCTCAATAGGCCAAGAGAATCTCACTACACATGTCAACCAATTACTTTAGGTTGAATAGATTACTAAAGATAGTTCTGTTGTTGTCATATTTCAACATATACTGGTTCGTTAGTATCATGGATGAAGTAGAGAAATGGAAATTTTCTGACTCATATCATCTTTTGTGAGTTCTTCCACAAAATTTGGAATACATGTGATTTTATTTGCAACGTATCTTTTGAAAATACCGACTCTTAATAGTCGAGCCAGTGGATTGCATCCCACGGAACATTTCAAATTTGGGAAGAAAATATCAAGTACACAATAATGGTGCTCAAGTACTTCTAAACCCCAAATAAATACATTGGAATTGAGTTGGTACAACCAATTAAACAAAAGACACCATTCAACTATAGCCAATATCATATTCAAGAGAATAAAATAACACTAAAACCAAAACTCTTAATGGTCGAGATAAACAGTCATAGTTTAAGTTGACCGTTTATATGATATGGACTTATCTTAATAAAAAAAAAGGAAAAGTAAAAGTAGGCATATTCTAGAAAAAAAAGTAAGCCTAGCAAGTATTATTCAATGTAAAAGCCCGCATTAGTTACATACCTCGGGTTTGGTTCCCGTTGTATATACACAAACCCAGAACAACCTTGGTCATGCATAGCCCCGAACTGGAACTAGAACTGGATCGGACAGGACAAGGCTGCAACGGAACCTGGAACCGGGTCGTCCAGAACAGGACAGGCTGGATCGGGGTCGGTACAGAACAGGTTCGAGTTGGACAGGACAGGTTCGGGTTGAACTGGATCGGGTCGGCTGGACCGGACCGGGATCCGAATCGGACTTGGATAGGACGGGAGCCGGATCGGAACGACTGTTCTTTTCCTTTCGCAGACAGATCCAGATTCGCAGACACAAAATAAAAAAAATTCCTTCCTCTTTTCCCGAGGACGACAACATCCGAATCTAACTATGAAAGAGATTGCCGCACCCTATTTCTTGATTCCCATTCATGAGCTCCGCATATATTTGATAAGTACATACATACACAGTACGACGAAGATTAGTACACAGTACGGTACGACAAAGATTAGTTCAAATAATCCCTAATTACATATTACAAAGGATTAATCAATCAAAATAATCCCTAATTCATAATCAAATCAATTTTCACCTACAGTTTTAATATCCCAACGTTTGTGCAAAAATCAAAAAATGGGAAAAGAAAAAGGAAAATAAATAAATCTAACTTAGCTTATTTGATTCCGGCGTTGATGGAAATCATCCATGTAGAAAAAGAAAAAAAAATCAATCGATCCCATATAGCTTTGCGGTACAGCTTCGTGCATGATAACGTTTTGCAGTAGAATATAACAGGGAAAGAGAAAAAGGTAGAGAAAGAGAGGGATTCCATTGATAAGACTTATGTGGTTACATGGATATCATATCTTTGTATACATGGAGAAGGAAAAACCAAAAGACTCCCGTTTTGGACCACACACATCCATGGGCATGGACCCTTTAACACAAAATTATTATTATCAAATTATCATTATTATTATTAAAAATTATTATTATCAAATTATCAAATCATCATCATTATCATTATTGACTGGATCTTGTTAAGATCGATCAAAGACAAGGCACAACCTTCACTGAAACAATTATTATTATTCTTATCATTCTCCACTAATTAATCATCCGGACATGCATTTTTATCTAACTAGGAAAACATAACCAATTTGATATGGAATGGACCGAACAGTACCAAGAGCTAACAGATTAATATGTAATGCACTACCAAACTACTATGCATGGGTTGTCTAATAAAAATCATGAAATATGCGTACAAACTAGCTAGAGATTTTGGACTAAGATACACTGATACCTATATATGCTGTTCTCATGCAAGATGTATGCGATGACATGGATGGACAACTGTGTAAGACTAAGATGTAAAGCATGAGACTACACAGACCATGAGGACCTCAACGCTTATTGATGCTAGAAAGGTTACGTATGATGAGACAAACTCAATCACACCATGAAACAAAATTATTACAAGACAGAGTTTAACATGTGATCAAAATCAACCCAGATGCAACCATTCACTATATGTTCATGCTTATAATCTCAAGATAAAGCAAGCAATAGAAAAAATTCCAAATAATTATGATCTGAAAACAGAAGCAACCAAAGAATCTTTTTTCATTAATATTTATGCATAGCCTTCGTCTTACACATAATCTCACAACGAGTTTAAAGGTCTTAGTATTACCTGTTTTCGCAACGTAGGTGATCACAATGTTACTTAGACCGGGGTTAATCAACAGGGGTTAGCACTTCCGCATACTTGATCGTGTCTAAGACTATATCCAATGCAAACCGTTCTAACACCAAAAATCTCCTAAGTTCTTTTCTCTGATTTTCTAGGATCGACCAGATTTTTTTTTTCATTTTTCTAATCTCAAAAATGACACCCTAGTTATAGCTTTCTTCCGTCAACAACTACCCTAGGATTAAAATGACCTAAATCCGATGGCTCGTATTAAAAACCTAAATTCTCTAACCAAATAAATCATTATTATTTCCAATTAATAAAAATCCTCAAAAATCATTTTAATCTCCCTTACTAAAATAGCCAATTATCATTTAATCTCAAGATTTTGCTAACATGGAATGTCTTGCGAACAAAGCTTATCAAAAGTGTCCACATTTTTACTAGTTTTGCTATTAGGGGAACGTCCAACAATGGACAAGAATTTGGTGGACTTTGTGGGGCTTAATTAATGGTCGGTGGACTATCATGTATGTCCAGTTCAGTCTTGGGAACTAGTAGGTACTAGTTGTGGATTATCATGTTAGGCTCATTTTGGTGAACGTCCATAGTGGACTTCAGGACTAATGGCACTAGTTTATGGATCATCATTTTAGCTCAGGTTTAACACCTAGTGGGCGAACTCTTAGTTTTTGGTAAAAATGTTCATCCTCCGACCTTAAACGTGGGCACGAACGGTGTTTGCCTAGACCACATTTCGCGGAAGTGCGACTCCAAACTATGTACGAAATCGGGGTGTCTACAGTTTCCCCTCTTTGGCAGAGGTTTGCGTGTAACCGAATGGCAAAGGCAAACGCCCTATTTCGTACCGCCCCTCAAAAACTGTTGAAATTCCCTTGAGTTTGTCCGGTGTGACACTATTGAGTTCACCCGGAACATCTCGAAGTATTTAATTTTACGCATACGTATACATCCTCATGACTAATTAATTAAGTCAAGAAGTTCGTAATTGTTGCGTTGCGAAAACAAGGAAGCACTTACTTACCTTTTACAAATATTCTATCTTGCAATAGCTGACTTCTACTTTCGCCACTTTCTTCAAATCCAATTCTCTTGAATCACCCTGTTAACTGCCGCAAATCTTTGTGGTTTTTCAATCCTTTACTTTCTTCGAGCGGAAGGCCATTCCCCCTTTAAAGCACAAAGTTTTCCGTGAAGACTTACAGATTGATATTGTAGATTGAGTTTTACCAATCAAAAGATCTAAGAATCAATGAGTTGGAGGCTACAAGAGGAGAATGATTAGTAGTACGTGCCTTTATATAAAATAATCCTAGAAAAATAAAATAAAATAAAATCCTAAAAAGAAAGAGCAAACGTCAAAGAAATTGACTATTTTGGGAAAGGTACACTTTTGGTCGAACTCTGAAACAAGGTAACAACCATGTGCGAGTCTGACTCAGTGTAACCTGCCCACTGAGTTGATGCGATTCATACCAAACCTGCCCTCCCTAGTCAGTTAGGTTATATGGGTTGGGTTTCTCTAGATAGGAAATGGGTAGAATGTTATATCCCGTATCTTCTATCCCTCTAACAATTTTTGTTTCAGTTTCTCCATATTCTTTCTTTCTCCCTAATAATACTAATTACGAAGATGATGAAGATGTCTGTAGGATTTGTAGAAATCTAGGTGAATCTGAAAATCCGCTAAGATATCCATGTGCTTGTAGTGGAAGTATTAAATTTTGTTCATCAAGATTGTCTTCTTTAGTGGCTTAATCACAGTAATGCTCGTCAGTCTAAGGTAATTATTATAAAAATCAATAGAAAAGAATTATATTATTCTATTTTTGACGTGGTAGCTTATTTATCGTATCCAAGGGTTTTTGTTTATTGGAATCAATTGTTGAATTAGGGTTTATTGGAGGGTGAATTTAGAGCTAAATTTCCTAAATACTGTGCCCTAATTTTAATTGATGAATTAGAAAGTTGGAAAACCATGTTGGTTTAATGAGTTAAGTGGGTGGACACAAACAAGTAATACACTGGTTTTAATCCAAAATGCTTGTATATAATCTTTATATGCTGTCGGGACTCTTTGTATGTGTTAATCTCTTAGTTTACACTTTAAGATGCCGCAATTTTCTAAATTAAGCAAAGAAACATGCACTTTATGCATCATAAACAACAAGATAGAGGCTTGTTATTATCAGTATACGGATTGCAGGTTTGAGTGGTTAGACTAGTTCCGTTGATCAAGGTTTAAGAAAATTGTGAAGGTAGGGCGAGGCATTTTCCTTTGGAAGCGTGAGGTGTTGCCTCAAGGTGGCCTCGAGGTGTATCCTTGCACTGCTAAAATCTAGAAAAATTATTTCGATTAACATTTCTCTAAAAATTTCAAGTTACAAAGTTGTGTGTTTCGCTTTAAAATGATATTTCAAACCATTCCTTTAATCTTGTTTGTCAATCTTCAGTGTGGCTAGTGTTACAGAGTTTTTATCCTATGTCTTGTTTTGTTACTACTAGTTAAAATGTTCATTCAAGCTATTAACATGCTTTGCAGGTTTGAAAAAACATCCATTTTCTTTCTCTCATGTTTATGCTGAAAACCGACAAGGCTTCCTTTTGCGGAGTTTATGGTTGGAATTGCAACGAAAGGATGTCATATTGTGCAGTTCTTCATGCGACTTTCTTTTGTACTATCTGTCTGGCTCCTCATAATACCCTTCATCACATTCTAGATATGGAATTTGGACTTTATGAGGAGTTTTGGTGAAGCCCAGGGACTATTTCTCAGTCATATCTCTGTTACGGCAATACTCAGCATAGTCTTGGTGATGCCGAAGAAAATATGCTTTCTTGGGCATATTTTCTGCCGTGAAGTTCACGTTAATAAGGTAAGTAGTGCATATTGTGTTTCATATGGTCCTATAAAATAAATTGGGTAACTCGATAACACGGCCGTATAAATTTAAATGAGTATGTTGTTTTTGAATGCACTATAAATTATGACGGGTAATTAACTTCGATGGTAGTATAAATTAAACTAGGTACTCATGCCACTCTGTAGCATAAATGTTTTTGGGTACATTGTTTTAAGTTCCAACAGAATTGGTTTGTGCTTCCGGTATATTTCCTGCATAGAGGGTTTTTATGAAATCTGTTCAGGTTTGTTGTACCTGTCCAGGAAGAACAATGACACCCTGGTTGGTCATATTTATAGCTGCTTGAAAGATGGCACGTACTTGCATTTCAGTTAGTTCCAGATATGAAATGCCAAGCCTGGTGAAACAGAATTCAACAGCACCAAATGTACCATGGTTAATTTTACCATCCTCTCTTTATGATAATAAATGTGGCACTGAAAGAAAATTGATGAGACGTCAAACCCGACGTCACGGAAACCAAGCATATGATTTACTTCTGAGAGTTTCTCCACCCTTTAGATAGCTTCATCTTGGGTCACACTAGTGTCTATAGCTAGATGATTAACAATTTCTTCAATATCTCCTTCTGGCAGAAATTCATGGAGCGCTGGGTCTAACAACCGGATCGTCATAGGAAACATAAATGTAGTAGTGGTTATTATTAATCATATTTGAAAGTTATATGACCTGGTTTGAACCGTTATATGTTTATTTCAGTCCCATTTTCTTGTACTGTGAATGAATTTTCTCAGATTTTAATTTAAAAGGCACATATCAAACAGTTCATATTTGCTACCTGTTTAATTTTAAAGGACATAAATCATTCATACATGAACGAGATTCTAAAACTTCTCCGAGTTAAACATAGCTAAACATAGCTACGACAAATTGAGATTACGGCATTGGGTACCTAACATGCAAAGAATACAAGCACATTTCTAGCTTTAAATCCCATCCTAAATCTATCCCATTTTTGTAACGTTATTATCCGCCTCAAGTACCTGTTTTAATTTATACGACCGCCAAAATCAGTTACCCATTATAATTTATAGTTCCCTGGAAAATAAGGTACCTGTTTTAATTTATATGACCGTGTAACTGAAGTTACCCATTATAATTTATAGTACTCTGGAAAATAAGGTACCTGTTTTAATTTATATGACCATGTCACTGAGGCACCCAATGTAATTTATTCGACCCTTCTGAAAGAAAATATGTACTACTTTGCTCATAGGGAAGTGAGGCACTATAGCAACATGACGCTTCCTTCTCGCTACTGGAGTTTATGATAGCTATTTAGGTAGATCGGATTTCCTTGTAATTATTTAACAGAACCAAAGTTCAACTCAAATCAAACCTTTAAGTTTTATTACAGTTCAATATCAGCATTTAATACACACTCATATTCATTATTCGTGCTTTTGAAACCCCATAACAACAAGAAGCATTTACTAACCCAAACACCCAAAACTTGCTGGAGAAAGATTTGGGGAAAAAAAACCAGTATGAACAAAAATGTTCTACCTAAATCATAAAAACACCGAGAAAAGAAGTAGTAGCTTAACATAGCACTTCAAAGTCCTCTTTAAGTTCCTGAAAAGCATAATGTAGCACTAGTAAGAAGAGGAATAAACGGTAAGAATCAAACACTCAAACGGTAATACACCACCAATTTTATAAATTATAGCCTAGTAACTTATAAACCTGATTTTGAGTAGTTGCAGAATTCTCTATCGATCTGGTTAACTATGCAGGCTTAATTTATATCTATAACAAATGCAAAAATAATTATATATTATGCACAACAACATCACTGTTGGATTGCGTTGGTTAACTGCATCTATACTGGATGATTGGCTCAGGCATCTTTAGGAAACACTATTTTCATCCTAAATCCCTTTATGAAAGCAAGCTTTAAATTTTGTTCAAAGGGGGTCCTTAAGAGTTGAGATAATGATACAAGAAAAGTGGGTTGAACATGCATTCCTTCTCCATTGGCCAACTACTTTACACATTATACAAGAGAAATTGTTAACAATCAAACAGATGTTAACCTTTAAAAATTGGGTTAAAAGAAGGCCGTCATGATCACCTGGTCAACAACTTGGTAGCTCCACACATTCATAACAAGGTTGAAACTGCATCCCCTCAATCTTTTTCTGGCATATAAGCTCGCTTTGAATTGCATGTTCCACAGGCATGATGTTCCCTTTTATGCTCTCGCTTTCCTCTATAACCTTTTTTCGCAAAGACTATCAAGTCGGACATTTCACAAACACACAAGCAATCAATGCTAGTTCGTAGCATTTTTATATAAACTAGATGCAGAATTCAAGAATGTTAAACAAAAATCTTATGGCGTAAAAATACGGAAGAATATTAAACAAAAATCTTAATAACATCAAAAAACGCATACGTCAAAAGAACAACAAACTAGTAACACCATAAAAATTGGAGAAAACAATGAGGGATTCATGATAAACATAACTAGCAAAATTAGGATTAGAGAATTACCGTGTGTGTTATTGATATCATTTTTATTTTCATGAATCATGAAGTTTATTTTCCAGTATGGCATGATAAAATATACATATATTGTTCCCAATGCTATCCAAAACAATAAACCGGGTAGAACTGCAAAAATGTGTTATGTAATAAATTGGGTAAACAATAATTGAGAACTGAATAATATTTAGATCGTTAGCAATCGAACCATCCATAACATGCAATACGATTTGGTTCTTATATAATAAAAATTGGCTTATAAATCTCGAACCTTTTTCACTATATACACAACATGCAATACGATTGGGTTCTTAGCTTCACTAAGCATAATTTTACTGCTAGTAAATGGGTTACCTCTTGCTTTGAACCCGAATCAGATAACCAACTAAATACAAATCCGATACAATTCCATTCAATTCCCTAACCTTCAACTATTATGAGGATAAGAACCTATCGAAATCTAACGGAAAAGCACGGGGGATTAGGGATTTAAACAGAAACAAAAGCGTCAGGGTTTCAAAAAGGAAAAAATTGCTATTGCAATCACTTTTCTATCGGATGTACTTGAAAAATTAAATAGAACTACATACCTATACCATCTGGATTTGATGAATTAATATCCATCGGTCTGTGACTCTGCAAACTTGCATATGAAGATGAAAATGGTGAAACAGAAGATGAAGACAGAATTTGGAAAAAAGATACTAGATATATAACCTAACCTAACCCATCTCAACACCCGACCCATATAACCTAACCTAACTTAACCAGGGTATTTGAACTAACCCGACCAGGGAGGGTAGGTTAGAGAAAAACGGGTTTAGTTAACTCACCTGGTCGTGTTGAGTCCAACTCGCACATGGTTGTCACTTTTTTGCTAAGTTCGACTGTGAGTGAACCTTTCTGTGGAATGTTGAATTTGTGTGACGTTTGCTCAAAAAGAAATACAATAAAATACAACTAATTGTATGGAATTATTGCCTCAGTCAATCCAAACGGTTTAATTTATGTTATTATTATTTTTTTATGTTTACCTAGATTTTTCCTCATCGGCTTCCACACAACTAGAGGTTTTAATAAAAAAAAATTATTTTTTTCTTATTATTTTATATATATATTTATTTATTTATTCTTTTTTTTTTTGAAAACACTATAAAATTGAAAACAATAATACACGATTATGATACATAGGAGCCCAACTTCCTGATTTACCGTGTAGGGAGGGAGAACACAGGTATTACGCCGGCACCGTCGAATTTTCAAGAGTCAATCTGACCACTTCCAACCATCCCCAACTGTTTGATGTTTTGCCCAAAAATTCCTGAGTACATATATGCCGGCTTACCTTCTTCTACCCTTGTTTCATCGTGCGGCTTACCACTCTTTTCTAACTCCTTCAATTGTTGACCATTTCTCCTCGATGCTTCTTATTCTTCTTTGATTTCTTCAAATGCCAACCAATTTTCTCAAGTGGATGTTTATTAACTACACAATTATTTATTTATTTATTATTTTTCCATTTTTTTGTTTATTTTTTATTATTTTTTTGCTACTCAAATATACCCGTTTGGACGTTCGTTGCTCATAGAACTTTAGGAGATGGTGTACAAGACTAGTGATGACATACAAACAAACATATCTCTCTTTATGACTTCAAAAGACTTATTCTACTGACGTGGGCCCTGTATGACGATGGCGGTGCCCCTTATTTTTATCTTTTTGCTGATACTATAAAATTGAAAATAATGATTCTTGATTTATTTATTTTTTGACTGGCTCTAAGACTGAAAATAATAATTCTTAATTTATTTATTTTTTGACTGACTGATGTGGCCAAAAACGTTGATGACCCTGGCCCTACTCATTTTATACCTGACACTATGAGAGAGAGATATTGGACTCCTAAAAATTCTCCTTAGTTGAATGAGCGTTCGCCGCCCTCAGCAAGGAATCTCCATATACCTCCAACTTCTTGACTGATAACTCTAAGGTAGCTCTCAAGCCAGCAATGCATGCTTCATATTCAGCCATGTTGTTAGTACAGTTGAAATTCAATCGAACATAAATTGGAATGCGTACCTCATCAGGAGATATCAAAATTTCCCATGCTCCTTTACCAACTGGGTTCATTGCTCCTTCAAAATACATCATCCATAATTCACCTTCATTATCTTGTTCAGCAACAAGAATATGCTCATCAGGAAATTCTGTTATGAGTGTCTCACAATTTGGAATAGGTTGTGCAGCTAAGTGATCCGCTATTGCTCTTCCCTTTATTGACTTTTGTGTCACATAAGTGATGTCAAATTCTTCTAGCAACAACTGCCACCTGGACGTTCTCCCTAATATCATTGGCTTTTCAAATAGATATTTAAGCGGGTCCATCCTTGATAACAACTGCACCGAATGAGACAACATGTAATGTCTAAGCCGTTGAGTAGACCAGACAAGGGCAAGGCATGTTTTCTCTAATGTGGAGTATTTTGATTCGTATCCGGACAATGTCTTGCTGATATAATATATTTCCTTCTCTTTCTTACCATCTTCGTCATATTGTCCTAAAACGGCCCCCATTGATGAGTCAGTTACCGATAAATAGAATAATAAAGGTTTCCCAGGGACCGGAGGGACCAATACAGGTGGATTGGAGAAATACTTCTTTATCTGATCAAACGCCTCTTGACACTCCTCATTCCACTCCTTTGGCGAGTTCTTTCTTAGCAATTTATAGATTGGTGCGCAAACCGGAGTTAGTTGCGCGATGAATCGACTGATATATTGAATTCTTCCTAGAAAACCTCTCACTTCCTTCTCGTTCTTGGGGGGAGGCATATTAATGATTGCATTCGCTTTCTCTGGATCAATTTCTATTCCTCTATTGCTTACAATGAATCCTAGTAGCTTTCCTAATTTTACCCAAAATGTACATTTATTGGGATTAAGCCTCAACTTGTACTTCCTGAGCCGGTCAAACAACTTCTGTAGGTCTGATGGATGATCTTCTCTTCTTTCGGACTTGGCAATCATATCGTCTACATACACCTCCAACTCCTTATACATCATGTCATGAAAAAGAGTAGTCATTGCACGTTGATAAGTAGCTCCAGCATTTTTAAGACCGAAAGGCATTACCACATAGTAAAATGTCCCCCAAGGTGTAATAAAAAATGTCTTTTCCCTATCTTCTTCTGCCATTTTTATCTGATTATATCCTGAAAACCCGTCCATCAATGATAGTAAGCCATGTCCTGCAACATTGTCGACAAGGATGTCAATATGAGGGAGGGGAAAATCATCTTTTGGGCTTGCCTTATTTAGGTTTCTGTAGTCGAAGCACATCCGTACTTTGCCATCCTTCTTTGGGATCGGTACTATGTTAGCCAACCACTCTGGATAATTTGTAACCATCAAAAATCCAACTTCATATTGTTTGATCACTTCGTCATGTACCTTCAAAGACCACTATGGTCGGAGCCTACGCAATTTCTGTTTAATTGGCTTCATTCCAGGGATGATAGGTAAGTGATGTACTACCATGTCTGTATCTAACCCTGGCATATCGTCATACGACCATGCAAATATATCTTTGTACTGAGTTAGTAACTCGATCATCGTCCTCCTTTCTTCTGAAGATAAAGTAGTACCGATCTTGACCATTTGGGGTTGATTTTCCGTGTTCAGTTTGACCGACTCTACTTCTTCAACTGGTTCCAACTTGTCTTCCAAGTGATCTAATGACTTGAGGATCTCATAAGGTACGTCCTCTTCGATCATTTCCTCGTCAGTGGGAGTCGGTTCATCAGTATCATCGTGCTCCTTTTCCAAGTCAAATATTTTGTTTCCAAAATTAATTTGATCTCCTGAAATATTTTTAGAAAGAACACAATTCTCTGGTTTACCAACCAGGTAAGTTTTTTCAACATGAATGGTCGAAGGGAATTTCTGACCCTCCATTAATCGAATTGAATTGACTGGATTAAAACAGGGTATTTCAGTGAAAGTCTTACCTGAGTCCGCTTTTATAGTGCTTACCTCATGTTCTTCTACAAAGAGATCAACTGACCCGTCTGTTATATCCCCAATATCAACCTCATGTTTTCCTAGAGACCCAGTAATGGCCGCGAGAGTCAACTTCTTTGTCTCGACTTTCATCCTGGCTTCAAATTCGGTGAACTTGGTATCCAATATCTTTTGGAGTTGTTCGCACAACCAGGTAAATGCCCCAGTGTCGCTATTCATTTCAGATTCCATGGTCATGTTCTTGTTTTCAAGGAAACAAAAAGAATATATGGTAACACAAGGGGTGCTTATGTCTCGGATTTTGTGCAACAATGAATGCAATTTACAATCAATGCACGTGCATGCAGGTTCAACTAATTCTCGGGTAAGCTTGGGCTACCTTAGCAAAATATACCTCAGACGTAGTTAGACTAGTCTTCTTTGGTACTGGGCTAAGGCTTGTGGTGGTTCATCTGGTAACTCCCATAAGGCCCAAGGCACGGGTTCATCTTACTAACCACTTGTTTTCCTAAGAATCGGACATCTGACGATGCAAGGTGTAATGCAAATGTGCAAATGGGTGCGTGCACGTGTGTGTGCAAATACCGAGCAGTGTAAAATCAAAATCCTAAAATCCCAATTATGTTTCAAGTTAGATTCTCAAATCCCCAGTGAAGTCGCCACTGTAGATACCGTCGAAATCCGTTAAGATCTCTAAATATCCAAAATGGGAATCACGTGGAAATTATTATTAAGGGAAGCCGCCACCCAACTTAGGGAGTTGGGACCCAATAAAAACACTGGTCCAAAAACAAAGAAAGAGTTCGGGAATCAAGATACGAGCTAGGAAGGTGTGAGGCACCTAACCCGTCCAAGCCGAAACTTGGCCTCTACTTTATAATCGGGATTTTAGGGTTCCAATTTGCAATAACAAATAATGAAATAAATACATAAAATAATAAACAATAATTAAATCCTCAAGTAAATAGGTGAACTTGCTAAAACCTCTAAGAAAACCAAATCCAATCAAATCAATAGAATTATTATTTTTATCATCCAAAATTATTATTATCAAATTATCATTATTATTATTAAAAATTATTATTATCAAATTATCAAATCATCATCATTATCATTATTGACTGGATCTTGTTAAGACCGATCAAAGACAAGGCACATCCTTCACTGAAAAAATTATATTATTATTATCATTCTCCACTAATTAATCATCCAGACATGCAATTTTATCTAACTAGGAAAACATAACCAATTTGATATGGAATGGACCAAACAGTACCAAGAGCCAACAGATTAATATGTAATGCACTACCAAACTACTATGCATGGGTTGTCTAATAAAAATCATGAAATATGCGTAAAAACTAGCTAGAGATTTTGGACTAAGATACACTGATGCCTATATATGTTGTTCTCATGCAAGATGTATGCGATGACATGGATAGACAACTATGTAAGACTAAGATGTAAAGCATGAGACTACACAGACCATGAGGACCTCAACGCTTATTGATGCTACAAAGGTTACGTATGATAAGACAAACTCAATCACACCATGAAACAAAATTATTACAAGACAGAGTTTAACATTTGATCAAAATCAACCCAGATGCAACCATTCACTATATGTTCATGCTTATAATCTCAAGATAAAGCAAGCAATAGAAAAACTTCCAAATAATTATGATCTGAAAACAGAAGCAACCAAAGAATCTTTTTTCATTAATATTTATGCATAGCCGTCGTCTTACACATAATCTCACAACGAGTTTAAAGGTCTCAGTATTACCTGTTTTCGCAACGTAGGTGATCACAATGTTACTTAGACCGGGGTTAATCAACAGGGGGTTAGCACTTCCGCGTACTTAATCGTGTCTAAGATTATATCCAATGCAAACCGTTTTAACACCAAAAATCTCTTAAGTTCTTTTCTCTGATTTTCTAGGATCGACCAGAATTTTTTTTCATTTTTCTAAACTCAAAAATGACATCCTATTTATAGCTTTCTTCCGTCAACAACTACCCTAGGATTAAAATGACCTAAATCCGATGCTCATATTAAAAACCTAAATTCTCTAACCAAATAAATCATTATTATTTCCGATTAATAAAAATCCTCAAAAATCCTTTTAATCTCCTTTACTAAAATAGCCAATTATCATTTAATCTCAAGATTTTGCTAACATGGAATGTCTTGCGAACAAAACTTATCTAAAGTGTCGACATTTTTACTAGTTTTACTATTAGGGGAACGTCCAACAATGGACAAGAATTTGGTGGACTTTGTGGGGCTTAATTAATGGTCGGTGGACTATCATGTATGTCCAGTTCAGTCTTGGGAACTAGTAGGTACTAGTTGTGGATTATCATGTTTGGCTCATTTTGGTGCACGTCCATAGTGGACTTCAGGACTAGTGGCACTAGTTTATGGATCATCATTTTAGCTCAGGTTTAACACCTAGTGGGCGTACTCTTAGTTTTTGGTAAAAATGTTCATCCTCCGATCTTAAACGTGGGCACGAACGGTGTTTGCCTAGACCACATTTCGCGGAAGTACGACTCCAAACTACGTACGAAATTGGGGTGTCTACAACTATGATCATACTATTATGATCATGTCACATAATTAGAGTATTATACAATATGTACAGTTTCGCAGTTATGTTTTCAATATAGCACGACTTGAAAGATACGTTAGGAATGAAACAGTTCAGTCAATATTAGTAACCTCAAACGGAAGGATGATGTCGTCGTTGTAGTTCGTTACTTCTTTACATTCTTCATGTCTTCATAGTAATACTTGTATGTCTCAACATTCCTAGACTTTCTAGTCTAACCTAAACGAAGTTGACTCTAGTATTTAATCAAGCGACTCTAGATGAGTTTTGATACTAAAATATGACAACCAAACTTGGCATACCAACCGAGCTATGCTCTAACAGAGTTATAATCCCACCATATTAGAATTGATCCATTCTCGACTTTCGAATACTTTAGCTCAGATCTCTGACATTCTTTGCCTTCATGAGACAAGTACCTAGCCCAACTCTTCCAATGTTCTCTCCTACCCTTGACAAGTGAATTTTCATATGTTCTGATATCATTTGTAATGACCCTACCTACCATCGATAATGTCTTCACTAAGCTACTGCGATCATCAAGCAGTTTGGAGTTTTAAACATGACCGTTACAATTGTTCAACAAAAACTTCCTAGACAGTCACTGAATCCTGGAATACACTCGACCGGGTACCTTTAGCTGTAATTTCTGTCAACTCTGAAGCCAGTTGTGCTAAAAATACCTTGATATTAGTGAAGTCCAAACCATTACTTATATTTCATTCAACCAACCACTGCCGAATCGTGAGTGTTACATTTATTAATTTTAATATTAACCTTTTATCGTTACACGAGACGACGTCATCTGGGATAATAATAATCAAAATCTTTGAGCGATACTATTAGTCAAACTATATGTCAAAAATTCATAAAATTTATATATTTGGAAAGCCTTCGAATAGATTTATGAAGTGGGTACTCAATTTACTATAAAATTTGGTGCCTTTTTTCTGGACTAGCAATTTATTTATTTATTCTGCTTAGTATTATGGATGCAAAATAATTTTTTCCTATAATAGAGGAAGCAAAAATATTTGCATTCTTAGATCATCGAAAAATGTTATATTATTTGTTAGAGCATTGCTCGGTTGAACCCACCATACGTTGGAATGTCAAGTTTGGTTGTCAATTTTAGTTCCAATTCTTGGAGTCGTTTGATTTGATTACTAAAGTCAACTTCGTTAGGTTAGACTAGGAACATAGAAATGTTGATACCTTCTCTGGTTACTCACAAAGACTTGAAGACGTATTGAACACAATGAATACATCATCCTTCAGTTCGAGGTTAGTAAATACAAATTTGACTTGTTCCATTTCCACCACTTGTTAAGTCAATATTCATTGAAAAAATAACATACAAGGTGAAATTTGTTTACAGTGACTTTGGTATCGGTGACTTGGTTATTATACTGTGATCCAAGTATCATTTGGGAATGATATCTTAGTTATTTGTATAACTCGAGTTTACGGAGTTACGAAGTATAGTTTTATTATCGACATTGTACTAATTGGTAATTCGGTTATTATTTAGTGTGTTGAACTTCTGGTTGAATCCATACCTAAAATTTATGTTCGAAACCGATTTCAATTACATAGTATAAGGAAGTAAACTTGTGAAACTTGCTTCGTAGTTGAAAAGATGATTTAAGATCTAATCAATGTCCGATCCCAAGTTAGGATCTAATATAACCTATCCCAAAGATGTAATCCATGATTGATCCTGACAAAGTATGACCAAATTCTACACTTTCGGTATGTCTGTTATCTCCAGTTTTTTCAGACATCGAGGTATACATGGGTTAGACTGGGAATGTACACAAGTGTCAACATGGTGAATTGAATATGGGCTAAACTCTAATATCCTAATTTTCAAGCATATTCCTTTTCTACTCAAGGAAAGATCCTGAAACCGATTTTCCAATATTCATTTAGGTATCGAAAATATATGCTTACCACATCCCAGAGGTTTGCATATCTCTAGTTACTATATTTGTAAACTTCATGGATGTGTGCTAGCTAATATTAGTTGTCATCTATAAGAGGTACCATTTTAATAGTTGGAATACAATTGGCGTTTGCTAATTTCAGAAATAAACATTCATTGCATATCATAAGGATTTTTGAAATTGGTAATATCTTGTTTTCCAAACAAACCTTGGTCATAACACCATAAAATGGAGCTTGTATTATAAAAACTTATCCCTTAACACACATCTTGATTGTTTTTAGTTTTTCAAATGATTATTTATTTGATTGAGAAATAACGTTATAATGATCCTATTTGTTTGAGGATTTGACTATTACATATCTAATGATTCAATATCTCCATGTATAACTGTTGATCAATCACCGTTAATAGACTCCATTTTGTGTGTATTGATCAATTGTAAAATCAAGTTGTTTGCAAAGGTTACTTTGAAGATTCAAGACTTGAATACTTTCTTTTTGGTTCCTAATCTTTGTGATTTTTCTTGCATACTTGATTCTTTGGGATTTAAAAAGTTGTTTATCTTGATAAATAATCACTATTTTGGTTTGATCTTTGACCAAAAGAGTTCATATAGAATAAACGGAAGCCCTTTACTCTACTTTATTTCTGATCTAAAAAAGATTGATTTGGGAGATCAGTAAGTTAGTTGGATACCTGAAACAGATTTAGTCATTTTGCTATTTCGAGATACAATCCAAAATAGTAAAGAGTGGAAGTCTTCATTACGGTGAAGCAACTCAAGATAGTGTGATCTGTCTAGGGATTCACATGCGTAGGCCAAATTGGTTGTAAGCAAAGGGATACTGAAGAAATTGAGTAACATAGGAGTGTTTACTTGGTCTCAAATATACAAAGTTGTGGTAGTTAATTTGTATAGTGGCTTCCGTCTGAGAGTATTCAAAACTGGACTAGGTCCCGAGGTTTTCTTTCAGGTAGTTTTCCTCGTTAAAAAATCTTGTGTATCGTGTTATTACTTTACTTTACTTTCCACATTATCATTATTATTGTTATAGTTGTAATTAAGTAATTGCACTTGTACGTTAATCAACTTGGTAAGGATCCCATGGTTAGTTCGGTTTCGAATTCTGAATATTTACCAAGTACGCCTTGTTTTAGTAATTTTTTTGGCCGTTACTGTTTATGTAAGATTGTACAAGGTCTTTCTGTATAGGTTGATATCGAAAATATTATGGTGTACTCGGTACCCTCCTTATTTCGTAATCCAAAGATTTTTATTTTCTCTCCAACACCATGGTGTTTGGAGCAGTTCCCATACTTTGAATTCAAGGTGGTTGCACGTAACCCGACAACGATGTGAGGTGGAAAAAAAAATTACATCATCGTTTTGCATCATGAATTAGAATCCAAAAATTATTTACATCCTTGTTGTTTAGATGCATGAACGCCGCATCCATGATATAGGGTGCAAAAAAACTCTGCATCCCTAGATCACTAAGCATGAACAAGTATATCTGTGATTTCGGAGGTGTAAAATGATTTCGCATCCCTGATCACTAAGCATCAACACATATATTTATAATGAAATAAAATTTTCCTTCTGAAACAATTAATAATTTTGTAGTCAAGCGTATTCATTTTTGCAGGCCTTTCAAGAGCCTTTTAAATATAACAATGACATAAATTTGTTTGAAGATTTATTTTTTATTTATTTTTTTATGACGACACCCCATATTTCGAATGGATTTGAATAATTATACTATATTAGATTTTAATAATTTCGGGTAATTAAGGGTTTGGGAAAATCTCACTGAAACCAAGATAAAGCCTTCCCTAAATTCTAGAATGACAATCCACCTTTATACTTAATTGTCTCTCAACTTCTTTCTCCCAAACCAGTGATGCAGCCAAAGAAGGACCAAGGAGGATAAGTGTCATCGCCAAAATTTGTAAAGTGGCCATAATAAGCTTTTCTGATAGCAAAATAGAATAAAAATTGAAAACTCACAAAGCAGTGAGCTTCAAAGATCGAGCTAATAAGGCTAGCTCATACCAATTACAACATTCCAATTATAAATTTGAGTAGACAGAGAGAATAACCCTCAAATAAGTCAGTGTGCAAAAACCAATTGAAAAGTGTACACTTTACAACGATAATGTTTTGTTTTGTATGCCTTAGTACCTGTTAGAGTTGATTTCACCATAATAAGCTAAGAAATTTAAGATTTTGCATAACCATTCCCCAAGTTTCCCAAACTTACAAAAATAGAGCTTACTTGTATAAGTATTTACATCATTTACATAATTTATTTTTTTAATACTAAATTAGGTTCTTATATAGTTCAAAAATTCCATATAATTATGAAAATCTTGTTGAGACAACAAAAAAAAAAACATTATAAATTACTAAATTCAGTCTTATACTCTTATATGTATCTAGAAGGTAATTTTTGTAGCAAAAAAATAGATAAAATATGTTAAAATTCGGGCAGCCTTCAGCCGCTATGGCGCTATATACCGGTTTGGCTGGTTTGGCTATCATTGCGAATATTTGTCCCCCAACCCAAAAGATCTGGCTCCATGAGTGTCTCAAATGTGTAAGAAAATCAAGCCCCCTCGGGCACAGTTCCGCCCCTGCTGCAACTACAAGTAGTCAAAATCCACCAGTGGTAGGTCCGTACATAGCTGTGTCGCTATTGGATGCCTAAACAAACTTGATGGCTATTGGTAAGAAACTGAGATGCTGTTTTTCTATTTCCGCATCAAGCTCCACATTCAAACGGAGAATACTAATTAACCGAATATTAAAAACACGTAAAGGGAAATGACTCACTAATAAATTGGTAAAGTGGCTGCCCGACTATACGACCTGAGTGACTGAGTCCAAACACAGATCCATTACTTCTATATTTGCAAGTAACAGTCCTCCAGATCGACGATAACAATATTGAATCATTTAACAGTCATATAACTCAGTAAGCATTAAAAGATGAAATCCATACATTCATAATTAGGTTACGAACAAACAGTGCTGATAAGAAAGAAAACCATAAAGAAAAGAAAGCCAACAAGGCCTAATTGGATAAGAATGGCAAAGGATTACAAGTCCCACCACCACGCACGGCCAATCAGCCAACTACTACAGATATGATCCTAAATCATTATCATTAACTACTAACTAGCAATGGTTTTATGAAAAAGTAGGGTACAAATTACTAGTTTTAGATTTACTTTTTAGTTTAATTAATTGCCAAAGGATCCAAATTGCCCTGTAAACATAACGAGATCGAAAAGCCGCCCGATCTTACTCAGAGAGAAATCTGATCACCATTCCCCCTCGTAGTAATTCTCTCCATCTTCATCAAGAAACAGTAAACAGAAACGCAAGCGAAAGATGGAAGAAATCAAACAACTTCGAACTGCGTGATTACCACTGCCTTCAACCTAGCTAGAATTTGATGCAGCTAGCCGGTCAGAAAGTTCAACCATAACGATTACGTACGTACTCCCCCCCAGCCACCACCACTACCAACCCGACGAAATATATAATATTCGATCGAGCAGGCACAAGCGGTGGTGGCATTACTGGCTCATCATCATCATTAATGACAAACACCGACGCTTGTTGTTCCCAGCCAGTTCTTCCATGATCGGTGATCCCTAGCTAGTAAGTTCTTTATTAGATAGAAAGGGGTGTGAATAAATGAGAACGATATGAGCTGTATTTATAAGGGAGACTAATCACAAAGCGAGTTGTGATAACTTTATAGCTAGGTTTAGAAGGCATGTACGATCGCATCTTCCGTGGGATATGCGGAGACCACGATCATTGCTGACAACGGCATCTCCACGTCCTTTTCTCTTTTGCTTCCCACATATTCCCCCACATATACCTTGACAGTAATGTATGTTTCTAATCTGTATCGTATATGAGTAGGTGGTTTGCAAAGAATAATTGCGATTAAGATAAGTAAAAAAAAAAATACTCATGTAACAGTCATAATGTTGCAACTGAGCCTTTGTACAACATTTTGCAATTGAGATAAAAAGTTTTTAAAGTTGGAAATGTTGGTTATGACAATTATACGGGAACACTAAGTTCGGTCGGCTGTCAAGGGAAATCACAGAAAGCATCATCAGTATAAACCAAATAGATGCTAGCTGGTTAGTACTCTTCCCACTCCCACACTTTATTTTAGAAATCCTCTCTGTATTTTGTTTCTTTAAATTACCAAAAAGTTTCTTAATGTTTTTATAAGTGGTTTACATTGAACTTTAGTCCTTTTTCGATTTTGTAGAATCATGTGCGTTAATATTAGTGGTTTTATGAACTTGGAACTTTACTTAAAAGCTGATATCATCAAATTAAGCAGCAGGTAAAAGAATGCTTAGTTCGGTCACTCTTATTGAAAATTCCAAAGCCGACCTATTTTGGGTTAAAATTCTTTCAAGAAAAAACTAAGTTCATCATAGAGAGTATCTTCATTGATTGATCGTCTCATGACTCATTTCCATACACAGGAATAGTTGGAAGAAGATGCTAGATGCCGAAATTAAACCATGGGCAGTGATACCGTGGTTTGAATGTTATTAATAATTTACCATCTTTAGTGCAACACCAAGCCTACAAAGCCTAACCTAAAGCAACTGTCGCCGGAGTTATATCAATTTGCATGTTTTTTCCCTTGCGTGGTGGTTGGGATGAGACTATTGCCATTTATATCCTGAGTATATGGAAACATATACTCCTCTGTCTGGGATGCAATAGGAGTATTTAGAAATAACCGTATATAGTCCTAAAGTTAATGGGCTTTGGACACTCTACTCTAGTCATAACCTCAAAGGCCTAGTATAGTTTTGTCAAATTTTTAGTGCATGTGCATGTACAATTTAGTCCAAAATCGTTACGGGTTAATCCTAATATTTATGGGTTATTAAGATATTGAGTGTGTGTTTTTACCAGTTTGCGAAAAGAGAGACAATTATTTATTTCTCGGGTTAGGTTTTGATCTTTTAAACCAGTTTGTTGGTGTGTTGATTGATTTGATTCAAAGACAAATCAATCCTAATGGCTCCAGTTTAAACTTTTGCGAAATAGAAATTAGTATTTTGTGGAGATTGATCTGTTGGTAATTATCACAATGATCATTACTCAATTTGTGTACGATAAATTCGATAATACTTATCATGTAATGTATAAAACCATCTTGAATTTCATAGATCACTATAGTTACCTAAAATCGATGAGAGGCTAAAAGTGAGATTATAGGGTTTTGAAATGAGTTACGGGAGGTTAAGCACGAACAATCTTCGCCTAAACCACGCACAATGATGGTTCAAAGGAGGCTTAGGTCCAGTCTTAGGGAGGGAAGCAGATGAAGAGAGAGATCATAAAATTCTAGGGTTCGAAGAAGAATTGCTCTGAGAGTTTATGAGAAAGTTGTGTGTTAGCTTGGAGAAATAGAAGACCTGTTTATAACTGAATCTTATAATCTCAGGTCGATGAAGATAGGGATTGGTTCTCATGCGGAGCACCTTTCCCGTCTCTTCGGGAATAGATAGAGATAAACTAGGTTGAGTTTATCTCTTTATTCCACCGTCTTTACTCTCTTCTTCAGTGAGACACGTGTTGTAGACCGCAAGACCAAAACCCTAATTGATATCCCCTCCATTTGTGTGTGGATGAGTCAGCTTTTGTGATGACGTATTGATACAGAGAAATATTTTGTATAGCCAACATTGGCTAGGATAGAGAGATATTCTCTGATTAGCGAGAGTGACTAGGAATGGCCATGTGAAAAGGCATTGAATGCCTCAAAAATCGTGTGTAGAGTGTGGGAGGAGCTGAGATCCTCTCCATGGACGATTACATATATCACGTGGAGATCGTCTTATTACTTGCAGGTCCCTTTAGCACGAGGAGCTCAAGGGAGCTCATACACGTTTTTTGAAGGACATGTACAATCGAAACCCAATTTACTAGCCGTGAGTGTGTTTGAGACGTTGAGAAAGAGGCTTGAGCCCTAGGCGAGGCTTGTGCCCAAGTGTTTATGCTTGTATAAGACTCTTCAGATGAGCTAGTTCATCTCGGATTAGCATGAGGTTGTCTGAGGTTTGGCTGACGCAATTGAGGCCTTCTGAGGTTCGATTGATTTGATTGAGGTCGTATGAGGTTTGGTGGCGCGATTAAGGTTCGCTTGAGGTTTGGATCGCGCGATGGAGTTTCTCCGAACTCAGCTAGGACATTTTGAGAGAAAACGGAGACTTGCATGCTTGATAATGTCTCTACGATACCTTGGTCACTTGTCTTTGACCAGTGTATCTTGTAGAAATTTTCTAGGAGTCCATTGTGTCCTTATAATGGGGCTGACATGACCAATGTATCTCGAAAAGGAAAATGCAGGGATACCAAGTATACCACCAACTTTTTTGTTCGGCAACCGGTATGGACAAGACCTAATACAATTGCAAGTAGACCAACTGAATGGTCCTTGATAATATGTATATAGAGTTTATATCTCTATCTTCGTATGTATATATATAAAAAAAGTCCGTGAACCTGATTGTTAAGAAGAGTACTTGGACGATCTCAAAAATTAATATCCAAGATCAATCTAGTCGTATCCAAATAATCCAATCAGAATTCTTCTAAGTAATTAAACTTGTTATCTATCTTTCAAGATACGAATTCTACAAGAAACGAGTCTCATAATCGATCACAATTATATGGATGTATCTACTAAGATTGAACACATACAACTTGCGTAAATCCAATTATAAGATAAATAATATAATGCAGAAAAGGAAAAACACAAGACACAAGAAGTTTTGTTAATGAGGAAATCGCAACTGTAGAAAAAACCCCGGACCTCGTCCATATTTGAACACCAAACTGTATTAAGCCGCTACAGACACTAGCCTACTATCAGACTTCGGATTGGAATGTAATTGAGACCGAATCCACCCTTCAGCCGATTCATTTAAATTCGCGGTCTTTACATCTCTTAAACCTCGCAAGGCTCTACGCAACTGATTTCCTTAGCTAACGTCCTTTACATCCTAAGAGTTGCTTTAGCCGAAGTGAAAACTTTTGATACCAATCTTCCTCTAACAGATAAGCCTATTTGATTTCCGTTTAGGTCAAAGATCAAGGTGTGGAAATTTGTTTACAATATACAAAGCTAGCAAACCTCACAAATCTGGAACTTACGACTCCCGAAAAGCATCCTAGATTCTTAACCACTTCTCAAGAACAATCTTCAAAAGATTAATTAAGATCAGTTTTTAGATATCTACCTTGAGGAATCACAAAGTCTGAGACGGAAAGAACTTTACGATTACTATCTATCTTGCCTGAAAGAGATTACAAAATCTTCGATAACAAAAAAGAAAGATCAGGATACACGAATTATCAAGGTAAAGATGGTCGGATCTGGCTTATAAATTCCCAAATCGAAGTCCTTTAGTCGTAAACCTAATTATGTTTCTCAGAGAAAACCTAGGTCTATGAAGGACGACTCTAGAATCAACAAGGACACAAAGTATCAGGGATTGAATTTCCCAGTTGAAAGAGCATCTCTATTTATAGTTTTGAAGGACCAGGGGTTTCTTAGAATTCAAGCTAAGATAACTTGGGAATCAAACAAACACTTTTAGGTCTTGAAAATATAATAAAATAATATACACTATGGACCGGTTCTGGAACCGTGTATAATGATTGTTCGGTTTGGCAACTATGCCAAAAAACCAAAAGTAATTTGATGTTCATATTGACACCTAAGAATTTAATCATGATACACACACATAAGTGTTTGAGTGATCAATAAATCATAGAAGTGTTTGAGAGAGTTCTAGGAATGGTAGACATATTTAAAAAATAAGTCTCCGAGCATCTGCTGGGATAGTTTATAGAACGGTTTGTGAACCGTAAGGCTTGTTCACGATTAAGGGTGCAACGGTTCGTGAATCGGGTTCGCCAACCCTACAAGACTACCAAACTCAATAAACCACAGTTCGTGAACTGGGTTCGCCAACTGCTAGCCTAAAATACCAACTTTAAGAATTCAATTCACAACGGTTCGTGAAACGGGTTCGTTAACCGTTCCCAACTGAATTCACCTTTTGCAAACTGGTTCGCCAACCTTCCATGTATTTCTGAAACTCAGATATCTATGATTTACGATTCGCCAACCTACTCTGAGCAAAAATATCAGTAGTTCTGAATTTCTCTCTTATGATGTTTGTAAAATTCCCAAGTGATAAAATCATTTGCATGGGCAATTTTCAATTGATTCACAAACAATAAATTACTTAGAAATATTATTGTTAAGGACCGTTGAACATCTATGTTAAATCATATTTTGAGATTTTTAACAAGATAAGCTTGAATCGATACCTCTTCCTTGTAAATCTACTAAAAGTCATACTACTTCGTCTCAACGGATAGAATGGTCAGATAGTGAGTAAAATAGATGGGTTCAGTCTTCACATACCTGATACAGAAGTTCTCCAAATGTCTTCGTCGATCTTCAATCTTCAGGGGTGATGTTTAGTACTTAACTACCAAATTTTAACCTAGTCCGAAACTTGACTTAGTAAAATAGAAATCAAGATATAGTGTTGATCATCTAGCATTGACAAAAAGATTGTAGAACCGAGCATTGATGTAACAGAAAGAAAAGCAAAGAGATACTCAATCGGAACTAGCAATGCAATCGTAACTATCACAAAAAAATGACACAAAGCATTTAAAATAAAAAATTAACCATTCATATTTATTAATAGTTTGAATAGAAGTTACACAAATGGTGAGATCAATCAATAATTTATTAGTTTGTTCATAGTTTGACCTTTGAGTCATCTCATTTATAGATCATCTTTAATATCCTAAATTTTTTCGGGATCCCCATCCTCAGCATCACGAATGTTTTCTCGAATCAGATAAACAGTACCCTGATTGTGTTCACAGGCTAAAACATTAACCTTACAAGTAATATTGCGAGCATCCTCCCTATTATGGATTTCGAGTTTAATCAGCTTCCTTTGATTACGGATAACATTTCTTAGTAGTGCCGCCTGTTTGTGGTGAGTTTCAATAGTACTGAGGAAAACTTGACGAAGATTGAAGATGTCAATCTTAGTATCCTAACTGTTTTGGACAAGTAGATCAGTGACTCCATCATGAGATGACATGACTTCTGTTGGAGCATTTCTCGGTTGAACCCACAAGTTTTGTTATCTCATGCTTGTTGTCAATAATAGATGAACAAAACTATATCTTGATTTCTAGTTTACTAAAGTCAAGTCTCGGACTAGGATTAAAAGTGTATAGTAGAGTATTAGACATCACTGAATAACCCTTAAAGATTGAAAACTAAAGATCAAACGTAGATATCAATGAGGATTTCATCAACAAAGGTATGTGGTGACTGATTTCATTTGCACTCTTTTTCAATTCTACCTTTCTAATCTATCGAAACAAGTGCTCACTCTATGGAACAATTCCTATGACGATAAACATGCATTTATGTATGAACTCGAGGATATTTGAGCTCCATGACTTTAGTGATAATGAACTTTGTCCCTGGAAAGGTCTTTATGTTGTAGTGAATGAGCATATGAGTTCAATGAGCCAAGAATCACCCAATTCCGAGTTATAACGAAGAAGTTATGAGTGATTTATTGAAGCAACACTTATAAGTGTTGTTATTGTTGTTCGTGAATAGGAAACACTCCACGAACTGTTTGTAATGGTTCACGGACTTGAGCGTGAAAGAATGACTAGATGCCTATTTTAGTCAAGTTTTTGATGTTTCCTTATCTAGGAAAGATTGTTATTCCTTCACACACAATTGATTACCATATTAAAGTGTGTGTGATGTTTTAAACTCCTTCATAAGCTAAATTGTAACTTATTTTACAAAAATACAATTTATGCTAAAGTAATTATTTATGCAAGAGTTGTAACTTAGGAAATACTATCAAAAGAGGAGAGTCTTGAATAAGGAAAATAGCTCACGAACTTTCTTTGAATTCAAGCAACTATTCACTATAAATAAATGGTTCACGTAAGCTACAGAAATCATCCTTTGGAAAATTGGTCTAAGCTTTATAAGGTTGTTTTCCACTACTTTTGTTCTTCGTGAACAAGAGTGAGACAATAAGTCTTTGTTTTGGAGATGACAAAGCACAAGTTGGTAATAATCTTCTTGATAGTTAAACAACTTGTAATCTAGGTTAATTAATTAATTCTTGTTTATTATAAGGTCGTTCTCTTCTGATATAAGACCATTCAAGGATTGTTGATCATAAACCCTAGGTTTTGATAAATTTCAGTTCACGATCGTATACCGACACTAGTTGGTAAAAATCTGGACTAGAAAGAAAACTTCAATCAAGGTGTCTTATAGTAGGCTAGCGTTGTAGTGTAGCGTTGTAGTTGGTTAGCGTTGTAGTTGAGTCGGTCTCGCATCTACATTCCAATCTGATAGTAGGCTAGCGTTGTAGTTTGTTAATAAACTAGGCGAGGTCCCGGGAATTTTCTGCAGGTGCAGTTTTCCTCGTTAACAAAATTTCTCTGTGTCTTGCTTTACTTTTTACTTCCGCATTGTATTTGTGTTTGATATAATTAAAGTAAAAGCAAGTGATTCGATAAACAACCTAGACAGTTTTTAACTAAAACTGTATAAAACCTACAAAACTTGTTCTTGAGAATTCATATATTGAAATATAGATTACAAGACGTGTTCTTGTTGGAATTCAGTTCACTTACTGTTGCGATACATCCTATTTTTTATTGGACATTGATTTTTGAGATCGTCTAAGAGTTCTTGTGCTCAATCAGGTTCACGGATCTTTGATATAAACTACTGAATATACATGAAATATAAACCATATTTGAAAAGATGAGGGTACCTTAATACACCACAATCTTTTGTTTTCAACCAATAAGTCTGATACCAAGTGTGATCGTCTATAGACAAAGTCGAGACAATATGACAACTTGATATTCACTTGATAATAGTTATGGTTCGAAACCGATTTACTATATGATCAATATCAAGTGATTAGGATTATCGTACAATGGTAATTTATTTTATTATAATAAGACAATTATAACGCGGAAGTAAAGTAAATGACACACACAATATTTTGTTAACGAGGAAACCGCAAATGCAGAAAACCCCCGGGACCTAGTCAAGTTTTGAATACTCTCAGAATTAAGCCATTATACAAAAAACATAAACCAATTTCGTATAGTTGAGACTAAGTAAACTACCCCTAGCTACTTAGTTTCTTCAGTATCCGCGTCTTCGACCTTTTGGTTACGCATGTGAATCTCAAGATATAAATCACTATCTCAAGTTGCTTTACCCAGTAAAGTCTTTATGTACCTCAACTCCTTTCAATCGTATTCCAAACATTAAAGGAATAAAATTGTTTGGTAACCACTTCAATAATCTTTCGAATAAAAGATTTGTTGAGTTGTTGACAAAGGCTCTTCCGTTTAATCTAATAAACTCCTTTGTCGGGTAAGATCAATCTGAATCAGTAACTTATATTCATATTCACAACTATCATATTCGGATATAGAAGAATACTATCAAATGATAGTTGTTGATCTATACGACTTCTGATAAATCGGATCCAAGTCAGATCCCAGCTGATCAAGATGTGTGCACAAATTCATAAGATACGAAAACTAATTAGGAAAATCTTCTTCGTCTTCAAATCTTCGATTAATCTTTAAAGTAGCTGCACACAAAAACTTGTCTTGTGATCAATCACGCACAGAACATAGTCTGTTAACAATGGATTATCACAAGATGTCTTTAGATCTAATAACAGTTCTAAAGATCTCGTCGATACTTTGATCTAGTTTGAGTGACCCTTATGTCATAAGAGAAGTCTCTCAAGAATAATCAAACTAGGTGCAATCAAAGTTTCAACAACCGTTAGTCAATCAAATCAATAATCGAAAACTAAAATAATAATGCAATTATCTAATTTCCCACCAACATTACTCGTAGAGCTTCTTGATCCCATAAAAGTCTTTAAATGAGCGGTCGTAAGAAATTTCGCCTAATTAGGGTACTTTCCTCTCCGGATATACGGCTCCACCAGAAAAAACACGAAGAAGTTTTCTTGGCTCTTAGGATAGTTTGTAAGAAATGCAAACTCAAGTATTTATAGACCAAGGTTGTTTGGAAAACAAGGAAATTCCAAAACAGAAAATATTCTCAAGATATGCAAAAAAGTACCTAATTTCGGTTTTCCTATTTCCAATAAATGTCAACCAATATTTCTGAAATCTCTCATAGAAAATTTCTATTATTAGTTTAGCACATTAAATAATAATTCTTTTCTAGAGTATATGCTTTAATACTGGTAATTAAAACATATAAAATCAAAAATCATAATTAAATATTTTTCAATTATTTCGGTTTGGGATTACCTTGAGTACCAAGGAATATCTTTGAACAATAAATGATAAGAGTTGTGCACATGTTCAAATAATGTCGACATCTAGAAGTTTTCTATCTTACAAAACCCTAATTCCTAATTCACACACAACATGAAGAAATATGTGAATTTGGAAACTCGGTTTTGCTCCTGGGACCGGTTATACCATAACTCCCAAACTAAGTTAGGACTAGTTATACCATGACTCCCGATATAGGTTATGAACGATTATACCCTTCTTCCCAACACAAATTAGGATCGGTTATACCATGTCACTAGATATGGGTTATGATCGGTTATACCCTGCTTACTAAAAAAGTGCTCAATAATATATTGTCTCTATCTCATAAAATGGTTTTAGAAGGACATCTCCCCCTCCTTTAATGAGAGCAACAAAATATTAAGCTCCACTCTTTATATCCGTTAGATTTACCTACTTTGATTTCCAGACGTCATATTTCAAAGAACTCCGGAAAAAATTCTCGTGTGCACTTTTCATATTATTGGTTGGATCGTTTGACTTTATATCTCGGAATGCGATGGAGGCCGTCCATCTAATTTCCACCCTCAAGAAAAACCATTACCTTTTCCACGACTTTTCTTTTCTCTCAACTGATAACTCTCCAATCTCTGATTCATAATAAACTCAACTCTTCTCCTTCACCTCTTCCATTAAAATATTTATGAGAAAACCCTAGAACTGAAATTAGAGCTTGGGTTAAATAAATAAATCAGATGCTTTCAATCAATCGATTTTTGAATGACAATGGTTGTTCAATGATCGATTTTGAGACTCAAATTACCTCAAGAGAAATACCTAAATTTTGCACTCTCGATTCCTCTTCACGACCTAACCCTAATCTTCAGAAGAGGTAACTATTATTCAATGATGATGATGCATGTTCAGTTGAAATAAGACATGATGATGATGCTGCATGTTCAGATTTCCTTCATACTCTTATGGATTACACCCTACTGTAAGTGCAACCCTTTATTTTTCGGATTTTAATAATTCAGCTATTGAACTATTCACACAAATTTTACTTGCTAGCAAGTTCGAGACACTTCATACGTTAAGAATAGTTGACAAAGTTTTGTGCACAAAACATGTTCGATAAAATTCCTCTAGAACTTTCTTTCTTTTCATGCCTATGTTCATATACCTGGGTAATAATTTTGTTAGCTCATGCTGATTTGGTTTGAAGGATTCACATTTACTTATTCTCTCATAAATTACAATTAACTGAAGATGAATCATTTGCTGATAGTGCAATCAGTTTAATAAAATAAGAGATTCAGTTTAGTAAAACAAGAGATTTTGTTAAGGTGATTGAGATTGGAACTTTACTTTACATTTGTAATGGCGAACTTTAGATTCAACTGTTGATGTTGTCGAATAAATGATATCGATCTTCTAGAAATATTCCGTTCTAAAAACAAACCCATATTATTGAAGACCTGGGATGAGTTATTCAAGAACAGTAGCCAAGAGACAGTGGTTTGAATTTGAGAGATTCAGTATTGTCATTACTATTTTTGTATTCGCATTTGGATTGGTTTGGTTTGGTTTGCTGGTGTTGTACAGGGTGAAACAGTAGGTCATTACTGTTGTTAGGACTTCTTGGTTCAAATATCATTGTTCACTAGTCAAACAATTCAGGTCATGGAAATAATTGTACAACATACCTGTTTTGTGACATTTTTAGATTGTAAGAAGGTTTGAGTGCACATCAACATACCTGTTTTGTGACATTTTTAGATTGTAAGAAGTTTTGAGTGCACATCAGCCACAATGCTTGCCTTCGGTATATACCTTTAGATTATGCTATATAGATGTCCGTGTACTTCGTTTGGTAGTCTATCTAATAGTTGTTGTCCATCTTATTGGTTTTAGTATCATCAATAATCAATTGTTACTAGTATAGCACTGAATTATATCTTGAATTCTTACACTAAACCTACAACAGGAACAACTGATCACTTCTCAAGTAATCCAGTTCAACTGCCACTATGAATGAGTCCAGGATATGGGGAAGCCAGAGTTTATCGACACAGAAAGATGAGAGACTATAATGTTTGAGAAAACAATATTGTATGCATCAAACCATCAACAAAAGTGTATGCAGAAACTAGACCTCAAGATAAAGGCCGATCTTCCAAGCCGGTTCAAGCCACCACATAAACGCGTCCTTCTGAAGAAGACATTGACACTACAATTTTATCTAGGATCCATATGTTATAATGAGTTTTGTTGCAGAGCGTCATAGTTCTGAGAAAATAGAAAATTCGTATGAAAAACAAAGGTTTGTTGACGTGCAATGCACGTGCACTCTACTTGTGCATGTAATTTGAAATTTTGTCTAGGATATTTTAGCCACCGAGGCAGTAGTGTAGGGATAGATCAGTGTCACGAAGTAGCTAAACTTACTTAGTACTTTATGACATCACTTTTTTCCTTATTTTAGTTTTCTTGGGATTATTTTAATTAATATGACACCCAGTTGTCGGAAATCTCTATTTGGTTGAGTGCTGAGTATTTTGACAAACGTAGCAGAGGGTTTTTTTTTTTTTCTCATAGCAAATGCTTTCCCACATTTAAGGTTTCTGGCCAAGCCTTGGATATCCATAGTGCCTTCCTTAACTATCTAGCTAGAAACACGAAATCATGCTCAACTCTTTCACACTCTCACCCTTTAATGCACAGAATCACTTTATAATTCGCAGGTACACAAATAATTCGGAAAATGGACTATATGCCCATAAACTACTTAAGTGTAGTTGCTGAGGAGGTGAAAAGGTTGGGTTGGGTCAAATGGATACTAATATATTTAGTCAAATAGGCCCTTAATTTGCTTTTGATTTAACGTTTGTTTTATCCTTTTCCCTCTCCTACTTATTTTCTCTCTCCAATTCAAAACTAACCGCGAGAAAATTCATAACTTCTAAAATATAATATATTTATTTTTGCTTAATCATGTGAATTTTATTACTAAAAAGAAACTAAAATGTTTGTTTACAAAAAAATTATGACTAGACAGGCCCAGATAGAAGTGACAAAAAGCAGCCTTATAATAGAAGGAACGATGTTTTGGGGACTAACCCAAAACAGTGGGGGACTACTTTGTTATTCAAATGTCCACCCAAAATTTTAAGGGGTGTCCTAAAAGATTAGAGAAGACTAATCTGCCCTTATCCTAATTAAGGTTATAACTAATCCTAATAACCCACTAATTTAACTACTACCCACTAATCTAACCCCTAAATTAAAACCAAAAATCAGTTTTA
>JAJJMB010006856.1:1383639-1427906 GCA_023531105.1 Papaver atlanticum | reverse complement strand
AACTTAATATTCGACACATTTGGAATATAAACGTTCCCACAGTTGGAAGAAAACTATTTGGTGGGAAAACAAAGTCAATCTGGGTATCATAGCCTGGGAAAACCACATCAACCATAGGATGGGTTTCTAACTTCTGAGCTTCTTTCTGGACATCATTAGGTTCGGGAAAACGAGTATGAAGGTAATCTTGTAAAATGGTCGAGGTACAGATATCAAGTCCCAAGTGAGGGATCTTTGTAAGAGCTAAAGGTAAGGCACATGGAGAATGATAATCACCCCCAAACTTAGAGTTTTGGGTGTCTCTGGATAGACTAGCTATAATTTCAGGTGATGTATCCTCACTCAAATTTAAAAGCTCTACGAGTTCATCTTCTTTGTCTAAGACTATTGTTTCTAAGTCGCTAGACTCTAAAACAGCATTTTCAGAATAAACCCATTCCTCTAAACCACTATCGGCTTCGTAATCAAAAGGAAAAACTACATCGTCTAAACCGGGGATATCTCTAGACAAATCCTCGTCCTTTTGAATAGGTGAATAATTATTAAAATTATTTGGATTTGAACTAGAAATAACATTATCATTATAAATCTCAATTGGAGTAACAAATTCCTGATCACTATGCCTACATATTTCATATTCTTCATCAATACTATCCTCGTCATAATCATCATTGTAATAACATGAAAATGGTCGAACCTCGTCTAAACTAGTGTTTCCAATGCTAACCTCGTCATCTTGATTATGCAAATAACTATCCTCATTTTCAATGGTACTATTGGAGACACTGTATTGGAAATCAAGATTATTTCGAGCAAGTCTTTCGTTTGTCTCAGCCATTTGCTTGAGGGATTCCTCTATAGAGAATTCACTCAATGGTGCAGTTCGTCTATTCATTTCCGACACAAACCTATTTGTCTGTTCAGTTAACTGCTTAAGAGACTCTTCTAAAGATACGGAAGGATCATAAACAGAAGGATCATAATAAGGACTAGTTTTCAACAGTTTGATTGTATTGTCCAAAGACGAGGTACTAGCACTATAATAATCCATATTTTCTTGCTCGTATGACCGGTGTGTGTGTGGATAGTAATTGGGCTCACCATGGTATGAACCATAACCTTCAAAAGGTTGGTGTTCCCAACCACTATTTACACTATGGTCATAGTGTGAATAATGTCCATTTTGAAACTCAGTCGGATATTCATTGTATTGGCTTCTATCATACCAGTTCGACATTCTTAATTGCAAGGGAATTCTAAACAATCACAAATAAGGCTGACTCGACCAAATCAAACCTATCTAGCAAACAACAAGCATGATGGCTCCCTTAGATTGTTTCTAGACCAGCTTCTACTCTTCCAAGAGGCAACTGGGTATAGTTTTAGCAAACCTCTCTAGAACGATCAGAATAAAGTAAGTCGAAGAGAAGTAGGAGAAGCTCAGAGGAGCTTTGATACCCCCACCTCTTTGGCAACGTTTCCCTGGGTTACAAGGCGGCTCTAATCGACTTACAGTAATCTTCCTGAACTTTGAGTTAGGCTAACAAGATACCCAATACGATCCTTTTGAACGACTTTCCTATAAGCTCGTTACCCTATCGGTCTCGTTCTAGTCAATATTTTAAGCTTAGGTTCGCGTTCGGTATCGTTTTCCTAAGGCGGGCAAGAAGAGAACGGTGATGAAATCCGAACCCTTATCTTGTATGGCCAGGCCTTGCCCTTTACTAGGAAAATAAAAGTCCGTATTCAGTCCTCAGCATATATGCACCTTAAGGAAGACAGTAAACCCGCTGACAGGGGATTCGCGGGTGTTTAGAAGCTTACCTCCCGTACCAGACGGGCGAAGAACCGCTGAAGTCGACTCGGGCCACTGACTCCTGTGTCAATGTGCGAACCCGAGGGGCCGAGACGATATCGTAATCGTCGTCCTTCCCTGCAAACAGTTTATATTTAAAAATATACCCTTCCGTAGGGTTTAAAAAAATAAAAAATAATAATGTCCCAAAGTCCAAATGTCCAAAAAAATAAAAATTACAAAATAAAGTCCTATTTACAATTTCTAAAAATAAAAATAAAAAATAAAATCTAAAAAAATAAAAATAAAAATAAAAAATCTAATTAATTAAAAAAAAATATCTTCGTCTTTCCTCCGTTCTTTCCGCTTTGTCTAGCTTTTAATCCCCCAGGTCTTTCGTCTCCAATTCCTCTTTGATTCAAAACCTGCAACAAAAAGACAAATACCCAAGAAACGTAAAAAAGAACAAAAATAAAAATAAAAATAAAAAATAAATCTAAAACCCTAAAAACAAGTCCTCGGCAGCGGCGCCAAAAACTGATGTCTTTTTATAGTTGTAGTGGTAAAAAGGTTCGTTGCTCGAACTTGTGAAGGATTTTCGAAAATTAAATAGAATTGTTTTGACAATAACAAGAAAATACCGAGACTTTGGATTCCACCATTGACCAATTAATTGATAAACTCTAATCAATATTCATGCAATATTCTTCTTTAAAGTGATTCTAATATTTGCCTCTAATAAATTTTTGAAGTAATAATTGTAAGCACGAAGCATGAAACATCAAAAGTATTAAAACTAAGCATGTCCCATCAAAACACTTCACAACTACTCAATAAAAACCAATTTTTCTTTTAAGTTCTATGTAAATAATCATGTAAAATAATTGCAATAAATAATTAAAATAGAATTATACCACTTTTCATGGAACAATGGCTTCCTCCGTCGCCTCGGCTAATGGGTTTAGCTCCTCATATTAATCACTTGCTCAAAATACATATTTGGTGTTCAAAAATTGATTAAAAGAGTGAAAAGTGCTAAGCAGCGGATTCTGTAGTTACTGAAGGTCTAAAACAGAAGTCCGAGTTGTTGCTGAAGAGCTTCTGTGACTGCAGAAAGATGCGACCGTACCTCGTTGTCACTGAAAATAAGACTGCCTCTGCGACTAACTCTGAAGGTCTAATGTTCTTCGTCTTCTTCTTCTTCGCAGCAGCAGGAAAGCTTCTGAACTCGACTCTGTTGATTTTTTTCTCGCTTCTCTATAGCTCTAAACTTCTCCAAACTCCCCCAAATTGTTCGTATCCTTAAATATGACTCGAATCAACCTATATATATCCACCAAACCCCAAAATCACTCGAGTTAATCCAAATATTTTCGTTCTTTTTCAACAGCAAGTTACGGGATTTTAATCTTCTTTTTACGCGTCAACTTGGTTTCCAAACTCTCTTAAACTCTCCCAGGACTGAATAAGGACTCCATACACTCCTATCTTGCCGTAAACTCTTCACAAATTCTTTTGTAAACCGAAAATAACTCAAATTGTGAATTCTCCCTGTTTTGCTCCAACACGGATTTCTATCCCTGTTTAATCGATTCTACAGCCCATACCATACTTTTTTATCCTTAACGGGGTTAATCCAACGAAAATCAGCCATTGAATCGCCTTAAAAATCATCCAAAATTCGAACAGAAAATTCTGTTTTCTGTAAACTGTTTTCCCGCCAAAATCTGTTTTGAAAATTTGAGAAGAAATGTGACCTCCCCCTATCCAGTGCCGGTCTGTGCTTAGCAGCTGCTTGGAAATGGGTTACCCCTTATCCGCTGCTGGAGTCCGTATAACACTTGTCCCTTGAGGCGCATTTAGACAACTTTTCGAGCCGATTTTCCCAAAAATGTTTATTCCCCAAAAATACCTACAAAGGGATAAAATACCAACATTAGTACAAAAATGGGTACTAAAAATATACACAATAGAGATGAAAATAGACACATAAATGCGTCTATCAGCGAGATGGGAATTACTCCCGACGATTGCTCGAGAATAACCGGCTTACCAGTGGAAGGTAAATGTCTTCGAGAAGGCTACAACCCCTCGATGCATTATGAAGCTCTTGAAGAATTGGCTCTAAAATGTCTAGGATGGGATGCAAGAAAGGCTCAATGTGAGTTTAGACGTTCTGTGAGGTCCCCTAAACGTGGCGATGAGTATAATCCAAGAGAGACAAATGGAGCCTTTAAGAAGAGGTTGAAGAAATTCAAGTTGGTAAAGTTGAAGGAAGCATTTGGAGGGACAAGAAAGAAGGTGGAGAAAGGAAAGTTGGTGATGGACCAGGAGACCCTTAGGCATCATGTCACCGCTTATTGGTTATATCAGCTAGGAACAGTCATTTTCCCCGACACTTCTGGAAATAGGGTGGATGCACATTATCTAATGCTTTTGAAGAATTTCAATGAGATTAACCAATACTCTTGGGCCACTGGGGTGCTTGCTTTTGTTCTAGGAGAGATGAGCAAAGGGTAGAGGATTAAGACAACTCAAATTGGAGGTTACTTAACTCTTATTCAGGTAACTTTCTACATTGTTAGTTAGCAAATTATTCCCCAAAATTTTCTGCTTCCAAATCAATTTTTATGTATGTGGTTAATATTTTCGTATTTTCGCATAGGTTTGGATTTATGACCACTTCCCTTCATTGGGATTGGCTAGGGAAAAGACACCTTATCCCTATGACGAACCTACAGCAGGAAAATGGTTGTTTTTGGACGCACAAAAGAAGTTTAAAGAAGAGCAGTTGACTTGGTTAAGGGAGAAATTGGATAAACTTACGGTGAACGATGTGGTATTTCACCCATACGCTGTACCCGATGATGTCCCTGTAGATGAAGAAGATCTGAATGGTTTCTCTACCGTCTCGGCTTACTATGGACCAATTTTGTATCCTAATGGCTACGCAATATATAATCCAAGGAGAATACTAAGACAACTTTGTTGTGTCCAAATGGATCCCGACGTGGAGAATGAAAATTTCAATTTGGTGGTTCAGGGAACAAAGAACACCGAGAAATATTTTGTTCCAAAACATGAACCAACTCCTACGGTTGGACATTGGAATGCACTTCATAACTACTACTTACCTTTAGGTGATTGTTTACCTTGTGATGGAGATGTAAATGCATGTGATGAAGATTATATGGTGTTTTATCAAGAAATTAGTCATCCTTTTGTGATAAATAGAGAACAACAAGCTAAGACTGATAAGGCGAAGGGGAAGGCAAAGGAGAGGGAATCTAAGAGAGGTCAGAAGGAGATGCCTATTTGTGGAGAAGAAGCAAAAATGTTATGGGATAATGTGGTAATAAAATGTTTTCTCTTATACTTCCTTGTTGTTTGAAAGTATTGAAAATATATTTACTTATGCTTAAAATTGGAATCTGGTGAAGAAGGGTACGAAATTATTGAAGAAATTGATGGCTAAAATCCGCAGTGGAGAGCCGATGTCGACTAAGGAACAAACCTACTACTACGGCGAGTGGTAGGGTCTTATAACTAAAAGAATGATGGAGCCAAGTAGGTCTAAGCAATTGAAGAGGGGTCGACAACAAGGAGAATGTTCAAGTCGCGCCATGGAGGAAACCGGACGAGTAGATCAAACCCCAAGTGATGAGGAAGTTCAACCTAAAACTCGTGGTAAACAAGGAAGTGGTAAAAGGGTTCGTCGTGGTGGTCGTTAGTGATTTCGTATGGTTTTAGTTTCAAAAAACTTCTTAGTTATGGATTTCGTATAGTTTAATTTCGTATGTTTGTGTGTTTTAAACAATTAGTTAAGGATTTCGTAGTTTGGTATGTATAACAACTTTTATATTTGTTTTAGAACCTTGTTTTTGTTTTTAATTTAAATTGGGTTTGTGTTTTCAATTTTATATGGAAGAAATTATGAATACAGGATTTTTTTCGGCAACCTGAAATTTAAACACAGGTTAGTTCGGTAACCTGTAACTAATTAATGGTCACCGAACTGAATTTTCGGCGAACAGCTAAATACTACAAGGTTGCCGAAGACAGAGTTCGGTTACCTCGCAAAATTTAAACTGGTTGCCGAAATCTGCCCTGAGGCTTCAGGTAAAAAGTTCGGTTATCTAAATTTCTAGCTTGTAACCGAACTTTCTAGTTCGGTTAGGAAAGTATTATATCAATGGTAGCCGAAACTTTCTCTGAAGACTCATATAAAACATGAGTTTGGCAAACTGTATTTTTTCACCAGGTAACCGAACTATTATCTGTCAACTCAATAGAATACTAGCATTAACTAGATAATGAATACCACACTTCAAAAAACATAGTATTACATTGATAAGCATACTTAGTTCCATTGCATGTGTCATTTAATCATCATCAAGTGAAATTCGACCTTCATGTACAATTTCGTCAGATTTCGACAAAGCTTTCCAATTCTCCATGTTATGCTCATACATAATACACCAACCCAACATTATATTGTAGTTAAAGGCAGGCCAAAAAGAGTTTCCGGATATTGGAGGCAGTGGACAATCGGGTTTTAAATGAAGGCCTATAAAGTGGTTGTTGTTAGTCAATGCCATCACACATCTCCTTCGTTTGAGTTGCTCGACACATACGGTTGTTTTCGGGGTGAAGGTGAAACTAGCATACTTTGAGAAATAATGAACCACACAACTAAAAGCCTCGGCGATTAAGTGTCCACATATCGGTATGCTCATCCAATAATCCGTTGTGATCGGATGCCCCCCATGAAGACGACGTTGATACTTAACAAATTGCTCATTGAGACTACCCACCCCATCGCACAACATTGTCTTGTAAAATGCCGGATTCTCCTTTAGTTTGGACAACAACCTTTGCCTTATATGAGTGATTGCACACCCATTATTTAGCTTTGCACCTTCGATGAAAGGCCCAAGTTGCTGATTGACAACATGAAAACCACAATTACCATCCGGAGGAACGTCGTCGGTGGATATAACGTATTCTCTAATGTATAGAGGTAGCTCATTCAAATAGTCTTTATTTGGCGCCTCAAGCTTCACGTATAGGGAAGATGGTTTGATGGACACATCGTACCTTTTTTCTTCAAATCTCGCTCACTTGTTTCGCCTTTCTCCTCAATACTCCTACCCCGTTTCTTGCTTTGCTCCAAGTACATTGCCGCGGTATACTCATGGGCCGAAGGATCTCTAGTAAATGGGGTTTGCTCACTTTTCTTCTTACGTAACACCTTTGCATATTCTCTTAGTTGTTTTTTAATTTCTTTTTTGCTTGGCCTACCTTTGCGTTTGCCTTTTGACGGTTCATAAACATTCTCCGAAGTTTGTGGATATATGATTTTCCTCATGTCATCCCAAAATATTTGTTTTTGGAGCTTGTTCATGCCACGATACATCTCTAGTACGGTTCTACCCATTTCGTTATCACCAAACTCCTCTCCGGCTTCTTCTCCCTTTGGAGGAGGGATGAAACTTAGATGCTTCCAATATGGATCAATGTCGCTTAAAGGGATTACGCCATGCTCATAGTTGATTATCATATGGCGACAAGGGAGTCCCATAGACTTCTTCATGTTACATACACACACATCATCCCTCTTGGTTTCCCACTTATCAATCAACTCGACTTCTATAATCAACAACTTCATACATTGGCGAGATACGTTGTAATGGATTCCCTTGAACAATGGGTGGTCGGCATATTTTCCGGTCGTTTTGAATATACGGATTTTTTGGAACTTCTCTTTAATTCTATCAATGTCGCGCTTGAAGTAATTCTCCATAGCATTCCACACGGTTACGAAATTATCAACACATCCAAAGAGATTCTTCTTCAACCGATGGTGAGCCGACTCTACTAAACTTGTCGCTTGATTTCCCAAGTGTTTATATTGGTTGATATAGGCATTAACAAACCTCTCTTTGTGTGGTTCCAACCATTGGCGAAGAACATACGATACAACATCGGGATAATCGGGAGTATCCCAATGGGCGATAAACCCCGCAAGATTTAGATGATACTCTTCCTCGGTAAGAGACCAACACAATGATTCCCATTCACCGTTGAAAGCAACCCATTTAGCGTAATTAAGATCGTATTGTTTTTCAACTTCCTCTTTTGCATCCGCTCTTTCATGTTCCGGTAGCATCTTAATCTCTTCATATCCTTTTTTCTTGGGTGGAAAAATTGTTGCCTTGCACCTATTTATCAAATTACACCATATATGGAACGTACAAAGCATATTGTGTGCTAATGGAAACACTACCTCTATTGCATTCATCAATGCGACTTCATTGTCGGTGACTATAACCCCGGGAATATCATCACCTCGGAAGATTTCCTTAACTTGTTGTAGTGCCCAAATGTAACTAGGTTCTTGCTCGTCCCTTAAGAAACAAAACGCCACGGTAAACGGTGACTGCGTCGAAGTACGCCCAACAATATTCAACAATGGCATCTCGTACTTGTTCGTCTTATAAGTACAATCCATTATGAGAACTTCATGAAAGCATTGAGCCAATTGAACACTCGTTGGATGTGCAATGAAGAGTTGTGTTATCTCTCCGTCCGAATCCACATCCTTTTGAACCGCGTAGTCTTTCTCTTTGGCCAAAAAAAACAATTGTTGCATCACTTGTCTATCTCTCCATTCCTTCTTTCTAATTGTCACTATTGCATTATAAATGGTGGACAAAGATGAGTGGTTATCCTTGTTATCCTCCTTTAGTATTTGGAGCATTTTAATCGGTGAAAGATCAATTTTCCTCATTTTATCTACCTTGTCCATCTCTTCAGGAGTTAGCTTGGCCGCCATGAAATGTCCTTCAAGATGCTCCGGACGAGGGTGGTTATGACAACCTTCCATAACCTTGTAGAGAACCCATCCACCCAATTCTTTGTTGTAATTAAATGCAAGCTTGAATGGGCATTTAATCTTCTTTGAGAAAGTTTTGTTCTTCCTATTTGTCTTTCCTTTATAAACATAACCCTTCCTCTTGTGGCTTTTATCGGGATCACCGCTTCTCTCACAAACCATTTCAAAGTGGGTTTTGCTCTCTCTCCCATTCAATACTAATACACACATGTCTTTTAGTGCATGTTGTCTAGCCCAACTCTTTGCCTCTAAAGGACTTTTGAATACCAAGTCATTCATGTAGTGATGTGACGTGTCATCGTACAAAATATCAACAGGGGTAGGTTGATTTTCCATTGGTTCTATTGGATCATATGCAACCTACGAGTAATAGCACAACGTCAATACCAACTAAAAATAAGAAATACTTATATTTTCGGCAATGTAAACATAATATGCGATCCTGCCGAACAAAAGGTTCGGTTATGATAAAAAAATTGCGATCTCTCCGAACTTGTTCTTTGGATATTTCAAAACTATAGTTCGGCAACATAATTAATACAATCGACTAAACCGAACTATAGAGTTCGGTTATCTAATCAATGAAGGTGATTTGCGAGCTTGCCGAACATAAAGTTCGGTAACAAAAGGAATAAACTTGACTGAACCGAACCATTAACTGTATACTCTATAAAATTAGTTCGGCAACGTTTTCTGGAAAAAGATAACCAAACTCTCAAAAACCTCCATTAAAACAGAGTTCGGTTACCTGCGTATGCTGAAATGAGTAACCGAACTGCACATACAGGAGAGTTCGGCAACCTTTTTTGCAGAATTGCTAACCGAACTACTATCACCTAGCCGAAATTTCTTCCTGAAATTTTCGATTTGGCCTATTTTTTGCACAATTCAAGCTACATTAACTAAATTTGAGACATACCTGAGTAACCATAACTTCATATTCTGGTTGTGGCTGATAAAATTCATCATTTGGGTCGTTAGCTTGAGTTTGGGGGAAAAAGCATTCATCATCTAAGAAATAACTCATACCCGGATCGTTAGAAGTATTGACAAATAGTTTAGGAGATGAAGGAGGTTCTGATTCTGAGGAGGAGGTATCATCACATGAATCACTCATATCATATTTACTAAACTCAAAATATATTTTTTTGGGTTCTTCCCTATTTTTCTTCATCTTTTCTTCTTCTTCTTCTCCTTCTTCTTCATCTCATTCTAACAAAACTATCCTATTAATAACTCACTAATCACTAAATAATCACTAATTAATCATTACACTAACACTAACTAATCTAACTAATTTAATTACCAAGGGTAAATTTGGTATTAAAAAAAATATTAGATAAGGGGTGACCCAAAATTACTTCAAATATCCACCCCCAAATTGGAAGAGTAGTCCCCCACTGTTTTGGGCTAGTCCCCAAAACATTGTTCAATAGAAGAATTACAGGCCCAAATGAGGTACAAGCCCAAAGAATTACAATGAAGTAAAAGAAACAGAATAACAACCATTTGAAAGAATTGCTTCAGTTGATGAATCTGAATTATAAACCATCCTCTTTTTCTAACTCTCCCAAAAAAATTGGTTTCTCCTCATAGTAAAGTATGCTCCCTCTTGCAAGCAAAACTCCATTTTTGGCCATCTTGTCTGCAGAGAAGTTGATTTCTCTGTATGAATGCCTGAATGTAATATTGCATATATTTCTCTTGATGTTATTCCGTCTGTTCTTAACAATCCATGGAATGTTGCCATTTATAAAAGCTTTTAAGGTTGTTAAGGAATCAAAACTGAAACATACCTCTGTGAATCTCTTCTTCACTGCCCATTCCCCTGCAATGATCAAAGCCATTATTTCTGCTATAAAATTTGATGCAATTCATATTCCTCTAGTAGCTGCTCCCATACAATCACCTTGCTGATTCCTGGCTATGAACCCAGCACCAGCATTCCCAGGATTTCCTTTGGATACACCTTCACAGCAGATAAGAACTTGATTACCAGTAGGAAGTTTAAAAAAGCATTGCTGCCCACCAGTTATCTGTGTTGGGATTCCAATGATACCAAAATATGTGGTAACCTTCAAATCATACATACTCCCCCATTTGGTGCCAGTTATCCTTATAGCACATTCTCTTGTGAAAGAGATGATTTTCTGCTTGAACTTGTGGAAGTTTGGTTCTTCTTCATCATAAATCACTTTGTTTCTTGTATGCCATAACTCCACCATTACATTGAATGCACAGTTGAACCATATTTCCTTAATTGCTGCACTCTTGCCTTTAGCAAAGTGAATGATTTCCTCAAACTTTATAGGGTTCACAAACTGGAAAATACCACACAACCAATGCCATATTTTGTGACTGAAGTCACAGTGCCATAAAATATGTTCCATCATGTCTTGCACATTACCACACAAATAACATTTGTACACTGTTATGAAGCCCTTTTTCCTGACTGATTCCTTAGTTGCACATGCTCCTCTCAAAATTTTCCATAAATTTGTTGAGGTGTAGGGATGCACACTTGGACTCCAAATTTTGTTGGCCCAAGGATATTCAGGATATTTCTTTTTAACCAATTGAGCTGCATTAGAAATAGTGAACTTGCCTTTTAAATCATCTGCCCATATTAACTTATCTTGTTCCTCACCTAGTGCAGGTAATTCATTTATCTCAAAGAATCTATACATCTCCACTGGAATTTGCCATATCCCATTAACAATCAACTGTTCCACTTTCAAGTCAGGATGTTGTATTACATAATCATCTTCAGCATGCCTTTAAATGAGAGCATATTCTTTGATCCATTTATCATGCCAAACTGAAATGTTTTTCCCATTACTAACTAACCATCTCTTTCCTTCATTAAATTATGGAATTACCCATTTGATGCCAGGCCATATGGATGATTGTTTGTGATATGTAATCCATTCACCTTTTTTGTTCTTATATTTAGCTCTCATAAACTGGGTCCATTCCACCTCTTCAGTTTCAATCTTCCATAGCAGCTTCATTAATAATGCTTTATTCATAACTTCTAATCTTCTCAAGCCCAAACCTCCTTCTGAAATTGGAGCATTGACTTTATCCCATTTAACTGTGATTAGCTTCTTTACAGCAGGGTCTCCAGACCATAAAAAAATCCTTATGATTTTTTCACATTCTTTGATGACTGATTTTGGCTTCTTGTAGACTAACATATTATATATAAGTATGCTGCATAATACATGCTTCACTAGTGTTAGTCTAGCAGAGAAAGCCAACAACTTTCCCATCCAACCAGCTAACATTTTCTGCATCATTTCTACCATCCCCCATACCTGATAAGACTTAACTCTGCCTGGATTGAGGATAACACCCAAATATTTATCAGGTAACTCAGACAAGCACATTTGCAGATAATCAGTTATTCCATGTCTCCTTGTATCAGATACACCATTTACAAAACATTTGCTTTTGCTCCTATTTATTACTTGTCCAGCTGAGATTTGATATTTACCTAACAATTGCATCAAATTATCCAATGTTCTTTTATTACCATTGCAAAAGACAAATATATCATCTGCAAACATCAGATGTGAAGGTTGACAACCACCTCTGTTTACCATAGCTTGTATCTTCCCTTCTTGTACTAATTTTGAGAGATTTCTGTTTAGAACTTCTTCGGCAAGAATGAAAAGAATGGGAGATAATGGGTCACCCTGTCTAAGAACCCTTCCAACTCCAAAGAATACATAAGGTCCTCTATTAACAAGCACTGATATCATAGCATAGTTAAAAATCTTGATGAGCCAACTAATTCCAATTTCTGAAAAACCAAATCTTCTAAGAACTTCAAATAAGAATTCCCAATTTAATGAATCAAATGCTTGAGATATATCAAGTTTGAGTTCTACATTTCCACCTCTTCTTTTTGTATTTAATTCATTAATCATCTCAGAAGCTAATACTATTTTATCATGAATGTTTCTACCTTTAATGAAAGCACCCTGTTGAATGGAAATCAAATTACCAATCTTTGTACTTAATCTTGTGGTAATGATTCTAGTGATAATCTTGAAATTGAAATTTGCCAAACCTATGGGTCTAAACTTGTCAGCTTTCTTGGCCCCTGCACTATAGGTAATAAGAATAACAAAATTAGAGTTTAGACCTTTTGGTATGAACCTGTTACTCCAGCAGAATTGAATAGCTTCAATTAACTCCAGACCAATGATTTCCCATGAAAAATTGTAAAAACTACCAGGAAAGCCATCTGGACCTGGTCCACTATTTGCATCCATCCCATAACTGCTTATTTGATCTCCATTGCAGAAGGAACATCATCTAAGAAGTAATTGTATTCTTCAGTTAAAATCTTGGAGATAACATCCAAAATATCTGCAGAGATATTTACAGTTTAAGCTTGAAATTTCTTCTTGTAATGTTCTACCAAAACATTTGCAATTTGTGCTTGTTCAGTCGCCATATTACCATCTTCATCTTCAAGTTCAGTAATGTTGTTTTGTGACTGTCTAATCTTTATACTTGTGTGAAAGAATGTTGTATTAGCACCCCCCTCTTTGACCCACTTCACTCTAGATTTGGATCTCATTAGTTCATTCTACTGTTGAGAAACTAATTCATGTTTTCCTCTAGCACTGACTAAGTTGTTTAGCATTACAATATTTTCAGGATCATTATCAAATAACAGAGAAGCTGCTAAAACTTCATCTTCTATAGTCTTAACTTTGATTCTCAGATCCCCAAAAACCTTCCAATTCCACTTCTTGATAACTTGCTTAAGCCTTTTCAGTTTGGCCATGAAGGAGAAAGCTGGATTACCTGCAATTTCTTCACTCCAAGATTCCTTAATTAGAGTTAAAAATTCTGGATGAGAAGATCAAACAACCTGATATCTGAAAGGAGAGTTTTATGGTTTATTAGGGTTTACAACTGCACCAAAAAGAGCACCATGATCAGAAGTACCCCTTACTCCTACTTTATAACTCCACCCTTCAAATTTATCCAGCCATTTTTTGTTATAAAAAGCTTTGTCTAAATCACATAGTATTATTTATTTTTCCAGCTCTATTATTACACCAAGAGAATTTAATTCATGTTCTTGTGGCTTGTATTAAATTACAAGACTCTATGTAATCTCTAAAGTCTTGCATTGATATTCTGAGAGGTCTTCTACCACCAAATTTTCTATCACAACTTAAAACCACATTAAATCACCAATTATCATCCATGGTAAGTTCATTGCACTAATATCTTTTAACTCTTCCCATAATTGTCTTCTATCCACAGTGAGACATGTTGCATGAATACCAGTTACCAGAACATCTCCAACTTTAACTATAATGGCTTGCCTTGAAGATGATACCACTACAGGTCTTGATAATGAAGAATGCCAAAACAACCAGATATTTCCTTTTGCAGTATCAGTAGAATTGTGAATAATCATTTGTCTCATACCAGGAAGTCTTAAATTCTTTACTCTATTGCTAGAAACTTTTATTTTTGGTTCAGCTATCCATAAAAGAGAAGGTCTAAAATTCTTAACTAAATTAACTAGTTTGTCTTTGGCTTATATTCTTTTCAAGCCTTTGACATTCCAGTATTGTACTCTCATTGAGAAGTAGTTGAATGGGAAGTATTAGAACTCCCCACTCTATTGTTTAATTTTATTGAATTATTAGCTTGTTTCCTTGTGGTAACATTAGGTATACCCTTAGTGGTTTTACCTTTAGTAGGCTTGCTCACCACTCTTGAGAAAGTATGGTCCTGTTTTTCAGCCACATCTACCAGAGCTTGAAATTTATTACCAGAACTAGTGTTGATGTGAGGAGTATTAAACTTTTTAGCTGAAGAGTTCTTCCTTTCCACTTCCTGCCATCCTTCTTGTGTAGCAGAAATATTAGATAAAACTTGAGCTGTTAATATGTCACTTGCTTCACCATAAGATAAATCAAAAGTTGTTGTTAAAGTATTATGTGCATCATTTGAAACAACACTAGGTGGAATACTTGTTCCAACTTCAAGGAATCTTCCAATAGATAAAGCAGGAAAATCTGTAGGAGATTCTAAAATACCCTTGTAACCTTCATTTTGTTTAACCTGAGAAGAAGTATGATCTGTAGGACCCTTACCTTGAACAATAGGAGTACTACTTAGTATAGGAGGTATTATTGCATCAATTTCTTCAACTGCATTATCATTAACTGGATCCAAAATCTGATTACTAGTAGAAGGAAAACATATATCAAACCCTCCAGACTGCTGTATGGAGACTTTCTTAGGTGTGTATCTCCATTGAGGTTTAGCTTTCACACCTTGATGTTGTTCTTTCCTTGCTACTCTGCATTCTGTTACCAAATGTCCAACAATTTTTCATTTGCTACAAAACTTTGGCAATTTTGAGACTCTTATTTCTTGGTCAAATTTACAATACTTTGATTCCACTACTACTTTGTTTGGAATAGTGTTTGCTAAATCAACTTCCACCAAAATACTAGCATAATAACCAGCCTCTTTTTTCAAAGTTATATCATCAACACGGATTGGTCTACCAATTGCTTTACCCATTGACATAAGAATGTCTTCTTTCCAGTATTCAATACTAAGGCCAGGAAACAACATCCATTCAAAACCACTGGAAGATTTTTGTAACTCAGGTTTAAAATCACGTTCCCAGAATCTAAGCTTAAGATATTGAGTTTCTACCTCCCAGAAACCTTCATAAACCAACTTCATATCCTCCTTATTCTCTAATTTGATTATAAAAAATCCTTTACCAATAGGGATGAATTGACAGTTACCTGTAAGGCTCCATTGTTTCCTCAAACTTGCTTCAGCAACTGACATCTTCAATTTAACAAAGTCAAGCCTTCCAATCAAGCTAAAACGCCATTCATTTACACTCTCATCAATAATCTCATCAGGGATGAATACGGATGGATGAAGAGCCATTGGAACAAAATTACTCTCTGAACTATTTTTTTTTTGAAACCTCAGATTCAGATTGAGAATTTGAGAATTTCTCCATTTAACTTCAATTTTTAGACATATTAATGATAAAATATGAAGTAAATGATGAAGAATTAAAGCTTAACGAACAACTGATTCAAAAGAAACACCTGAATTAATGAGAACGAAGCACTGAAGACGAAGAAGTTTTGAGAAAATTTTCTCCGATTCGGTCGCCGAGTTGCATAGCACGACTCAGGCCGATTCCCCTCTGTACCACTCACTGAAATAAACCTCTGAAATATAAGTAGGATCTTAATAAAATTAATATTTTTGGAACGGGTTTGGAAAGATCGAAAAAACAAGATCTATTGTTGGCATATAATTCGAACAAATAAGCTATTATTTAAAACAAGACCGGGGATATATTATGCACTCAGGTGCAACCTGGCCAAAACGTTTTTGCTGTAAGAATATGCATTATGCGCTCAGGTGTACCTGGTCAAAACTTATTCCGAAAATGCATTATGCACCAAGAAGAATTATTTGAAGAGATTCTTGGCAGGTGTGGTGTATGGGTATCAGGAAAATAATTTTCTCAATTATGATTAATAATTACTCTATCAATTCTTTCCATAATCAGATCATCACCTAATTGGATGTTTGTCCAAGTATAGTCTTTCCATAATCAGATCATCACCTGCTTGGATGTTTGTCCAAGTATAGTCCGGTCCCGAGAAGGATTTCTCTCAATATTTTGATACCCTTCGTATCATTGTCAGTAATTGTTCTTTCCACATGTCTGTTGGGGTAAGAATACAATTTAGATTACCCACTAGAATACATGGACTAGATGTATCATGACTCATTAGTGGACTGAGTCCATCTAGCGGGTCTAAAATTTAGATTAGACTCCTCGTAGATAAAACTTAAAGTACAGCTAGTGTTAACTTTAAAATATTGAGAAATGCATTTAAAATAGATCAAATCCATTTTCCAAGCAAAACCAAGGCCACATTTCTTACCAAGGTAAGATAAAAGAGTTTAGATAGCCAAGAGATCTAAATTGTCTTTCCATCGCTTTTTAATTGCGCATATTTTCACATACAAGATAATATCCGAGGATTTTAGTTTCACGAGGTCCCAAAGTTCATGCTTTGTCCCGGGATAAAGCCACGACGGTTCCAACTTAGGATGCTCATTAGACCATCAAGTTTGAATTTCAGGCCTATAGCACTCCTCAAAAATACTTCACGGTCAACACTTCTTTCCAGAATGCAGCTAACTTTCAGTTTCAACGACTCCAAGGTATTTTTTTTCTTTTTTTTCTTCTCTTTTCCAGGTATTGACAAATCGAATATCATAATAAACCATAATCTAAAATATAGGAAGAAAGACATGGCAGGAGTCTTTTAGTACAAGGATTTTAAAGTCTTAGTTTCTAAGGAGGTGGCTTTAGGTCTTCTTGTAATTTTTTGTGTCTTCTTTGAATGTCTTAGTATCCTAGTGTCTTGTTAGGTTAGTGACTGCTAGTTAACAAAGAGTTTAAAAGACTTCCGCTGTCTTAAAATATTAACACAAAATTCGTTAATTAACCAAAACCAACAATTTTCGGGTGAAATAGACTTGTAAATTTTGATACCGTTTAAATTGACGAGAATTACAAATATACTTTTCTATTAACCAATATGGGCAATCTGCCCAGAAAAAAAAAAATGGTTTACCTAAAATATCCCTTAAACAAATATCCGTCTATTTCACACAACAGCTAGACAATAATTCTTCAACTGCAGCATCGAACAAACATCAACACCCTTTATATCATGTCCACCTGCAACTCAGACTACACCCCATGAGCAAAAAATACCAGAATCAGCTGATTCTTTTCAAATCATTCTGTAGCTCCCTTGCAAACTCCACAAATCAAGCAAACCTGCAATCTATCAGTCATGCCATTGCAGAACCCACTTCAAAACTTCACCAGCTCTTCCATGTTTCACCAGCACCACTAGTTCAGCTGCAATCTCAACCTGCAACATAGTCATTATCTCAGTAAAACCTATAGTACAGCTTCAAGTTCATGGTAACAGCACCAGATTCATCTACTCAGCCAGCCAACAACTACCTGAGCTTCATACTCTCTTCTACTGCACTACACAGCCATCTCTGGCAGCAATAGCAATCACAAACCTATTATTGCATTAATGGTGACCACCCATCAGATTCACAAGAAACCCCATTTCTCATCCACTGCCATCATCAGCAGCAACATCGACCCAACTAAAACAACTACAAGATTTCAGGATTACAACATATGTTTTTACAGCTAAAACAACTACAAGATTTCAGGGTAGGACATTGAAAGCAAGAACAAGAGGCACATTCGAAGCAAGAACAACAACTGGTGCATGATTTGCATGTTGATAGAGCACAACAACACTTGCTGCAGGAGATTTTACTGAAGCAGCCACAGCCGCAGTCACCGCAACAACGGCTGAGCCAGCAACAAGATCCACTACAGGATTTGCAACAGTCTGAGAAACAGCTCTTCTTACCTTTTTGTGGACATAATGTACAGTTCTTTGGTGTAAGAGTAGAAAGCAACCACAGGAGAAACATCATATCTATGAAAAATTCAAATAAGACTTGACACTGCACATAGAAAAGGAAACACACTCAGGTAAAGTAAAAGGCATGTGGAAAATGAAGTAATCACATTCTCAGTGCAGTAGAAACAAGATTTGTTCATTTAGGGAAGGTAAGCTTCATATATCAACTTTTGGTATGTAGACTGTAAGATAAACGCCAACGAAGATAAGTAGATACAGGACATTTAGTAGCTCACAGATAAATTTTCTCTTACACTCAAGATGTAACTAAATGCAACCAAAAATAACAAATGATGTATCTGGTTACGTCCAATGATAAAAATGGATGTATCTGAATGCATCCAGTAATAACACAATATCTACCAAGTGCATTCAGTAATAACATAGGATGTACCCAGTTACATCCAGTGCATCCAAGACAAAGCCTGTTTTATCACAGTTTAAGCCTGTATGAAACCAGATGCATCCTAGTTTAAATTGAACACGAGCGGCAACCAACAAGTATCAAACAGTTATCTATTTAGCCTCTTTCAGGAGTGGTTTATTTGATTGGTGATTGAGGCCACATGAAATCCCGTTAATCATGTCCAACAATTAAGCAAAGCACACACACAAACTACTGCAGGAAAATGAAGCAGAACTTATAGAAGTGTGGGTGAGAGAAAATGTGTACCTGGCTACCACGAAAAACCTACATTCACTAAGTTAGAACTTATAACAGAACCACAAATTGATGTTTTTAATATATAACACATGATGAAACCAATTTCAATCTGTAATAACATACGATTGAAAAAGGTTTCATTCAACGGAAACTTGGATAAAACCATTTCAGCTCAACCCAAAAATAGGATGAAACCAGTTTCATCCAAACCAATTTCAATCAATTTCAAACTAGATTTTACATAAGTTAATCCTATATGAAACCAGTTCCATCCAAACCAAATTCAATCAATTTCAAACTAAATTTTACAAAGGTTAAACCTAGATGAAACCAGTTTCATCCAACCAAGTTCAATCAATTTTTGAAGATAGATTTTACACAAATCGGTGCAACTCGTTAACAAAATAAAATTTAAAAAAAAATCAGGGTTAAAAGACTTACTTGTTTTAGGATTATCAAGAGTCAATCCATATTTTCGTATTTCCATTTTTTAATTGATGGATTCAAAACCTAACTTAGCTTCTTGAGTTTATGAGATGATGAAATTAGGATAATTTAACGAAATTAGGATAATTTAACAAAATTAGGGCATGAAATATCTTTAATAGTGGTGGAGTTTGATATGGTTGTGTTTTCATCAAGTTGGAGTTGGTGTTTTCTAGTGGTGGTGGTGGTAGCTAATGGTGGTGTTAATGGTGAAATCAAGATATTGATAGTATGATGGTGAAATCAGGATATTGATAGTATAACTGTGATGTCGTTGATTGTTAGGTAAACAAGTGAAATCTTGATGATAATGGTGTCGATGGCGGAGGAAGAAGGAGTTTATGAAGTTAGTGATAAAGATCATGGTGGAGACGCTGGAAAGTTCTTTTGCTGCTAATGGGAGAAAGATATTTTCGATGGTATCAAAATTGTGTGATAAAACCAATAATGAGGCAGGGGTATCATAGTCAATTTCATTTTTTATTTCTTCTGTCCGTTTCACCCAACACAACATTTTACCCGTCCAATTTGACCAGATTTTAAGTGTTCTCGGGCATACAACCCAGTTTCTCAAATATTAACAACGGGCCGGGGAGTTGTAGGGATCCTGGTAGACAGTAATTTTGGAATTTTCTTTAAGATGGGTGGAAGGGAGAGGTGAAAACTTTATCATATAAGAAAATTCTTACAGATTGATTATTTAACAAAGGTAAAAAAATCACGGAGAAGTACCACATCTCTCCGCTGCCATAGCACAGGGTTGTATGTTGCGAAGCGGCACGAGAACTAGCTCCCATAGTAATTGCTCTTAGGCAAGAACATATCTGTTGGGATTTTCATTTTACCCCCAAGTCATCCCAAGAAGACTAAGTAAACAAATTGTAGAACTATCATTTGGGACATACATAAAACTTTCGGGGGACACATAAAGATGACCCTAACTAGTATGGGGTGATAAGGGGTGTCTAATGGGTGGTTAAGTTATTTAGATACCCTTGTTAATTAATTATTTAGTTTTAGTTTTAGTTTTTTTTTTTTAAACTAACTTTTTTTTTTTTAAACAAAATTCCTTTTAAATTCTTTTATATTCCTTTCTTTCTTTTCTTATTGCAAGGAAATGTAATACATAAAGTATTTCTCAAAAACCCAATTCTATTTTCTTGTTTTTGATTTATATATTATGTTTAAATCCAAAAGATCTGAGTTTTACGACATTTACAGAGCGAAGTTCGGCTAACAATAAAATCAAATTAGCATCCGAACTTCTCATCTTTCTTCATCCCGAAAGTGTTGATGAAAAATTCGGCTGATAATTTGAAAAGACGAGGGTACCCAAATATACCTCAATCTAAAACTTTTCCACCTATAAGTCCTTTCTCCAAAAGTATTGTCTATGGACTGAATCGAGACAATACAACGAATCGGTATTCACACTTCGTGTGATCGTCTATGGATACGAGATCGAGACAATACAACAACGAAGTATGATTACTTGATAATAGATCTGGACTTAACCAAACACTATAGGATTGTTATCAAGTAATAAGGAATTAACGTTTGTGTAATTTACTTTAAATTATAATACACAATTATAATTGCGGAAAACAAAAGTAAATAACACAGCAAGATTTTGTTAACGAGGAAACCGCAAATGCATAAAAACCCCGGGACCTTGTCCAGAGTTGAATACTCTAAGAATTAAGCCGCTATACAAAATCTAAACCAACTTCGTATAGTTGAGACCAAGCAACTAAACCTATAGTTCACCTAGTTTCCTCAGTATCCCTGCGCCTCCAACTTGTAATAAGTCACGCACTTGGAACAATTCCTTTGGTTCGTATTCCAAACAGTAAAGGAAAAACAAATTTGTTCGGTAACAACTCTTTTCAACCAACGTGATATGAGTTTGACAAAAGGCTCTTCCGTTTATCCCAATAAACTCTTTTGTCGGGTTTTTAGATCAATCTATTCAACAACTACCAAAGTAATTATTTAGACTATGCAATCAATAATAGGATCTGATCAAGATACTAAATACTGATGTCGATCTACACAACTAATCAATCTAATCTATCAAAAAGATAAACCGATTATAGTTGGATCCCCAGCCGATCAAGTTTTGTGCACACCAAAGATTATGAACCCAAATAGAAATCTTCTTTTTTTTCAAATCTTTTTAGATCTTCAATAAACACCTGCACACAAACAACTTGAATATCTTGTGATCAATCACACACAGAACGGAGTCTGTTAACGATGGATTATCACAAGACGTCTTTAGATCTACAAACAGTTCTAAAGATCCCCGTCGATACTTCGATCTAGTTTGAGTGAATCTTATATCAGAAGAGAAGATTCTCAAGCATAAACAAACTAGGTGCAATCAAAGTTCAACAACCATTAGTCAATCAAATCATTCGAAAACTAATAATAAACTGCAATTATCTAGTTTCCCACCAACGGTACTCGTAGAGCTTCTCAATCCCAAAGAAGTCTTTAAAACGAACGGTCGTAAGAGATTTCGCCTAATTAGGTTACTTTCCTCTCCGAATAGACGGCTCCACCAGTAACAACACAACGAGGTAGCTGGCTCTGAGGAATAGTTTGCTCGAAATGCAAACTTCAATATTTATAGACAAAGGAAGTTTGGACACCAAGGAATTTCCAAAATCGAATATTCTCAAAGATATGTAATAAAGTCCCAAATCGGTTTTCATAATTCCTGGAAATGCTCTGTCCAAATATTGACCGAAATCTCAGTAGAAAATCTCCAATTAGTAAATGCACATTACTAATTATTATTTTCGAAAGATATGCATTTAATTGCTGGAAATTAAAAGCATATAAAACTAAAAACCTTAATTAAAAGATTCTCAATATATTTCGATCCGGGATTTTTCTTTAGTTATTAAGGAATATCTTTGAACAATAATAGATAAGAATTATTGCACATGTTCAAAGTTTGTCGACATCTTTACTTTGTAAATCCTTTTTCGTATTTACAATCTTGGAACCGATTTGCCACACTTCCAAACAAGTTTAGAATTGGTTCATCTAACTTCCAAGAACTATGTGATTGATTATCATATCAAATCACCAATTATGGGTTTAACGGTTCTACCAAAACAAGTTTCGGTTATACCTCCATGTGGGTACTAGGATCGGTCACACTAGTTTCCAAAAATTGGTTGACTAAGTACAAGGATCAGTTACCACACTTTTATGGTATTTAATTTTTATCGGTTGCACAAGTCATAGGATCGGTTACACCAATTACTAAGACTTGTTGCACCTCTTACAAGGATCGTTTCCACATACTTGTGATCGGTCACACCTCTTACTAGGATCGGTTACTGATGTAATTTTAGATAGTGGTAAGAAATGAGGTTGTCGTTCACTCGGATTTGTAGAGATTAAAGTTTTTAAAAATACTAAATAAATATATACAAAGATACAATGGGCAAGAGATACTGGGACTAAGGATTTAGCCAATCTTTATAATATAAGGTTCACTTATTTATTCTCAACAATTTTAGCTCAAGAAATATAAACATGGACTCTATTTTTTGCCAAGGTAGATTCTCAAAACATTGATTGTAAATGTTAAGCATGGGACATAAAATCACCTAAGCTAAGCATGACCCATCTAATCAAATGACAACCAATTTAATCAAATCGTATTTAATTTAATTTTAATGCAAAAGTCATAAAAAGAATAAAAATAAATTTACCCATGTATGAAGTTCGGCCTCCTCCGTCGTCCCAGTGTTGAGGTTTAACTCATCATGTCGAAAACACACTCAAAATATGTATTCATGGCTCAAAAAGTGTTTACAAGAAGAGAAAATAATGAAACAGGAAATCTGCAACAGCACAGGTGTGTTACAGACCGACTGTTTCAACTCTCAACTGTTATGATGAAGGTAATTGTTACAAATCTGAAGATAAATGTTGCAGAAGAGGATGAAGAAACTGTTACAATGAAGATAAATGTTGCAAACCAGTTGAAGAAACTGTTACAATGAAGATAAATGTTGCAAACCAGTTGAAGAAACTGTTACAGACAGTTGAAGAAACCGTCGTTGTTTCCCTGTTCTTCACGAGCAGCAGCAGCAGCAACAACAACAGAGTTCTGAAAACTCTTGATTCACGCCTCCTGAGCTCTCCTCTCGACCCCAAACTCTCTACACTCCTTCTATATGACCTGGGTAATCTATTTATACCCGAAATATGCATCGAATCTCCTCCATAACTTCAAAAAATCTTTTCTTTATTATTTTTATTCTCACGGTAATAATTTCCATTTTTTGATCTTCCACGTGCATGCAGCTGTATTTCTTTCATTCTATACCTTCTTCACGCTCCAGGATATCTATTGAGTCTTCCAAACACGTGCAGTACACGTTTAAATTTCTCACAACTCGTGCAAGCTCATGTTTTTCCTCCAACTCCCTGTTTGGATTAAAACAAGTTATCTAGCCAAATTTGATCGATAAAATCACCCATACTAGATTTCTATAGTCATATCACGTCTACCCACTAAGTTTCAGGGATTGAATCTCAATAAATCACGTCCAAACATCCGATTGAAATTCTGCCAGTGAAAGGGAATATTTTCCATCCAAAAATATTTTTTTGAATTTGAGAAGAACATGTCCTCCCCCTAATCCTGCACGGGTGTCCCTTTAGCACTTGTCTTATGGGGTGTAAATAGTAATTTTTGGGCGTAGATAGTAATTTTTCCGGGGTTCCTCCGACACATTTTTGGGTGCTTTCGGTGCATTTCTGGGTTCCTTTAGTACTCTATCATGGGGTGTAAAACACCACTTTTCGAGCCAATTTTTCCGCAAGAGCTTATTCCCTAGAAAAGACTTAAAACAACTTTATTAGAAATAAAATGAGTCCTAGATAATGTAGTTATGGGTGAAAATGCGTCACACTTATGTGCTTATCAAATTCCCCCACACTTACATTTTGCTAGTCCTCGAGCAAAACCTCAAGACCCGCTCAACAGCTGGTCATTTGCGTAACACCAAGAGAGACCCGCTCAAGAGCTGGTCATGTGAATCAAAAGAATAGACCCGCTCAACAGCTGGTCATAAGAAAATAATAGACCCGCTCCACAGCTGGTCATATCATTTTTTATTTATTTATTTTTTGGTCATTTGTGTAACATAGAGAAAGACCCGCTCAACAGCTGGTCATAAGAAAACAAAAATAATAGACCCGCTCCACAGCTGGTCATAATATGATAAGGAAACTCCTAAAAATAAACAAAAAGTTAATCACTCCCCCACACTTAAATCTAACATTGTCCTCAATGTTATAAAGATGAAATTAAAAACATGAACAAGGAGAAACTGTTACTACTTAAAGGAAGTGAGGAAGGATATTACCGTAGTCAACGCATAAGCATGGGTTACCTCCCAAGAAGTGCTAAGTTTAAAGTCTTCAGCCAGACATTGGAAAGGATTAGTCACCTCAAATCGTATAACAGTAGTCGGAATAACTGTGGGTCTTCAAAACCAAATTGAGCTGACCATAGGAAACAACAATAAGCCAATAAAGTGAACAAGTATCGCATGACCTTACCTAGTTTCCTGATAACTATCGCTAACTGCGGTTCAGGTTCAGGTTCTATGAAAGGGTCTAGATAAATTATTTTCATTGGCTGCATTTCCTCATAGGTGGGATCTGAATCATTAGGTCCTAAAGTCTGGAAAAACTCAAATAGGAACTTAGAAGCACACAATAATAACCTAAATAACTGAGGATCCTCTAAGTCAATCAGATTTGACTTACATAATTGACCACAATGAGAGTAGTGGTCATTCTTAAGTAAATGTGTCGATTCTTTTAACCTAAAGTACTTAGGCTTAGTCTCAGAACTTAATATTCGACACATTTGAAATATAAATGTTCCCACAGTTGGAAGAAAACTATTTGGTGGGAAAACAAAGTCAATCTGGGTATCATAGCCTGGGCAATCCACATCAACCAAAGGATGGGTTTCTAACGACTTAACTTCTTCCTGGACATCATTAGGTTCGGGAAAACGAGTATGAAGGTAATCTTGTAAAATGGTTGAGGCACAGATATCAAGTCCTAAGTGAGGGGACTTTCTGAGAGTTAAAGGTAAGGCACTAGGAAAGTGATAATCACCCCCAAACTTAGAGTTTTCAGTGTCTCTAGATAGACTAGTCACAATCTCCCTAATTTCTAGATCATCAGATTCTTGGAAATGGTCAATTGATTTTTCTAAGTTATTATCAGGTAGTGCATCTTTACTCATCTCTACGGGTCTATCTTCTTCGTCTAAGACTATTGTTTCTAAGTCGCAAGACTCTAAAACAGCATTTTCAGAATAAACCCGTTCCTCTAAACCACTATCAGCTTCGTAATTAAAAGGAAAAACTACATCGTCTAAAACGGTGGTATCCCTAATCAAATCCTCTTCCTTTTGAATAGGTGAATAATCATAAAAATTATTTGGATTTGAACTAGAAATAATATCATCGTTAGAAAGCTCAATTGGATTAATAGTTTCCTGATCACTATGCCTACATATTTCAGATTCTTCGTCAGTACTATCCTCCTCCTCATCATAATATAATTTCTGGCATTCAAGAATTCTTAATCTTTGTTCCAAACTAGGCGGTCTGTGTTTATAATACTTCTCGTAGATCATTAGATGTGATTCCTCGCTTACCGTTGGAACATCCCAATGTCGTTTTCCTTGCATATATTCACCAAGAGTTATTTTAGATGACGTCTCCTGATAATGAGAATTTCTACGCATATACTCTCGTAACGTCATCTCAGGTGGCGTCTCCTGAAAAGGATTCATCACCCCGAAAATACAAACTACAGAGGAATTCTACACAATCACAAACAAGGCTGACACGACTAAATCAAACCTATAAAATCTAGCAAACAACAAGCATGATGGCTCCCTTAGATTGTTTCTAGACCAGCTTCTATTCCTCCAAAAGGCAACTAGGTATCGTTTTAGCAGACCTCTCTAGATCGATCCGAATAAAGTGAGTTGAAGAGAAGTAGGGGAAACTCAGAGGAGCTTTGATACCCCCACCTCTTTGGCAACGTTTCCCGTTACGGCGGCTCTAGTCGACTCACAGTAATCTTCCTGAACTTTTGAGTTAAGCTTATAAGATACCCAATACTTCCCCTTGAATGACTTTCCTACAAGCTCGTTACCCTATCGGTCTCGTTCTAATCAGTATTTTAAGCTTGGGTTCGCGTAGGTTATGTGTTCCTAAGGCAGGCAAGAAGAGAATGGTGATGAAATCCGAACCCTTATCTTGTATGGCCTGGCCTTGCCCTTTACTAGGAAATTAAAGTCCGTATTCAAAACCTCAACATATATGCACCTTAAGGAAAACAGTAAACCCGCTGACAGGGGATTCGCGGGTGTTTAGAAGCTTACCTCCCGTACCAGACGGGCGATGAAACGGTTGTAGTCGAGTCGGGCCACGACTCCTATGTCATGTACGAACCCGAGGGGCCGAGACGATATCGTAATCGTCGTCCTTCCCTGCAAACAGTTTATATTTAAAATTTTACCCTTCCGTAGGGCTTAAAAAATAATTAAAGTCCAATGTTTAATGTTCCAAAAATAAAAATAAAATACAAAAATAAAGTCCTATTTACAATTTCTAAAAAAAATAAAATCTAAAAATAAAAATCTAATTAAAAATAAAATAATAAAAAAATCTAAAAAAATCTATAAAATAAAATCTAAAAATAAAAATAAAATAAAGTATCTTCGTCTTTTCTCCGTTCTTTTCGCTTTGTCTAGCTTTTAATCCCCCAGGTCTTTCGTCTCCAATTCCTCTTTGATTCAAAACCTGCAACAAAAAGACAAATACCCAAGAAACGTAAAAAAGAACAAAAGAGTAAAAATCTAAAAAAAAAACTCTAAATCTAAAAACAAATCCGCGTCGACGGCGCCAAAAATTGATGTAATTTTAGATAGTGGTAAGAAATGAGGTTGTCGTTCACCCGGATTTGTAGAGATTAAAGTTTTTAAAAATACTAAATAAATATATACAAAGATATTTAACAATGGGCGAGAGATACTGGGACTAAGGATTTAGCCAATCTTTATAATATAAGGTTCACTTATTTATTCTCAACAATTTTAGCTCAAGAAATATAAACATGGACTCTATTTTTGCCAAGGTAAATTCTCAAAACATTGATTGTAAATGTTAAGCATGGGACATCAAATCACCTAAGCTAAGCATGACCCATCTAATCAAATGACAACCAATTTAATCAAATCATATTTCAATTAATTTTAATGCAAAAGTCATAAAAAGAATAAAAATAAATTTACCCATGTATGAAGTTCGGCCTCCTCCGTCGTCCCAGTGTTGGGGTTTAACTCACCATGTCGAAAACTCAAAAAGTGTTTACAAGAAGAGAAAATAATGAAACAGGAAATCTGCAACAGCACAGGTGCGTTACAGACCGACTGTTTCAACTCTCAACTGTTATGATGAAGATAATCGTTACAATCTGAAGATAAATGTTGCAAACCAGTTGAAGAAACTGTTACAATGAAGATAAATGTTGCAAACCAGTTGAAGAAACTGTTACAAACAGTTGAAGAAACCGTCGTTGTTTCCCTGTTATTCACGAGCAGCAGCAGCAGCAGCAACAAAAGAGTTCTGAAAACTCTTGATTCACGCCTCCTGAGCTCTCCTCTCGACCCCAAACTCTCTACACCCCTTCTATATGACCTGGGTAATCTATTTATACCCGAAATATGCATCGAATCTCCTCCATAACTTCAAAAAATCTTTTCTTTATTATTTTTATTCTCACGGCAATAATTTCCATTTTTTGATCTTCCACGCACATGCAGCTGTATTTCTTTCATTCTATACCTTCTTCACGCTCCAGGATATCTATTGAGTCTTCCAAACACGTGCAGTACATGTTTAAATTTCTCACAACTCGTGCAAGCTCATGTTTTTCCTCCAACTCCCTGTTTGGATTAAAACAAGTTATCTAGCCAAATTTGATCGATAAAATCACCCATACTAGATTTCTATAGTCATATCACGTCTACCCACTAAGCTTCAGGGATTGAATCTCACTAAATCACGTCCAAACATCCGATTGAAATTCTGCCAGTGAAAGGGAATATTTTCCCGCCAAAAATATTTTTTTGAATTTGAGAAGAACATGTCCTCCCCCTAATCATGCACGGGTGTCCCTTTAGCACTTGTCTTATAGGGTGCAAATAGTAATTTTTGGGCGTAGATAGTAATTTTTCCGGGGTTCCTCCGACACATTTTTGGGTGCTTCCGGTGCATTTCTGGGGTGCCTTTAGTACTCTATCCTGGGGTGTAAAACACCACTTTTCGAGCCAATTTTTCCGCAAGAGCTTATTCCCTATAAAAGACTTAAAACAACTTTATTAGAAATAAAATGAGTCCTAAACAATGTAGTTATGGGTGAAAATGCGTCACACTTATGTGCTTATCAGTTACCCAATGTGTAGAGTTGGTCACACCAATTACAAAATATCGATCATACCATCTCAAGTGATTACTTAAGATCGGTTTCACTAATAAAAGTCATACCAATACAAAAGTCAGGCCTTGTGATTAGTTTTACCAAGATACATAAACAAGTTATGAACGGTTATACTAAACACACATATTGGTAATCCAAAGATTTGCAATGAATAACAATACCAATAAGCCTAGCGATTTCCCTTTCGATTCACAAAACAAGTTTATGAATATACTTCCTTTAAACGAATGTAAAACATTGTTTCCTAGGACGAAATCTTCACCCATACCCATACATAATCACAATAGCATTCATACGATTATGTCGATGTCTTATATACGAATTTCAAAAGATAGACGCTATACTTCATATTATAATTCCTTAATACTATGTCTAACTAGAGTATAATCATTCATAGCTTCGTAGTTATGTTTTCAATATGCACGACTTGAAAGATACGTTAGGAATGAAACAGTTCAAGTTAAAATATTACTAACCTCAAGAGGAAGGATGATGTCGTTGATGTACCCTTTTACTTTTTCACATTCTTTAAGTCTTCGAGTAATACTTGTATGTCTCATATCCTTATAACTTTCTAGTTAACCTATACGAAGTTGACTCTTTTATATAATCAAGCGACTCTTTAAATGAGTTTTGATTCACTAAAATATGACAACCAAACTTGACATACCAACGCTTGGTGGGTTCAACCGAGCAATGCTCTAACAATCTCCCCCTTTTTCAATTTTAATGACAAAACTCTTACATCATATGGATAAACAAATTACAAGAATTCATTATACATACGCTTGATTCCAAGTTTCAACAGCACAATAACCTGCATAAATTCAATTCTTAAATGTCGTTGTTAATAATATAATAACAAAGCTAATACTCCCCCTAAAGGTGAGATAGGTAGATTTTCAATCCGCACATCTTTGTTATTTCCCTTTTGTCAGTCCAAATAACTACAAGGATCATATGATATGGTTCTCCCCCTTAGTCAATGCTTTACTCTTTCGTTAGATATAACGTTTTAGCACCATTGTCCTTTCCTTAGTGAATCCATATCACTTGTTTACTCCATATATTTCTCCCCCTTTTTGCCACAAAATGACAAAGGTACGAGAAAATAAAAGACAAACCGAAAGGATCTTACAAATCTAAAAGACTTGCAGAACCTATAAGAGTTAAGCACGAAGGTTTCACATACCATTTTAGATAACCAATATCAAAACCGAAACTACAAAGTAATTTTATTTTGATATGTTATCAAGGAAACAATTTCCCGAAGAAATTTTCCCTAATAGTTTAGAAAATTAAAAATTGACTAAGCACCTTAGTTCTTTTGCTAAACCGATTGTACAAATACAATCGTTTGTCCGATAAGACCAAAATAAAGATCAGAAATAACTTTATTTTTCTCATCAGACTCTAATTATTCAAACAATAACTTACACCTTTCACTTTAAACAAGACAAGTACCAGGTTAGTTAACTTGTATTTCTTGTTAAGGCATTCGATTAGACTTGAATAACCGAATCCTCCACTTTGATAAATTTAACTAAGATCAGAATTAAATAGTTTCTCTTATCCGGAATCGAATTGGACTAAACAAATGATCCCGAAATTTTTGTTAAGCCATAAACAATTCATACAAACCAAATAAATCAACTTGCATAATTATTTATCTTAACCGGAAGCAATTGAAACAAACATATACATTAAAGTACCGCAATTGCACCGTAATTTCGTTAAGCCTAAATAGTTGATACCAAACAATAAAGAAAGATAACAAAAGTTTTTCTTAACCGGAAACAATTAAATCACACACACATCCATACACATATAATGGAATAAACATCAATTGTACCGAAATTTTGTTAAGCAAAAGCAAAATATATGCAATAAACTCAAGCTTTTTCTTAAACAAGAAAACGATTAACTAACAATTTCGTTACCTCAAATTCCGCATCCTCTTCTCCCCTAAAGATGTGTCATTAAGCGCAAGTTCACGTTAGAACTCTCCCCCGTTGTGTTGTCATCCTCTCGCAAGACAAAAGAACAACAACAAAAAGCAACCTTTACCAGAGAAAGGTTGAATCGGTTTTAACTAATGCATAGCAAAAGTTGAAAACCCCGAAACACATATGCTTTTATGCTAAACCAAAACGATTCAACATATTGTGACTTTTTCACACATTAGTTTCAATCGGAACCCCTTATGATCCTTTGATAAAGCCTACCAACATGGGATAGAACTCAATCCCGCTAAATCAAAAAGTCACCCACACCATAAGGGTTCACACATCATATGAGATCGAATATTAAGGTTATGAAAACCGAAATCAAACATCTCATAAATCCCATTTGCAATACACCATAAATATTCAACAGAAAATCAAGTACTGCAATTACCTTAATCTTTTAGGGAATTTAATTACGAAACCAACACAAAAATAATGAGGTCATTCCGAGTTCGGACGAAGAAGTTATAGGCAAAACAGTTTTACACTCCTTCGTATGGACCAATCACTAGGACCGGTTACAGTAGTTACTAGTGATGGATCACAATACTAAACTGTTTTAGACATAACTTTTGCATACGATGTCCGAATACAATGATTTTTGGCTCGTTTTAACCATAAAACAAGAGATACACATATATGATCAGTAGATATCAACATCATAAGCTCAAAATTACCGTTTCTATCAAAAGCTAAAATATAGATAGAGAAAGTATGAGTATAGAAGAAAATAAATCTCCCTAAAGATGTTAATTAGTCATATAATAACCGAGAGATCATGTGCTCAGTTTGACATGCTTCCTCACTCTTCATAAGATTGAGCACAAAGGTGAGCATGCACAATTCAACACAACTAGGTTGTGTTGAGTTGATCCTTGTCTTGTTCGTCACGAGTGACTAAGACAGAATCATCATTCTTGACCTATTGCTTGGTTTGTTTTCTCTTGTTCCATCTCTTGTTTTTGTTCTTTGACTTGTGATAAAGAGTGTCATTATCACAACGTTCACTAGTACAAGAGATTTCAGACATGATGTCTGAAAAGACGAGAGTACCCAAATATACCTCAATCTAAAAGTTTTCCACCTATAAGTCCTTTCTCCGAAAGTGATTGTCTATGGACTGAGTCGAAACAATACAACTAATCGGTTCACACTTCGTGTGATCGTCTATGGATACGAGATCGAGACAATACGACAACAAGATAACTTGTGTGATTGATTATGAATACAAGATCGAGACAATACAACAACGAAGTATGATTACTTGATAAAAGGTTTGGACTTAACAAAACACAATAGGATTGTTATCAAGGAATTAGCAATTAACGTTTGTGTATTTCACTTCTAATTATAATAAAACAATTATAATTGCGGAAATAGAAAAGTAAAAGACACAGCAAGATTTTGTTAACGATGAAACCGCAAATGCAGAAAAACCCCGGGACCTTGTCCAGAGTTGAATACTCTAAGAATTAAGCCGATATACAAAATCTAAACCAACTTCATATAGTTGAGACCAAGTAACTAAACCTATAGTTCACCTAGTTTCCTCAGTATCCCTGCGCCTCCAACTTGTAATAAGTCACGCACTTGGAACAATTCCTTTGGTTCGTATTCCAAACAGTAAAGGAATAACAAATCTGTTCGGTAACAACTCTTTTCAACCAACGTGATATGAGTTTGACAAAAGGCTCTTCCGTTTATCCCAATAAACTCCTTTATCGGGTTTTTAGATCAATCTATTCAACAACTACCAAAGTAATTATTTAGACTATGCAATCAATAATAGGATCTGATCAAGATACTAAATACTGATGCCGATCTACACAACTAATCAATCTAATCTATAAAAAAGATAAACCGATTATAGTTGGATCCCCAGCTGATCAAGTTTTGTGCACACCAAAGATTATGAGCCCAAATAGAAATCTTCTCTGTCTTCAAATCTTTTTAGATCTTCAATAAACACCTGCACAGAAACAACCTTAATATCTTATGATCAATCACACACAGAACGGAGTCTGTTAACAATGGATTATCACAATACGTCTTTAGATCTACAAACAGTTCTAAAGATCCCCGTCGATACTTCGATCTAGTTTGAGTGAATCTTATATCAGAAGAGAAGATTCTCAAGCATAAACAAACTAGGTGCAATCAAAGTTCAACAACCGTTAGTCAATCAAATCAATCGAAAACTAATAATAAAATGCAATTATCTAGTTTCCCACCAACGGTACTCGTAGAGCTTCTCAATCCTAAAGAAGTCTTTAAAATGAACGGTCGTAAGAGATTTCGCCTAATTAGGTTACTTTCCTCTCCAAATAGACGGCTCCACCAGTAACAACACAACGAGGTAGTTTTGGTTGCTCTGAGGATTAGTTTGCTCGAAATGCAAACTTAAATATTTATAGACAAAGGAAGTTTGGACACCAAGGAATTTCCAAAATCGAATATTCTCAAAGATATGTAATAAAGTCCCAAATCGGTTTTCATAATTCCTGGAAATGCTCTGTCCAAATATTGACCGAAATCTCAGTAGAAAATCTCCAATTAGTAAATGCACATTACTAATTTTTATTTTCTAAAGATATGCATTTAATTGCTGGAAATTAAAAGCATATAAAACTAAAAACCTTAATTAAAAGATTCTCAATATATTTCGATCCGGGATTTTTCTTTAGTTATTAAGGAATATCTTTGAACAATAATAGATAAGAATTACTGCACATGTTCAAAGTATATCGACATCTTTACTTTGTAAATCCTTTTTCATATTTACAATCTTGGAACCGATTTGCCACACTTCCAAACAAGTTTAGAATTGGTTCATCTGACTTCCAAGAACTATGTGATTGATTATCATATCAAATCACCAATTATGGGTTTAACGGTTCTACCAAAACAAGTTTCGGTTCTACCTCCATGTGGGTACTAGGATCGGTCACACTAGTTTCCAAAAATTGGTTGACTAAGTACCAAGATCGGTTACCTAACTTTTATGGTAGTTACTTGTGATCGGTTGCACAAGTCATAGGATCGGTTACACCAATTACTAAGACTTGTTGCACCTCATACAAGGATCGATTCCACATACTTGTGATCGGTCACACCTCTTACTAGGATCGGTTACCCAATGTGTAGAGTTGGTCACACCAATTACAAAATATCGATCATACCATCTCAAGTGATTACTTAAGATCAGTTTCACTAATAAAAGCCATACCAATACAAAAGTCATGCCTTGTGATTAGTTTTACCAAGATACATAAACAAGTTATGAACGGTTATACTAAACACACATATTGGTAATCCAAAGATTTGCAATGAATAACAATACCAATAAGCATAGCGATTTCCCTTTCGATTCACAAAACAAGTTTATGAATGTACTTCCTTTAAACGAATGTAAAACATTGTTTCCTAGGACGAAATCTTCACCCATACCCATACATAATAACAATAGCATTCATACGATTATGTCGATGTCTTATATACGAATTTCAAAAGATAGACGTTATACTTCATATTATAATTCCTTAATACTATGTCTAACTAGAGTATAATCATTCACAGCTTCGTAGTTATGTTTTCAATATGCACGACTTGAAAGATACGTTAGGAATGAAACAGTTCAAGTTAAAATATTACTAACCTCAAGAGGAAGGATGATGTCGTTGATGTAGATCTTTACTTCTTCACATTCTTCAAGTCTTCGAGTAATACTTGTATGTCTCATATCCTAATAACTTTCTAGTTAACCTATGCGAAGTTAACTCTAGTATATAATCAAGCGACTCTTTAAATGAGTTTTGATTCACTAAAATATGACAACCAAACTTGAGATACCAATGCTTGGTGGGTTCAACCGAGCAATGCTCTAACATAATTAAACACGAAAAATGTTAGCTGAACTTCACTTTACGAAGAATAATAACAAGTTCGGATGTCCTTTTTTTTCTTTCAAATCTGCCGAACCTAAGTTCCGCAGCTACAAAATTAAGTTTCGCTAATAAACTTGTGAGCCGAACCTAAATATGTTTTCACAAAGTCCAAGTTCGGCTGACAAGTTATCAGCCGAACCTACGTATGTTTTAAAAAAACTTAGATTCGACCTTGTTGATGGTTGATTTTTAATAAAGGTTAAAATCATAAAATCAAAATTTTGCATATTTCTGACCTAGCTTCAGACACGTATGTGAAATTCATATTTTAGGATTAGGCGTGAAAGCTCATGTCATAATCTCTGACTGAGCGTACAACCTCCCAGAGCATGCATGAATATGCAATCATTAAAGCCTCTCAGCTGAGTTTTCAATATTTTGCATATCTCATCAACATTGAGCAATTTCAGTATTCACTTCTGTATAGAGTTGATAATGATCGGAAGGCTCCTAGACAGATTGTCTGCTAGTATAGAGCGATAACGTCTTCGGAATGTCACAATGTTCCCTGACTATATAGAATAAACATTCAGAGCGAGTATGATGCTTCTACTATCTCATACCTCGACTCTAGAATAAATATAATGCTCATAGACAGATTGCCTACTAGTATAGAGCCATTCATTGATTAATTCTAGCGCAATATTCATCAATTGAATTCTTATAAAATAATATATTTTTTATTTCATACTCCGTTTTATGGCTTTTCTCAGCTGAATTCCTTGGATTAGTAATAGATATTCATTTTTCGGGCATTTGGGCCACCACCGAGTAAGTCCCGAGAAAATGGTGTGAGTGTACTTATCAATAATGCACAAAGAGCACCCAAAATATGGACGAACGAGGAAATATGGAGACCTATGCAATATAGGAAAGGAAAATAGTTTAACAAAATTAATTAATCAAGAGGCGCGCACGGGACCGACACCGCCCATCCGGCCATGCCGCCGTGGCTGGTCCCATGCCTCTTTTTTTTCTTTTTCTTTTTACCCTATTTTATTATTTTCCGCATCTCATGAAAATGCCCTTATTTGAGCAAACTTCCTCGTTTGAGCAAAACTCTTAGTTTTCCATATTTCTTCACACGAGCTAGAAAAATAATAAGAAGAAATAGGGAAGAGCGTCATGGGACTGGACCGTCCGGTCCCACGCCTCTTCAATTCCTTATTTTATTATTATTTTCTTCTCTCATTTCTTGAAACTCCCTCGTTTGAACAAAAAACCTATTTTTCCATATTTCTCCAATATTGCTAAAATCTCCAAAAAAAGTCAAATGGTCCCATGACCGTCCGGACTTTTCGCGGAAAATACTAAAATATCATTATTTTAATATTCTTAAAATATTGGTCGCACAAGGAAAGTCCTACTTGCTCATTCATGCAAAATTGAGAGTTTCAGTCAAGATCAAACTCTTCTGAAAATCCAGAATATTGCTCAAATGAGCAACAAAAATACCTAAAATTCTCAGGAATGCACGTGTGAGGGTCATGGAGGCCCATGCACCATCATGAACGGACATGGTCGGTCCCTTGGCAATCATGGCCGGCCGGTCCCACGTCTTTCAGGATTCTCCAATGATGAATCCTCGTTCAAGGATACCTCCGCACGCTCAGACGTCCGTTCACCACCAATGGCCGGCTCTCATACCCATTAGTTGGTCGACATTCCTTAACCCACATTGGACAAATCTTCATCATTCAGGGTTCTCTAAAATTAGGGTTTTCAATTTATGATAATTCAACAAACGTCGCTAATTTTTATATTGATCCAGCAATCAATATTTTTAATGAATTTTAATGTTCGTTCCTGCTACCAACATTTTTTACTCGTACGAGAGCACCCTCATTAGATGACCATCAACTTGGCCGATCATCCAATATTTCATTGGACGTTCGATCATCTAATATTCACTAATATTTTAATCCTACTTTGTCATTCGATAATTCATGACATCGTGGATCAGGAATGAGTACTCTAGATAACTCATAACTCAGCAACATCTGATTTCCTGTCAAATGCTCGACATATCAGAATAGGTTCATGATCGAGCAATCTCATCAGACGAGCGTCGATCCAAATTATCATAACATCATTATTTCCTCAACTGGTAAAATGATATATCACAATTCATCAAAACTCAACGTCTGAGCATCATTACTGTCCCATCAGACATATTATCTTCAATCCATGAGTCTCAGGGCATAGCACATTAGTTCATTATGCTCGACTCATCAAGGCAAAGTCTCATGTCTAGTCAAGTCGACGATTGACCAATTAAATACACATCTGCCTTGCAGACTCCATATTCATGAGACATCAATCATGTCACATGGGGGGATATTCACTAGGGTTTTGGTCTGGCTGCCTACGGAACGTGTGTACACCCATGATGAGAAATGTGAGTTAGCAAAGTAGTGGATGGACAATCAACCAATTCTCCCACGCACGTGGAACTGGTTTATCCACGATTTCCCACTTTCCACTCTTCCACTCCTCTGCAACCGTCACACTTACTGGGATCAATGTGTCTACTACTCTTGCAATAGAAATATCCTCGATCCACGATCGAACAACAAGAATTCTCATCTGAACAAGAACTCTCAACATAACAAAATTCAACCAATCAGAACTTATTTAATCTGAACTCAACAGTTCACATAAAACTTGCAGAACTCTCCAACACATACACAATCCTTCGATCAACATTGATCTCACACACACTTCTCAGCTTTTCTCCTACAGATCAACCCTCGTCCCTCTTTAACCGAATTGACTCTGGAACGGCCATTGTCTTGGTTTAGGCCAGAGTCTTACAGATTGATCTCTCGAACTCAAAGCACTCCCGTGCAGTGTATCTGTTTGCTAAAGGTTTAAGCAATTTCCTCGTTCGAGGGACCGACCGCTCGTTTCTCCACTTTTCCAAAAACCAACAAATCGTCTTCACCCATCAACAGACCTATAACTTGTCAGCCAAACTTAGGTTTGTAATTCAAAAAAAGAAAGAAAAAAAAAGGATATTCTAAAAAAAAAGGATTCTAAATTCTTTCTAAAGAAAATAAAAAATTTGAATAATTAGAAAATATAGATGATAAGGACATTTTTTGTAATTATGAAAAATGGATGGATAGAGGACACTACACAAACACTATCTAACGACCTTGGTTTTGTTCTATTATGTATGCTCCAAAATTAAAAATTTTGAGTATGCCCAAATGACTAGGGGTGAGCATTTGGCCCGAAATCCGTGGTTTCCATCCGGCCCAACCGCATTTATGCGGATAGATGCCCGAACCGTTCACTAGTGGATTGGATGTGGATGCAATTTTTGGGATCCGACGGATGCGGATGCACTCTTAAACATCCATCGGACATCCGCAACAATTAGATTTGAAATACTCGTAAGATGTTTTATAATCTATGATGTTATTTATGTATTTTTAATAGTCCACTATATAGTCGATTTATCTCTTCGCAAACTTAAGTCACATTCTTCTCTAGAATTCCTTGATCGGTCTATATTTGAGTCATTTTTTTAGTTTAAAAGTTTAATTATAAAAGAAATCCATTGGATCATCCGCATCCAATCCGTTGGATGTTGGATTGGATGCGAATGCCAAACTTGAAATCCATCATCTATTGAATTGGATGTGGATGAGGTAAAAACCGGTTCATACCGGATTTGGCTCACCCCTATAAATGAGGTTCAAATTAAAAAAACAACGAAGTTTTCTGGGGGCCATAATAAAGAGGAATAACCTGGGAACGAGGCAAGAAAATTGAAAGGAAGAAAAAGAGTCCATGAATATGCAATAAATAATGAGAAACAAAAAGATTAGTGAAGAAGATCAAGAAAGGAATAGCTTGAAACCAAGTTTATTCCATGCCAAAGTTAAAGTTGTTTTGAACACTTAAAGATAATCAAAACACTCACTCTCTCTAAAGTTCAAAATTATGGACTTCTTTTTCACAAAGCAGCAGTGTCTTTGCTTCGACTAATGGCCGGTTCCAATCGACATCGATTAACACATAAACCAGATCAAAAATCCGTAAAACCCATTTCAAATTTATGGAATTAAAACAAACTTCTTCTTTCTAAATAATAGAATCTTAATACCCCTCACATAGTTTGAGTTCAAATGAAGATAACAATAAAGAAAGAAAAAGAAGACTAAAGAGAAAATTCTTTGATAGACATAAGGAATTCCTGTGACCCTTTTGATCATTTCAAATGTTCTTCTACTTTTCCATCCATCTATATAAAAACATCAATTTCTTGTTCACTATATCCCATTATCAATCTTGGTCTAGTTGCAGCTTTTATTTTCACAACCATGGCTGGTCCTATAACTACTACTTCTACCCCAACAACCCCTCGAAGCCGGTCAGCTGTGTTACGGTGCATTGCAATTACATTACTAGCGTTAGTTATTCTTGTTGGTCTTGCTGTGCTCATCACTTGGCTAGCACTTAGGCCCAAAAAGTTAGTTTATACGGTTGAAACAGGGAAAGTAGAACAGTTCAGCATACATTACAATCGTCTAAATACTACGTTAGGATTTGTTGTTAGAGCATACAATCCTAACAGAAAGGTATCGGTATATTACGACTCAATCGATGTTTCAGTGACGTATGATGATCAACCTATTGCCTTTGAAACTCTTGAACCATTCTTTCAACCTCATCGAAACGTGACTATGTTAAATGTGAAGCCCACAGGTCTGGCTGTTCCGCTACAAGGGTCTGTCTCTAAGGATCTTAGGCTTGAAAAATCATCCGGTGAGATGGTATTCGACGTGAGAATTAAAGCCAGGATTAGATTCAAGGTAGCAAGATGGAAATCGTCGCACTATACTGTTCGAGTTAAGTGTCCTTCTGTCGAAGTACATTTATCCTTTCCAAAGTTATTTAGACAGACCAAATGCGACGTGGATATTTAAGTGTGTGCTTTTATATATATGTGGAGTACTTATATGTTTGATTTGATTGTTTGGTTCATCATTCAGCTTTACTAATGATTGTGTGTTCTGATTGATATTTACTTTTTGAATTTTGTTTGTTTTATTTCAATTTCTTGTTTCCGGATACATTCTAATGATGTAATTCAATTCTTTTTCTTGTAAATTTAAGTTACAAGAGGTTTTCGGTTTTATAAAGAATCTAGTGCTTACAAGTTCGGAACTCAGCTTATTAGTAGCATTATCACCGGATGATTTTAGTGGAAATTATATAAATAGCCTTACATTTGCTAGACATTCATAACTACCCTTATCAACTATAATTATACCCCTACCTAATAAAAAAGGAAATTCATTTAAAATTTAGTTCCAAACTTACCCTCTCTATACAGTATCGGATCTAAGGTTATTCTTCGCCGACTGCAAATCGTTTTCTTTTCTTCCCTTTCTTCTCTCTATCCTCCTCTCCGAACCAGCACCACCATCTTCATCGTCGCCGCCACCACCACCTTTAATCCGCCACCACGTCCTAGACCACCACCTCCTATTACTTCCACCAAATTAATCCACCACCACCTCTTAAATCTATTGATGAATGATCAGGAATCTAGTTCCCAAAACTGAGATCTCGATTATCAGAAACATATTCATTTGGATTTCAACTGGACTTTGCTTGAAGAACCTAAAATTGGTGATAACAATATTAGTTCGTAAAGAGTTTCTGCGTCGATTGGGAAGATTCAATCATCAAAATCGAAGAAAAAGATAAGTTTTATCTCTTGCGATTATAAATATTTGCATTTATTAATTGAAGTTTGGTTGCTACTTTGTTTTTGTTCATGGATCTATGGAAACAAATGGAGTTGCTAATCTTCAAGAAGAAATTAAGAGATTAGTGAGCAGTGATGAATGACTAAACGTTTCCCGATCGGTGTTGATTATTGAATTACCATATTCAGTGACCAAAAATCTTTTAATGACCTTATATTGTGTGTGTATGAGCCTTTCTTATTTGGTATATTTTTCCCGGTCTAATTGATTAAGATTTGATCATAACAAAATTTGATTTGGTGCTATGATTATAAAAATTCTTCGTCCTGAATTGTCAATGGCATGACAAACTCTTTTTACCTAGAGAATATGAGCACTATTTCTCTATGAATGTTATCATTAATCGCTTTGAATTAATTTTACTTTTTTTGGGGTTTTTTATGTATCAGATTTTTCTAAGTAAGATTTCATGAGATTGGTTTCATGACTGTTAAATTTCCTTGTAAGAATGGTAACTTGCATGATAGACTCAATCTACCTGAAGCCCAACTGTGGGTTTACTGTTTCATTGGGTATTATAGTATCTTCATGACTTAATTCATTTGCATTCATGTATTCACACACCTCATTTAATATGTATGTGACATGAATATGTATTAGTAATAGCACATGATATGTATCTAGTAACTTGAAGCAAGTTAAAGAGAAAACAACTAAACGGGGAAGTCGTGTAATTGTTCCATTTTGATTTGGATGCTAAATGCTGCGTGTTTGGCATGTTATGCAGCAGTAGACACCATTTCGTATTATTATGCGGCTTACACTGGCCTGGAATTTGAAAGTGAATGTATTTAAAATTCATATTGATCTTTGCTTTGACTTTTGTTCCAGCGAGAACAATACAGGCAGTGGTGCAGCTGTTTGAGAATGCATTGGATCTGTTCGAAGATGATCCTTCAATTCAATGTATGTAAGTATTGTTTCCATTTTTCAGTCACCGTGTTATCCATTGGCATTATATTCGTCATAGTTGTATTTATGGTGCTTTTTCTTTAAGCTGCTACTTTGTTAGTTGGATTATTTTTCACTTCTTTTAGTTATACTCTCTTGATTCATTTTCTTAATTCGGTAATTCTATTTGCTTGAATAGTGTGAAATTGAACTCTAAATTTAACTTTATTAATCATACTCATTGATTTCAGTACATCAAATTTTTGGATCAATTTTAGTTGTTGACACTAGATTTGGGGGTCAACTTCGGTTGTTGACACCATATTTTGGGGTCAACTTCGATTGTTGATACCATATTTTGGGATCAACTTTGGTTGTTGATACTATAAATAATCTGAACATTTTCTGAATTTTTAATTTTGGGTATCAACTTCAGTTGTTGACACCATATTATTTATTTATTTTATTTTCTGATTTTTGTTTTAGGGATCAACTTCGGTTGTTGACCCCAAATTTTGGGATCAACTTCGGTTGTTGACACCGTATATTGTTTTCTTATTTTTTGATTTTTTTTTGTTTTTTGTTTCGGGATCAACTTCGGTTGTTGACACTATTTTTTGGGATCAACTTTCGTCGTTGACACCATATTGTTTTTCCTTATTTTTTGATTATTTTTTTTAGGGATCAACTTCGGTTGTTGACACAACCGGTGGTGGCGACAGCGGTGGCGCTATGACGGCGGCGGCGTACCGGCGACAACGATAGTGGTGGTGGCGGCGGACTGGCAGTTGTGGTGGTGGCGGTTGTTAGGTGGTGGTGGAATGTTGGTGGTGTTAGTGGTGGTGGAATGGCGGGGTTGCAGTGAAGTGGTGTTATATATGTTTTGTTGTAGTTTGAAATAAACAAATATATTATGTGAATAAGGGTGTTAAGGTAATTTATTTTTATATGGATAAGGTTTTTGAATGATAGGGTTATATTTATTGTTGTATAAGGGTATATTTGTTGGGTGTCAAAACTAGGGGTATTTAATAAATATACCCATGATTTTACCATGTACTACGTTCTTTGGAGTCTCTATGGACCTGGATAAGAATCACGTTTTGAGAAATGTGCGAACACACCTCTAGTTACATGTTCGCCTTCAGGAGCACGGATTAGGAGCCTCAACTGGGATAGTAGCTATCTCAAAAAATGGACTATGGAACACTGGAACCCCAACGGAAAGTGGGTTGATACTTCTGTTTTTCTACGTAACTAGGCATCATGGCGAAAACAAAACGCATCTCAAGGAATTTGAACCACGGTCGAACATATTCAAGCTCCCCATTGCTGGAAAGTGCAAAAGCAGCAAAACTAAGAGATCACAAGTCAAAAATCTTTCAGCCTCTCTCCCCTGCAAAAGAACGATGTTTTGGGGACTACTCTTCCAATTTGGGGTGGATATTTGAAGTAATTTTGGGTCACCCCTTATCTAAATTTTTTTTAAATACCAAATTTACCCTTGGTAATTAAATTAGTTAGATTAGTTAGTGTTAGTGTAATGATTAATTAGTGATTAGTTAGTGGTTAGTTAGTTATTAATAGGATAGTTTTGTTAGAATGAGAAGAAGAAGAAGAAGAAGAAGAAGAAGAAAAGATGAAGAAAAAGAGGGAAGAACACTCAAAATGTTATTTTGAGTTTAGTAAATATGATATGAGTGATTCATATGATGATACCTCCTCCTCAGAATCAGAACCTCCTTCATCTCCAAATATATTTGTCAATATTTCTAATGATCCGGATATGAGTTATTTGTTAGATGATGAAAGCTATTTACCCCAAACTCAACCTAACGACCCAAATGATGAATTTTATCAGCCACAACCAGAAGATGAAGTTATGGGTACTCAGGTATGTCTCAAATTTAGTTAATGTAGCTTGAATTGTGCAAAAAATTGGCCAAATCGAAAATTTCAGGAAGAAATTTCGGCTAGGTCAAAGTAGTTCGGTTAGCAATCCTGCAGAACAGGTAGCCGAACTCTCCTGTATGTGCAGTTCGGATACTCGTTTCAGCATACGCAGGTAACCGAACTCTGTTTTAATGGAGGTTTTTGAGAGTTCGGTTATCTTTTTCCAGAAAACGTTGCCGAACTAATTTTGTAGAGTATACAGTTAATAGTTCGGTTTAGTCGAGTTTAGTCCCTTTGTTACCGAACTTTTTGTTCGGCAAGATCGCAAATCACGTTCATTGAATAGCTAACCGAACTTTGTAGTTCGGTTTAGTCGAGTGTAGTAATTATGTTGCCGAACTATACCATAAAAAATTCCAAAGAACAAGTTCGGCAAGATCGCAATATTTTTTTCATAACCGAACTTTTTGTTCGGCAGGATCGTTTTAATTTTGACATTGCCGAAAATTTAAGTATTTCTTATTTTTAGTTGGTATTGACGTTGTGCTATTACTCGTAGGTTGCATATGATCCAATAGAACCAATGGAAAATCAACCTACCCCTGTTGATATTTTGTACGATGACACGTCCCCTCACTACATGAATGACTTGGTATTCAAAAGTCCTTTAGAGGAAAAGAGTTGGGCTAGACAACATGCACTAAAAGACATGTGCGTATTAGTATTGAATGGGAGAGAAAGCAAAACCCGCTTTGAAATGGTTTGTGAGAGAAGCGGTGATCCCGA